>JACEFZ010025952.1:0-550000 GCA_014155875.1 Cepaea nemoralis | reverse complement strand
TATTCCAGTCGGCTTCAAGGACAGGGTGTTTTGTTTTTCCTTTGACCTGGTCAAGCCTGCCTGCTTGCTTGCTTGCTTGCTTGTGTTCGTTGGCTTGAGCTCCAACGCGAAGTCCTGTATGTCGGATGAAGGCATCCTGTTGTCCAAAATCAGTGTGATGTCATACAGGACCTGAGGTTTGCGTGAGTATCCGTTGTCCCATGTCTGGCTTATTGGTGTGCAGACTGGTGGTTCCTCGCCGTACAGGCAGACACTCTCCGACTTCGGAGGAATCGGCGATCCTACTGACTTTAGCCAGGACCCCGAAGGGACCTGTTGCCCAGGACGCTCGACGAGGACGCGTCAATAGGTCTTGGCTAGTATATAACCCGGCCCTGGTGCCTTGGAAACACCTCTGCGTCCCGTCGAGCCTGCCTAAAATTGGTCCCATAAATATTTTAGGGAAATGGAGACGACCGGGGTCGTACTGAGCACATCGTTTATTCTGTGCCAGGGGATTTAAAATATGGGGATAGAACCATGAGCATACTACAGTTCGACACGAGAAAAGAGGTTCATTACTTTGTACTGAGTGACACCCAAGACGAAGACAAATAATAATATATTAATATATGCTTACCCTACAGACCAGCTTGCTCATATCTCCGTGGTGCCACGTTCGTGCCAGAGGTCTGAGGCAATACGCTATCGGCAGATCATGATGAAAGTGTAGACAACATGGAGTGGAGATAACCTCTTATGTTTGTGAAAGCTGAGTTAAACTCTAACCCTTCAAGACAGGGCTAGCGTGAATTCTATGTCTTCACCCGTATATGCACGAAGTTCCTAGACAGCCATTTTGAATCAGCGGAGGCGTGGCACTGTGACGTCAGCAAATTTGGTTGCAACCTTGGAGACAGCGTCATGTTTCTACACAAGTCACTATAGCAACCACCATGTTTTCCTAATCCATTGTTTACTTTGTTCATTTACACTACAGCGACACAGAGAGAGAGACAACACTCACAGACCAGATTGTTCAACTTTGTTTAAACTAAACATTATCAACTGTACTGCTTCTCCAGATTAACTCAAATCTAAATACAGCAATAAACCAGTGTTTGTAAACGGACATACCAATCGACCTTTTACGGAAAGAAAGAAATAAAACCTAAGGTTTACTTTTGCTGTAAGAAAGGTAAGAATATTTACAGCGAAGCTCCGAGAGAATATTCTCACAGAAACAACTAGCAATGTACATAAAAATAACTCTGTAATGTGTAAATGTGTTGTTTCGTAAATTTAAAATGTAATGAAAGTAATAAACAGAACAGTTCTTGTCGACATGAGATCTGGACGTATGGGATAGACATTCTATTTCGCTTCCCCGGAAGAAATCACAGACGGCGGGAAAATGTAATCAATTTGTTTTCTTGTGACGTGGACAACACAAGTTGCACACGTCTCCTTCAAAATGGAGAAGGTCAGTCTCAAGGAGAACCCTAGAGAGAAACTAGCAGAGTCTATCTCTGAGCCGCTGAATGATGCTCCAACAGACATATGTCGCTTGGGGACACGAGAAGGAAGCTTCTGGATGCAAGAACGGTATACTTCCATTCTCCCACCTGTTTGTAAATAAATAAACCATAAAGGTAACGGGTAAACAACACGTAAATCTCCCGTCAGTGTGTGTTATTTACATAGAACGCATAGAGAAGTAACGAAAAGTGTGTTATTCCTTGTTTTTGTATATGTACTTTACTCTCCTGGCCCCAAAGACAACAGAAACCATCAGACAAGAAAAGACTAGCGCATAATGTTCAGACTTGGAATACATGACAACTCATTGATCACGTACCCGAACTTCCCAACCTCTGCTGACCAAGGAGTGTGTTCTGTGTACATAGCCCGACTCCGTCTGGGCATTGGGTCAAGTCTGTGACAATGAAATACCACAAATCTGCACAGGAAACGTGACCAGACCATGCCTAATCTTCTTCTTCTTCTTCTTCTTCTTCTTCTTCTTCTTCTTCTTCTTCTTCTTCTTCTTCCTTAGTCCGCCTGAAACCTCCCAATAGAGTACAGATACTCAACCAACACACGGCGAGCAAGTCCCGTGTCCCTGGCCGTGTCCTGCAGCTCCTTCCATGTCTCATCATCATCGTGTGCCATGTCGGAAAGCGTGGGCGGTTATGTTTTGCCACCTCACTCCATCACCAGAGTCGTGGATCAGCTCAGTGGTCTTGTCTCGACCATGCCACGTGGCCAAGCCATCCAGGTGTTTACTTCTCTGGCCTCCCCTTGCTCTCTTCTCCTCGATCTTACCAGTTGCCACCAAGCAAGTTCTCCAGTTTATTTCTTCTCATAAGGTAACCAAAACATGTTGACTGTCTATGTCTAATTTCTCTAATCAATTTACGATTGTCATTTGTCTCCTGTAGTACTTGGTCATTGGTTTTTCTGTCTGTCCCTGGTATTCTTCGCATTTTCCTCAGAAACCACATTTCCACAGCCATCAGATGTTTTTCAGCTTGTCAGCTCATCGCCCACGTCTCACACACATACAAAAGCACAGGTTGTTGTATCCTGCGGTAGCCCTGTCTTCTCTTGTCTAGAGTACCTCTAGTTTTGCTATTGTTTACATCTGCTTGTTTTTCCCCCGATTTCTTCTATTTATAATTATTTTCTATGTTATCCATGCTAAACGTTTTCTTTCCTTTCTTCCAAATATTTATATACACGACTCATTCCAAATTATAGTAACCTGCTGCCACCAACATTCGTACTCACCCCGTCCACTAACTACCGCAGCAAATGGTACTCACTAAAGACAGTAACCCACATTGCTTCTTGGTGACTTGATTTATGAGACAACCTACATTGTATTGTTTCCGTGTGTGTGAGAAGTTCTGTTTCTCTCGATTTCTGAAACAACCTACATTGTATTGTTTCCGTGTGTGTGAGAGAAGTTCTGTTTCTCTTCTTTCTCACTTTATCCTTACTGGGACGTTGGCTCTCAACCCACTCACTCCAGACCTTTTATCCTTGGCTATCCCAGGCAACCCAGTCCATATTCTCCCCATTTTGGCATTCCTGTTTCTCCTTCTCTTCTCCGTGTGTTTTTAGGTTTTCTTCTATTTATTTTTGCCCTGTGGATTCCTAACAAATGTCTTTCTAGGTATACTATTCTTAGGTTTTCTCAGTGTATGTCTGATACTACTTTAGTAGTCTTTTCTTCACCTCTCGAGTCTAGTCTAGTTTAGTTTAGTCGACGGATCAACTTCACGGTACACGAGTGTAACCCATAAGTGCTCCGTTCTACTCCCAACTCAAGCCTGAGTCGGGAGAATCTCAGCTCAGTACACAAACTCCGTAGCAACGGCGAGGATCCTGAAATACTTTGGGTAGATTTTTAACTCGAAATTTTGCCCAGGCAGCGCCGTTAGGCTACTCTTTTTTGATTTCCAACTGCCAAGGGATTTTTTACGTCCGCAACAATACACACGGGCGTCCGATCTCACTACCCAGAGACCAGGGGAAAGTTTGTTACTACAAGTCCACGTGGAAAAATCCCGGTCATTACCGGGGCTTGAACCCAGGACCTCCAGCACTCGAAGCGGACACCATACCTCGAGACCACTCAGCCAGTGGCCTATCGAGTCACTGATTCTAAGTATTTGTTTTTGCAAAGGTGTGGGCTCCGAAGTCGACACACTCTGACGTGGATACGAGGACATTATCGAAAAAGTAAAAGCCTCCAGTAGCACGACCACATTCTTATTCATGTTGTGGCTATTGGTCTAAATATATGAGCTAGTGTCATAAACCCGGTAGTCTAACTATTGGTCTAAATATATGAGCTAGTGTCATAAACCCGGTAGTCTAACTATTGGTCTAAATATATGAGCTAGTGTCATAAACCCAGTAGTCTAACTATTGGTCTAAATATATGAGCTAGTGTCATAAACCCAGTAGTCTAACTATTGGTCTAAATATATGAGCTAGCGTTATAAACCCAGTAGTCTAACTATTGGTCTAAATATATGAGCTAGTGTCATAAACCCAGTAGTCTAACTATTGGTCTAAATATATGAGCTAGTGTCATAAACCCAGTAATCTAACTATTGGTCTAAATATATGAGCTAGTGTCATAAACCCAGTAGTCTCCTTCTCTGAGAAAGGTCCAGAACTGGACTTGCTTGTGTTAGTCAGCAACAAAATGATTCTCCTACAAGAGTTGGCTGAACGAAATAGTTCACACAGAAGCCTACTGCATAGAATGATTTGGATAACTGACACATTCTCGAGAAGCATTCTAATGTTGGAAAGGTATACATTTTAGAGAAGCATTCTAATGTTGAAATGTATACATTCTCGAGAAGTTTTCTAATATTGAAAATATTTACATTCTCGAGAAGCTTTCTAATATTTGAAATATATACATTCTAGAGAAGTATGCTAATGTTGGAAATGTATACTTTCTAGAGAAGTATTCTAATGCTGGAAATGTATACATTGTAGAGATGTATTATAATATTGGAAATGTATACACTGTAGGCCGGTTTCCCCCGCGAAAGGGTTAAGGACATTGTTCGTAATCTCGTATACTCACGTACGAAACACATCTGCGCGAGATTCGGCGGCGGATCGCGTCGCGCTGGTTAATTACGGAGGTATGTGAGCCGATCGTTCAGAAAGCAATGGCAAATTGCTGAGCTTAAAACTTGCCAAGACACCAACGGCAGCTGAAAAATGCTGGTGTTGACTGAAATGTCCTGTAAAGGATATGAGAGGGGGGGGGGGGGGAATATATTGTAGACAAATGTGATAATATTGGACATGTATACGGTACATTCTAGAGAAGTATTCTAATATTGGAAATGTTTGCTTCCGCTGCAGGTGGGCCTGCGCAATGGTGGAACTGGGACCCCAGTTAGAGGACCTACGATCAAAAGGACTGTTCTGTGACGTCACGATGAACTTCCCCCAAGATGGCCGAAAGATGCACGTGCATCGGAATATTCTGGCCAGGTATGAAATGTGTTTACATAATAGGTTACACTTGCCACAATGTAATCACCTACACGGATGGTTCTGTGCTAAGAGGCAAAGGAGGTGCCTATAGGTTCATTGGGAAGGCTAATGGACGGTGTGTAGTGCAGGAGAGCCTGGCATATGATACCACCACATCTAGTCTGAGACTTGAGGTGGAGGCAGTTACTGTGGCGGTCGGCTGGCACATATAAGTTGTGATTGTAACGGACTCACAAAGCACGCTGGGAAGAGAGAAGACAGGCATGCTTCGTGCGGAGTGGCATGCTACAATTAGGGAATCAAAGATGGGAGAATCCGTTAGATCATTTCACATAGCATGCTGGTGTGTTGGGATATGAGCGGGCGGACAGATTGGCTGGATCTGCACCACTCGGTGGTGTATTGGTGCATGATAAGGCAGATGTGGTCAGTGCTCTCTTGGATCGTGTTTACAGCTTGGAAAAACAGATACACTACCAATGCCTGGAGAGAAAACAATGTAATCGACAGGGAAGGACCAGAGAATCTTGCCGACACTCAGTATTCTGAGGGAAGGGCAGACGGACACATTATTATTCATCGCTTTGTCTTGTCCAACTGCAATCAGTAAACTTCATGTTAATAGTATTGCCTTATTCAGCTGCAATAAATATCCTCCACATTCATGGTATTGTCTTGTCCAGCTGCAGTTAGTATCGTTCATGTGCATGGTATTGTCTTGTCCAGCTGCAGTTAGTATCGTTCATGTGCATGGTATTGTCTTGTCCAGCTGCAGTTAGTATCGTTCATGCGCATGGTATTGTCTTGCCCAACTGCAGTTAGTATCGTTCATGCGCATGGTATTGTCTTGTCCAGCTGCAGTTAGTATCGTTCATGTGCATGGTATTGTCTTGTCCAGCTGCAGTTAGTATCGTTCATGTGCATGGTATTGTCTTGTCCAGCTGCAGTTAGTATCGTTCATGTGCATGGTATTGTCTTGTCCAGCTGCAGTTAGTATCGTTCATGTGCATGGTATTGTCTTGCCCAACTGCAGTTAGTATCGTTCATGCGCATGGTATTGTCTTGCCCAACTGCAGTTAGTATCGTTCATGTGCATGGTATTGTCTTGTCCAGCTGCAGTTAGTATCGTTCATGTGCATGGTATTGTCTTGCCCAACTGCAGTTAGTATCGTTCATGCGCATGGTATTGTCTTGCCCAACTGCAGTTAGTATCGTTCATGCGCATGGTATTGTCTTGCCCAACTGCAGTTAGTATCGTTCATGTGCATGGTATTGTCTTGTCCAGCTGCAGTTAGTATCGTTCATGTGCATGGTATTGTCTTGCCCAACTGCAGTTAGTATCGTTCATGCGCATGGTATTGTCTTGCCCAACTGCAGTTAGTATCGTTCATGCGCAAGGTATTGTCTTGCCCAACTGCAGTTAGTATTGTTCATGTGCATGGTATTGTCTTGTCCAGCTGCAGTTAGTATCGTTCATGTGCATGGTATTGTCTTGCCCAACTGCAGTTAGTATCGTTCATGCGCATGGTATTGTCTTGCCCAACTGCAGTTAGTATCGTTCATGTGCATGGTATTGTCTTGTCCAGCTGCAGTTGGTATCGTTAATGTGCATGGTATCGTTCATGCGCATGGTATTGTCTTGTTCAACTGCGGTTAGTATCGTTCATGTGCATGGTATTGTCTTGTCCAGCTGCAGTTGGTATCGTTAATGTGCATGGTATCGTTCATGCGCATGGTATTGTCTTGTTCAACTGCGGTTAGTATCGTTCATGTGCATGGTATTGTCTTGTCCAGCTGCAGTTGGTATCGTTATATGCATGGTATTGTCTTGTCCAGCTGCAGGTGGTATAGTTTATGTACATGATATTGTCTCGTACAGCTATAGTTGGTATAGTTTATGTACATGATATTGTCTTGTCCAGCTGCAGTTGGTATCGTTCATGTACATGATATTGTCTTGTCCAGCTGCAGTTGGTATCGTTCATGTGCATGTATTGTCTTGTCCAGCTTCAGTTGGTATAGTTCATGTGCATGGTATTGTCTTGTCCAGCTGCAGTTGGTATAGTTCATGTGCATGATATTGTCTTGTCCAGCTGCAGTTGGTATAGTTCATGTGCATGGTATTGTCTTGTCCAGCTGCAGTTGGTATAGTTCATGTGCATGTATTGTCTTGTCCAGCTTCAGTTGGTATAGTTCATGTGCATGGTATTGTCTTGTCCAGCTGCAGTTGGTATAGTTCATGTGCATGGTATTGTCTTGTCCAGCTGCAGTTGGTATAGTTCATGTGCATGATATTGTCTTGTCCAGCTGCAGTTGGTATAGTTCATGTGCATGATATTGTCTTGTCCAGCTGCAGTTGGTATAGTTCATGTACATGATATTGTCTTGTCCAGCTGCAGTTGGTATAGTTCATGTACATGATATTGTCTTGTCCAGCTGCAGTTGGTATAGTTCATGTGCATGGTATTGTCTTGTCCAGCTGCATTTGGTATAGTTCATGTGCATGGTATTGTCTTGTCCAGCTGTAGTTGATATAGTTCATGTGCATGGTATTGTCTTGTCCAGTTGCATTCGGTATAGTTCATGTGCATGGCATTGTCTTGTCCAACTGCAGTTGGTATAGTTCATGTGCATGGTATTGTCTTGTCCATCTGCATTTGGTATAGTTCATGTGCATGGTATTGTCTTGTCCAGCTGCAGTTGGTATGGTTCATGTGCATGGTATTGTCTTGTCCAGCTGCATTTGGTATAGTTCATGTGCATGGTATTGTCTTGTCCAGCTGCAGTTGGTATAGTTCATGTGCATGGTATTGTCTTGTCCAGCTGCAGTTGGTATAGTTCATGTGCATGGTATTGTTTTGTCCAGCTGCATTTGGTATAGTTCATGTGCATGGTATTGTCTTGTCCAGCTGCAGTTGGTATAGTTCATGTGCATGGTATTGTCTTGCAGGCGCCAATTCCCTGTGCAATACTATGTCCTGTGCCTCAGAATAGACATACCCAGAAATGACGTCACGTCCGTTGTTGGAGTGTGTGTCGCGTATGTGCTCAGTTGAGGCCTCTCCCCTTTGACTTATCAAGCGAGTCTCCGTGGCGAAGTAGTCACTCATCATGCCTCTCGTACCGAAGGTTGTGGATTCGATTCCGGGCTACGACATTCAGTTCACGAGTGCAGTTTTCTCGAACACACCCGGGGGTCGTCATTGGAGCTACAGAGTCACCCTGCAGAAAGAGACCGAGCCATATGGGATAAATTCCGGTGCAATGAATTCCATCCTTTTCCCTTATTAACCCCTTTAAACCGTTTGTACTGATCAGTACATATTGCAATATGAAACAGCTTCTCACATCTAAACAGCTGGGTTAGTTGTTAATGTTGGGAGTGATCAAGTAATACATTTACTCTACATTACTGTATAGTGTAGAAACACCGACAGAGAATAAACATAAAGGAATCGGCAAGATGAGGGTAAATGTGAAGCTTTCGAAATGGTGTACCTCTCTGGCACAGACAATAGTTTGTTTCATTATGCTTAAAAAAAAAAAAAGGCATACAAACTACAACCCTTGATAGCGACTGGGACCTATCAGACCAATTCGCTCGGTAAATGTTCATCCACGATGAATACATGTGGACATATGGTCATTTCCACCATCTCGCATATTTGGCGTTTCACACGCCCAGCGTGTGACTTATCTGCAATCATTCGCTCCTTTGTCTTTATTCCTTTCTTGATCTGTCATCCTGATCTTGTTGTATAGACGAATAGGAATACTGTCATGGCAGGAGAAGTCAAATAAGTATCCCCACCAGAGGCAAAAATAACTGGGTGTTTTTTTCCCCGACCAGACAATTTTCATAATTTTATTAAATATCTGCGGAGGAAATGTGGGTAAGGGAATTAGCCATCTCACCAAGTCATCGCCAGGAATATTTGATAACTGAACACGTAAAAACATATATTGGAAACAACAAGCTGCCATAAGGATTGATAATAAAGTGGGACAATATCAACCTATTAAGAGAGGTGTTAGGCAGGGATGTATAATGTCTCCAGATCTTTTTTCCCTATACAGTGAAAATATTTTCAGAAATGTAGAAGACATAAATGGAATCAGCATTGGAGGACGAAACATCAATAACATTAGATGTACAGATGGTACAGTATTGATTGCAGACAATGCACAAGATCTACAACAATTAGTAGACTGCGGTTGTTGTACACAGTGAGCAGCTGGGGTTAGGAATTAAATTGTAAAAAGACCTCAGGTTATGGTCGTCACTAGGAAGGAAGAAGTGCCACAATGTAATATACAAGTAAAGGGAAATATTCTTCAACAAGTGAATCGGTACAATTATCTTGGAACAGTCATAACATCTGATGGGAGATGCCTTGAAGAGATTAGAACAAGAATCGCCAGGGCGAAAGTAGCCTTTAGCAAGATGAAAAACATTCTAACCAACAAAAAGGTGTCAGTTGAAACGAGAGAAAGAGTGTTGAGGGGATGCATAGAGTCTGTTCTTTTGTTTGGATGTGAAACTTGAGTCAAGCTGAAAAACATCTGTTGGCTGTAGAAATGTGGTTTCGGGGGGAAATGCAAAGAATACCATGGACAGACAGAAAAACCAATGACCAAGTACTTTTTATTTTTTATTTTTGCATATCCTTTACAGGACATCGCTGTCAACACCAGCATCTTTCAGTTGTATGTTGATTTCTTGGCAAGATTACGCTCAGTAGTTTGCCATTGCTTTCTGAGCGGCCGGCTCACATACCCCGTAAGTTACCGATGCGATTCAAACCACTGCTGATTCTCACCGTCATCACGTTACCTACGAGAGTATACGAGATTACGGAGAAAAGTCATAACCTCTAAGCCACGAAACCGGCAATGACCAAGTACTACAGGAGACAAATGAAAATCGTAAATTGATTAGAGAAATTAGACGTAGACAGTCAAAATTGTTTGGACATGTTATGAGAAGAAATGGATTGGAGAACTTAGTGACAACTGGCAAGATCGAAGGGAACAGACCAAGAGGAAGACCGAGAGAAAAATACCTGGATGGCTTGGCCACATGGCATGGACGAGACAGGAACACTGAGCTGATCCACGACACTGGTGATCGGGTGAAATGGCGAGTCATGACCACCCACGCTTTCGGGCATGGCACACGATTGATTTTGAACACGTCGCGCCTTAATGCAGGATCAGTTATCAGTTCAGTTATCAGTTGGGGTATCTTCATTGCACTCCGGACATGTCCATAGGTGCTCAGGTCCTGCCCCCAGCATATGTATCAGCGTCCGGTGGCTAATTGTGCCAGTTCTGTGTTGGTTGACGAGGCGCCTTGTTTTCCCGATGTACCTCTCGCGTCTGGCTATGCCAATTCTTACTCCCAGGTCTTTCATCCTGGACACCGATGTGGAATCACTGACGTCAAAGTCCTCTGTTCTCGCCATATCTTTGAGGACGTTAATAACATCGGCACGACGATCCATGGGCTGGCCATCTACAGGGGCTGCAGAGCCAGCCAGTTTGTCAGCTCGTTCATTTCCCTCGACTCCCGCATGTCCCGGGACGAAGATGAAGGTGACTTTACGGACAACAGACTTCCGCAGCGACTCAGTCCACTGTCTACGTACAGATCCAGCTTCGACCATGCTCATTGAATCACTTAGTACACACACGTTGGTATAAGGCTGTGATTCCAGCCATATGGAAGCCTGTGTAACTGCCATCACCTCCATCGTCATGCTGCTCGTGGCCATAGAGTGGGCACCACTGAATTCTTGAACAGTTCGGCCCGCTAAACGGGCTGTAAATGCCCACGCACTTCTCTGCTGCTTTACAACAGATCCATCTGTATAGATGAGCACTTCGGGGCTATCTGAGTGATTCATAGATGAGCGCGTTAACCTCTGCATTGACAGCGGCAGGGTTCTGCTCTCTGCACCGTCTGTCGAGTGTGATAATGCAGGAGAAAGTGCACTTAAAAGCTGGAGGCAACGGCACCCATTCCTTGCCGGGGTTGATACTGGTAAGACTGCAGACCTGTCTGACGACATCTTCCGCCCGACCCATCCATGATTTGCCCCTCTTTAGTATGTCACCCTTTTCTCTGAATATAGCGTCATGCAGAGGGTGCTGCTCATCTGCACTTATTTTTAAGTATGCACGAGCTCTCCAGATCTTGATCCTGTGTTCCATTGTCGGGAAGTCAAGGAGGTATCTCATTGCTACACAGCTGGTGTCTCTCGTGCAGCCCAAAATGATGCGCACGGCTTTGTTTTGTACCTTTTCAAGTCTTCCAATCTGTGTAGGGCTGACAGTGAGGATGGCCAGGGCATACTCGATGCGTGAAAGCACCAGTCCTTGGAACAGAAGTATTAGCAGTCTTTGCTCGATATTGGCAGTCGCCATGACTCTCATTGCTGACAAACCTTTTCGAGCCTTCGTTATGACATAATCGACATGATCTCTGAAGGACAGGCTACGATCAAGCCTCACGCCAAGATATGTCATTGACTGGGTTCTACTTAAAATTCTCCCATCCATTCTTACTGCCGGCAGGTCTGTTTTCACAATATGGTTGTTTAGGGAGAACCATGTAACCGATGCCTTTGCAGGGTTGACAAGGGCGTCGGCATCAGCACACCATGAGGAAATTCGATCTAGTTCGCCCTGCATATCATTGGCAACCGCCTGTCTATCTCGACTGTCGATACACGAGGATGTCGTCAACTAATGACAGAGTCCTACCCCTCCCGTCCAACTGTTGTTCAGTGATCGGCACCGTATACACGTTGAATAGTACTGGTGACAGTGGTGAACCCTGCGGCAATCCTGGACATATCGTTATCGGCTCAGAAGACCAACTCCCACATCTTAGCACCACCTTCCTTTGGAGCAGAACTGCAGCTATCCATCGTACAAGGTGAGGGTGCACTTTCAGTCTGAGGAGAGTTTGCATCAAGTGCTCGAAGGATACTCTGTTATATGCGTCCTCTAAGTCTATGGCGGCCGCACATGTCTCTTCTCTGACCTGAAATCCTTCGTAAACATCTTGAGCAAAGACCGCCGCATTCAGCCACGACTCTGATGTAGGATCTGTTGTGGAACTACGTGTATAGTTAGTTATACGAGCTGATATCGGCCTATGTATGACTGTTACTAATAATACTGGCATACACCAAATCACGTGACATGAGTGTGGAGGAAACGGACTGTGACACGTGGTGACCTTTATCTGTGGACTGACATGTGAAATCAAATAACTAAACTGGTGTTGTGAACTCCCACCCTCCCGCACTGTCCCCACTACCCCGATGTCGCACCAGTTGCAGCCAGTACTTCCGGACGCTGTTTACCTTCAACATGACGTCATCGGCACACATAGAAGTGGAGATTCCGGGTGTGCCCTACGCTGACATGGAGGTATGCCCTTCAGTCTGAGATTCATCCTTTCACGTTTCTTTTATATATATGTCGTTAGAACCTGTTTAGAAACTCTCATCTCATCATCTCATCATGTTCCTCTTGTACCTTGCGGTGTCGAGATGAAGCATCAACAGCGGGAATGCCCGTTCATGTGCTGTGTGTATGGAGATTCCCATGGACTCGGATATTCCCTGTTTAGAAACAGAAGCTGTCATTCGCTGATAGTCTTCGTGACCAAGTGGTTACACGGCTTGCTTCGCGCACCGAAAGTTGTGGGTTCGATTCCGGCGAATGTCGTTCAGTTCACGAGTGCAAATTTCTTGGAGATACCTGGGGGTCGTCGCTCGAGCTACGGAGTTCTTGTTTTGTGCGACGCTATCGGCAGACCGCCTGTGGAAGGAAACCAAACCATATAGGATAAAACCCGGTGCAATGAAGTCGATCCTTTCGACTTAAAAAAAAAAACAACCTTATTTTTTAAAGTCATAATTCGCTGTGGAGGAGTTAAATATATAACTATTGGAGGTAAAGTAACATTAGCGTCACCACCCCATAAACGAATATTTTACGGTGAGCTATGCTGTGGTAAACTCCCCCAAGGGGGCCCACGGAGACGCTTAAAGACACCATGAGGATCTCACTAAAAGCTTTTGGAATTCATCACGACACTTGGGAGACTGCTGCCAAAGACAGAAATTTGTGGTGTAAGCAAAAGCTGTGGAACAAAAAGGCTGGGTAAAAAAAAAAAACCACAGCAGGAGATCCTCCTACTAGGACGTTATGCATTCTTTGCCCACATTGTCAAAGAACATTTCGAACCAAAATAAGTCTTACCAGCCATCTTAGAACTCACGGCTCTATACTTTCAACCCCACTGGAGGAAATGAATGGTCATCATCATTCTTGGGGGACAAACATCTTAGAACTCACGGCTCTATACTTTCAACCCCACTGGATGTAGTGAATGGTCATCATCATTCTTGGGGGACAAACACCAGTCTCACCACCATGTGGTGTCATCTATGCGTTGATGTCCAGTTTGGCTGTGAGCTGTGGAATTATATCGAGGAATGATGCTAGTCTTTGGCGAACCATGACAAAGTGGACATCTCCAGAGTAGGGCTGATTTATATGAGCGGGATTCTATAAAGGGGGGTCCCAGAGATTACAAGAGACACCAAATGACGTGGAAATGGTAGAGAGTTGGATAAAACCCTGAAGCTAGAGCCTCTCTTTCTCTCTCTCTCTCTCTCTCTCTCTCTCTCTCTCTCTCTCTCTCTCTCTGTATGTATGTATGTATGTGTGTGTGTGTGTGTGTGTGTGTGTGTGTGTGTGTGTGTGTGTGTGTGTGTGTGGAGGTTTGGGGTTTCACTTAAGTAATACACTCCTAGAGTGGATGCACACACATACATGGACACACTCGGTTACTCACACACACACACACACACATACACACTGTTACTCACTCACACATACACAAACATGTCCAAATGTTAAAACGTTGAGTTATTACTTTAGAAGGATGGTGAAGTAATATAGTGCGAAATATTTCATATCTTGTTTTACTCAATTTGTCTTGTCACATTCCTTACTGTAATGATTTGTGTCATGTCCCATTCCTTACTTTACTCAATATGGCATGTCTCAATCCAAGCCTCTTATGTAATATATTTGTGGAAGAGGAAGGCACAACGTTAACTGCCCAAGAATACCCGTATACGTAAAAGCGGTCACAAACAAAGCTAGGCGTATGGTGGAGTGACGTGTTGATTACAACACTCCACTAGTCTTTGCATTCCATCACCTACACCGATGGTATTTATTTACTTATTTTTTGCGCTGTCTCGCTTTGAACTCAAGCGGAGTCCATACACACTACTTCTAGCAGGCACTGTACTGAATTTATTGTTGTTGTGAAGTTAGTTTTCCCTATTATCAGTGTCTCTCGCTATCAGGAAAACATACTCCGACTTAAGAGATATTGTAATTTACGCCTCCAAGTTAAGGACGAGAAATCAAAATATTAGTCCAACTGATCGGTGTAGGCGTTGAAACGACTATCTCAACATCAGCACCTTTGACAATAGTTATTTCGTTGTCTCTGTCTGTCTGTCTGTCTGTCTGTCTGTCTGTCGCTTTCCTTTTCAAACGCATACACACGCGAGAGCGCGCGCACACACACACGAAGAAATCACACACACACACACATACACACACACACAACACCGTGTGTTCTTGTTGAGTTGAAATGTTACCCTTTTAATGAAGATTACATAGCAACGGTTTTGTTTGCATTAGCAACGTGACGTAGTAAAACCAACTTGTTATTGTCAATCTCATCAGCTTTATAACTGGTGTTAACTAAATAATGTTGTTGTCAGCTATCCGCATTTTCAAAACGCTTATAAGTGAAATATGACAGTACAACACGTGATTTGCTGTCTCTATGACAGTACAACACGTGATTTCACAATGTGGATAGGTCTAAATTGACATTATACATCAAGTGATTCCAGAACGGAGGTAAGTGTAATCTGACAATATAATACGTGATTCCACAATATAGATGAGTATAATCTGACAAGCCGGTCTCTCTGGCTGAGGGGTTACAACACTTTCTCCGTAATCCCGTTTGTCACGCAGAGTCTCGTAGCGGCAGCGAGCTGGGAGCGGTTCGTCCCCCGCTGGTGACTTGCGGGACACTGAGCCGGCCGCTCAGAAAGCAATGGCAAACTACTGAGCGTAATCTTGCCAAGAAATCAACAGACAGCTGAAAGATGCTGCTGTTGACAGCGATGTCCTGTAAAGGATATGCGAATAAAAAAAAAAAAATAATCTGACAATATAACACGTGATTCCACAATATAGATGAGTGTAATCTGACAATACACCTGGTGATTCCCCAGGCCATCGTCCAGTTTGCCTACACCCATAAAGCCGACCTGAACGCCGGCAACATAGAGTCCATAATTGTGACGGCGGACAGGCTCAACGTCCTAGGCTTACTCAAGGTAAGTCAAAGTCGGCCCAGTGCCCTCTACACACATTAGGCACACCTGGCACACGGTAGCACACCCACGATTGTACACAGCAACCGGCACTGGGTGAGTCACGTGGTCAGTGTCACACCGGTGAGTCACGTGGTTAGTGTCACGTCGGCGGGGTATGTGGTCAGTGTCGCGCCGGTGGGTCACGTGGTCAGTGTCAGTCTGTGAGTCACGTGGTCAGTGTCACGCTGGTGGGTCACGTGGTCAGTGTCACGCCGGTGGATTTTGCTTCCCCAGACATGTCTTGGTACACATTCTAGACTTTCCGCCCCCGGATGTGATGAAACCCGTGAGCATCGTGTCGGCAGGCGAGTGTCTGTTCACTACACAATGCTTGAGGTAGGTTGCCAGAATTGTATCCCGTTATAGGCCGGGCACTAGCCCCACAGAGTGCGAGTCAGTGGTGGGTCGAGGCTGAGAGCCTACTAAACTGGACCCAAGCCTAATTATTAGAGTTACAGTAGCAGGCTAGAGTTATTGGATATGCTAGAACATGTCTGTCTCCCTGTACGTCTGGTATATTAAACTCATCTATCTCACTACTGGCGTCTATTAGATGCGGTAATAACTATTCGTCGCCTATAGAGATAAAAAGCTTCTTTAACCTGTACACAGAAAGAATTTTTAAACAAGCTGAAATGCCTGGACTCAGCATCAATGAAAGAATCATAAACAATCTTAGATATGCTGACGACACCGTGTTACTAGCAGAAAGTGAACAAGAGTTGCAAGACCTAGTGGAAGAAGTAAACAGATACAGTGCAGAATGTGGCTTAGATATTAACATTCAAAAAAAACAA
This sequence comes from Cepaea nemoralis, assembly GCA_014155875.1. Taxonomy (NCBI): domain Eukaryota; kingdom Metazoa; phylum Mollusca; class Gastropoda; order Stylommatophora; family Helicidae; genus Cepaea; species Cepaea nemoralis. The sequence goes on along the minus strand of JACEFZ010025952.1, from coordinate 533,697 downwards.
AAAACTATGATAATTACCAGTGAAAAGGAAAGGTCATCAATGAACATCACAGTAAACGGGCAGATACTAGAACAAGTAACAAGTTTCTTCTATCTTGGACATATAATAACAGATGATGGCAGAAGTGAAATAGAAATCAAAAAGAGAATAGGAATGGCCAAAAATGCTTTCAACGGCATGAAATCAGTATTAACATCTAGAGAGATTAATAACTCATTAAAAATGAGAATTGTCAAATGCTACGTATATTCAACGCTACTGTATGGCTCGGAAGCCTGGACATTGAACACGCAACTAGAAAGTCGCATAGAAGCCCTGGAGATATGGATATACAGACGAACAGGTCGTATTTCATAGAAATAAAATAGAAAAACAATCAAATACAGAAGTTTTAGAAAAACTGGGAATAAAGAGAGAGTGTGGTCTCGAGGTATGGTGTCCGCCTCAAATGCTGGAGGTCCTGGGTTCAAGCCCCGGTAATGACCGGGATATTTTCTCGTGGACTTCTTGTAATAAAATTTCCCCTGGTCTCTGGGTAGTGAGATCGGGCGCCTGTGTGTATTGTTTTTTCTTTTTGTTTCATATCCTTTACAGGACATCGCTGTCAACACCAGCATCTTTCAGCTGTATGTTCATTTCTTGGCAAGATTACGCTCAGTAGTTTGCCATTGCTTTCTGAGCGGCCGTTGTTGCGCACGTAAAATATCCCTTGACAGTTGGAAATCGAAAAAGAGTAGCCTAACGGCGCTGTCCGGGCAAAATTTCGAGTTAAAAATCTACCCAAAGCATTTCAGGATCCTCGCCGGTGCTACGGAGTTCGTGCACTGAGCTGAGTTTCTCCAAACTCAGGTTTGAGTTAGGAGGAGAAAGAAGCACTTATGGGTTACACCCGTGTGCAGTGATGTTGATCCATCGACTAAACTAAACTAAACTACTACTACTGCTGCTGCTGCTGCTGCTACTACTACTACTACTACTACTACTACTACTACTACTACTACTACTACTACTACTACTACTACTACTATACTACTACTACTACTACTACTACTACTACTACTACTACAACTACTACTACTAGTACTACTACTGCTGTTGCAGCTTATCTTTAAATATCTATTTCCGACTACAGAATTATACTTACCTACTCGAGTTCTTGTCTTGAAAGTTCTATTTCCTACTATACTTGCAGGTTTGTCTTGGTTGTTCTATTTCCCACTATAGAACTATACTTTCAGGTGTGTGAAGACTTTCTGTTGGAGCATATGGACACAGACAACGCTATTGGGATCTACAAGATCGCCAAATATCTCCACTGCCGGACACTGGAGACGCACACCTGGAGCTTCCTGCTTAAGAACTTCCTCACTCTGTCCACACTCAGCAATGAGTTCCTCCAGCTGACTCCAGACGAGCTGGTCCAGGTAAGACGATAACGGGCAACTACCCACTGACACAAACACAACTACCCACTGACACAAACACAAATACCCACTGACACAAACACAACTACCCACTGACACAAACACACCTACCCACTGACACAAACACAACTACCCACTGACACAAACACAAATACCCACTGACACAAACACAAATACCCACTGACACAAACACACCTACCCACTGACACAAACACACCTACCCACTGACACAAACACACCTACCCACTGACACAAACACACCTACCCACTGACACAAACACACCTACCCACTGACACAAACACACCTACCCACTGACACAAACACAACTACCCACTGACACAAACACAACTACCGACTGACACAGACACAACTACCCACTGACACAAACACACCTACCCACTGACACAAACACAACTACCCACTGACACAAACACAACTACCCACTGACACAAACACAACTACCCACTGACACAAACACACATACCCACTGACACAAACACAACTACCCACTGACACAAACACAACTACCCACTGACACAAACACAACTACCCACTGACACAAACACAACTACCCACTGACACAAACACAACTACCCACTGACACAAACACAACTACCCACTGACACAAACACAACTACCACTGACACAAACACAACTACCCACTGACACAAACACAACTACCCACTGACACAAACACAACTACCCACTGACACAAACACAACTACCCACTGACACAAACACAACTACCCACTAACACAAACACAACTACCCACTGACACAAACACAGAGTCACGCTATAGTTGTTCAAACTGGCTTCTGGTCGAGATTCTGGGCATGTGACACTAACACATCGATTGCCATGTGACACTAACACATCGACTACCATGTGACACTAACACATCGACTACCATGTGACACTAACACATCGACTACCATGTGACACTAACACATCGACTACCATGTGACACTACCACATCGACTACCATGTGACACTAACACATCGACTACCATGAGAGATTCTGGGCATGTGACACTAACACATCGACTACCATGTGACACTAACATATGACTACGTGACACTAACACATCGCCTACCATGTGACACTAACACATCGATTACCATGTGACACTAACACATCGACTACCATGTGACACTACCACATCGACTACCATGTGACACTAACACATCGATTACCATGTGACACTACCACATCGACTACCATGTGACACTAACACATCGATTACCATGTGACACTACCACATCGACTACCATGTGACACTAACACATCGACTACCATGTGACACTACCACATCGATTACCATGTGACACTAACACATCGACTACCATGTGACACTAACACATCGATTACCATGTGACACTACCACATCGATTACCATGTGACACTAACACATCGATTACCCATGTGACACTAAACATCGACTACCATGTGACACTAACACATCGACTACCATGTGACACTACCACATCGATTACCATGTGACACTACCAAATCGATTACCATGTGACACTAACACATCGATTACCATGTCACACTAACACATCGACTACCATGTGACACTACCACATCGATTACCATGTGACACTAACACATCGACTACCATGTGACACTAACACATCGATTACCATGTGACACTACCACATCGATTACCATGTGACACTAACACATCGATTACCATGTGACACTAAAACATCGACTACCATGTGACACTAACACATCGACTACCATGTGACACTACCACATCGATTACCATGTGACACTACCAAATCGATTACCATGTGACACTAACACATCGATTACCATGTCACACTAACACATCGACTACCATGTGACACTACCACATCGACTACCATGTGACACTACCACATCGATTACCATGTGACACTAACACATCGATTACCATGTGACACTAACACATCGATTACCATGTGACACTACCACATCGATTATCATGTGACACTAACACATCGATTACCATGTGAGACTAACACATCGACTACCATGTGACACTAACACATCGACTACCATGTGACACTACCACAACGATTACCATGTGACACTACCACATCGATTACCATGTGACACTAACACATCGATTACCATGTGACACTAACACATTGACTACCATGTGACACTAACACATCGACTACCATGTGACACTAACATATCGACTACCATGTGACACTACCACATCGATTACCATGTGACACTAACACATCGATTACCATGTGACACTAACACATCGACTACCATGTGACACTAACACATCGATTACCATGTGACACTAACACATCGACTACCATGTGACACTAACACATCGACTACCATGTGACACTAACACATCGACTACCATATGACACTACCACATCGATTACCATGTGACACTAACACATTGACTACCATGTGACACTAACACATCGATTACCATGTGACACTAACACATCGACTACCATGTGACACTAACACATCGATTACCATGTGACACTAACACATCGACTACCATGTGACACTAACACATCGATTACCATGTGACACTAACACATTGACTACCATGTGACACTAACACATCGATTACCATGTGACACTAACACATCGACTACCATGTGACACTAACACATCGATTACCATGTGACACTAACACATCGACTACCATGTGACACTAACACATCGATTACCATGTGACACTAACACATTGACTACCATGTGACACTAACACATCGATTACCATGTGACACTAACACATCGACTACCATGTGACACTAACACATCGATTACCATGTGATACTAACACATCGACTACCATGTGACACTAACACATCGATTACCATGTGACACTAACACATCGACTACCTTGACCTTTCGGCGTTAGCGAACCCAAGAACCAGGACACACTCACCGTGACCTTAACTGGATCAATACGAAATTATTTAACCCTGGAGATGGAATTTACTCAAGCGTAGTCCATACACGCCGGTCTCTCTGGCTGAGGGGTTACACCACTTTCTCCGTAATCCCGTTTATCCACGCAGGGTCTCGCAGCGAGGCGAGAACTGGAAGCGGTTCGACCCGCGCTCGTGACTTGCAGGATAATGAGCCGGCCGCTCAGAAAGCAATGGCAAACTACTGAGCGTAATCTTGCCAAGACATCAACATACAGCTGAAAGATGCTGATGTTGACAGCGATGTCCTGTAAAGGATATGCAAAACAAAACATTTAGTCCATACACACTACTTCTCGTAGCCCTTGGCCGAGTTTTGCATGTGGATTAACTTTCCCTATTACTAGCGTCCCCCGCCGCCTGGCCAACACACACACCGACTTCAGAGGTACTTGTAATTTACGTACTCAAGTTAAGGACGAGAAGTCAACGTGTTAGTTAAACTGTCCGGTGTGGGGTTGAATCCCTTACCTCCCCATGAACACACCGGAAATGTAAAAAAGCGCGTTCTAATCCTTTCGGCTATGCTGACCTCCCATTTACTACATTATTATTACCAAATTTACCAATCCCGAGGAATCGGCTTCCACATATTTTACATTTGCTTCAATATTAAAAGTCGCTTAAAAGTCGACAGGGTCGACTTCATTGCGTGGCCCTTACCCTACACCTGATCTTTCAGATTCTCCGGGCAGACGAGCTCACCATTGACGCAGAAGACTACGCATGCGTGTCCGTGCTGAAGTGGGTGGACTTCCTGCCTGACGTCAGGACCGCTTACCTGCCCCAGCTGCTGCGGGCTGTCCGACTCGGTCTTATCACGAGGAGAATGTACGATGCCCTGATGCAGAAGTTCAGCTGCTTGCCTACTGACTCCGAGTCCATGTGTATTTTACAGAAAGGTACGTGCTTGTGAAACAGAAATGTCAGTTGTTGAGGAACCCCTGATATCACTGACACGGCACATAAAGACATTTACATTGGGAGTCTCTGTGGCGAAGTGGTCAAGCCATTTGACTCGTGTTCCGAAGGTTGTTGGTTCGATCCCGGGCCGCGTCCTTCGGTTTACGAGTTAAATGTTTCGGAGACTCCTGTGGGTCGTCGCTAAAAGCTACGGAGTTCGTGCTTTGTGCAACGCTTTCCGTGCTACGGAAAGAGACCGAGCCATATGGGATAAAACCGGGATGCAATGAAGCCGACCCTGTCGACTTTTAAGCGACTTGTATAAAGACATTTACAGACGGAGGTTCTAGAAAAAATTGGCAAGTGAAATATTTCGGACACGTTAAAAGACATATTGAAAACCATTCTGGAGGGAAGGCTGGTTAAAAGGCAAGCGAACAAGAGGTAGTCAACGATACAAGTGGGAAGATAACACCAAGAGATGGACGAACAGCAATATGACAGAATGTACAATCAGGACGAGAGACAGAAGCGTGAGATTCATATGCAGCCAACCTTCATTGTAGAAACGGCACCTGGTTGGTTGATTTATAAACGAAGTAGAGAAACGGAGTGAAGATGAGAGAACTCCGTGTGTATGCTGTGGTTAGCTAGATATCGAAGCACACTTCTTACTACAGCGAGGGGCTGTCTTCATTTGTAGGCGACAGGTTCGAATCTTGGTATGCTAGCTATGGCTTTTATTTTTTAAATTGTCTAATGTGACCTCTAATCTCTACTTAAGTAACTTATAATCAATACCTATGTCGGATGTATGGTTGTTGGAACAATTCCAAAGAGAGAAAGAATACTAAGTTCCTCTTTCTCAACGTGATCCTGTCCGTTATAATTAATTTAGCTGTTACTGGCTCAGTCTTGAGACCATAAAAATAGTTTCGGAGAACCAAGGACTACCTCCAGGAAACCAATGAAAAGTTTGCTCTGAATACCCAAAACATCCTTTTGGTGGTCTCTCCTCTCCCAACTATAAAATTATTAATCTAGGGTTGTTAATTAAAACAATTTTACTATAACAAGACAAACATTCAATAGATTACACAACCTCATTTTTTATGATTTAATAAACATAAACTGTGTATTGAACCTTACATTCCAAAAAAAATTTTTAAAAATACAATCCCATTCAATACAACACGGTCATATACATATATCTATAACTATACATCATTGATGTGCCAAATATAATATTTATATTACCAGATATCTGTATATCTGTCTTTCAATTACATGTAGTGCTCCTCTTCTATATGCATGAGGTTACTCTGAAAAAAAAAAAAAGAACTGTATACACTCCGGTTTCTTCACTTCCAGGTTTGTGGATCCCTGTGGCAATCATTCAATGACTATACTTATGTTATTTATTCTTAGTGTCCAGATCTGAGCAGAATATTGGCTCTAGACATCCCCTTTCAGTTCAAGGATAAGTTATCTATGTTACCTGTCCTTCATGGGTAGAGGGAAATCTTGCAGGTGAATAGCTTTCTGCACTACTCTATCAAGGGCATGACTCAAATGAGCTGCTCCACTCTATCAGGGTGCTTCACTCAACAAGATGCTCACTCAACAAGGTGCTACATTCACAAAATCAGGTCTGGATCTAGCTGTACCTAGCCACTAACTGAAATTTCAGCATCAATCATAAATCTAATGATATCATCACTATGAACATCAGAAATGAAATGCTATACATTTTCAAGAAAAACACGAAGAAAAATACATAAAAGAATTGTGAACATAGGAAAATAAACAGTGGAGGGTAAAGAGTCTTGGTGCTCTCAAATAGTTATCCACAACAACTGGTTTTCTCCATCCAATCCGTCATTATATGGCGCTCACGGTTTCGACTATCAGATACGAAGTGTCATCTTCTACCATGCGTGTCCTCCAGGGTCTACAGGTTGATTAATAACTTGATTGATTTGGAATTTGACAACTATGTTCTCTCTTCTCTTCTATACATAATTAGTTTCTCTATATCTCCTTCACTTAATAAGGAAAAGGTCTCATACATTAAGGGTTTTTAAATCATTCCCCAATGCAATAAGTAATTGGTTATAAACAATGTAAGTACATTATGGTAACCTCTCTTGTATAACCTTCAGGTGAATCCTTTTCTCATCAAAAGTTTCAAGGCGAATATATTCCATCCTCTTCACCATCTAAGCAGTAGGCCTTTACCTCCTTTGTCATTATCTTCATTGTTATTACAATCATCATCATCATTCTCATCATTATCATTATATAATTATTATCATCATCATCATTATAATCATCATCTTTCAGGACACACAAATCTATATGCTTGTAACCTGAGTTATATGTAATACAGAGTGGTGTCATTCGGGACACAGAACCCTATGATTGTTACATGAGTGATATACAATAGAGTGGTGTCATGCTTAAGACACAAAACCAGATGATGGTAACATGAGTGTCGGAGTGCACTAAATTATTAATTAGTGTATGGGTTATGCCGAATATGCTCTCTTCTGATAGACAGGACACTATACATCAAAGTTGCCTTTTATCATGAGAGTGATTGCTAGCTTATACTCCTTCTTAGCATGTCACTTCTCTTCACGCATTCACACTCATTCATCAGAAATCATTCTCATACTTGCATGTAAGATAAGTAATTATACTTATGTGATCTCCCAACGATAACTTTCAATGTTTAACACCATTGACATCACAATGAAATCTCAATCATTCAACAATCATTCATCAGACACAATAATATATGTATGGATGACAATTAAGCATATGTATGTGATTTAAGAAGGATAACTTCACAGATTCGACAACAATGACATTACAATGGAATCTCAATCATTCCACCATCATTCATCAGAAATTATAATATTTTCCTGGATGACAATTAGCCATACTGATGTGGTTCACAAATGAAAATTCACATCTATTTAACAATAATGAAATCACACATGAGACACCACAGGCATAGCTCTCATCAATTACATAGAATGTTCATTCATCAGAAATCATAATCATATTGGCATGTATGATAATTAGTCATCCTGATGTGATTTACACATGATAAATTCATATATGCAACACCAATGAATTCATAATGTCACCTCACTCAATCCACAATCATTCATCAGAAATTATAATCATTGGCATATTTGTGTGATTTACAAATGATAAACGCATATATTCACCACCACTAAAATCATAATGGAACTTCACTCATTCAACCATCATTCATCAGATATCATAATCATGTTTGCATGGGTGACGACTAAGCATTATTATGTGCCTCACAAATGATAAATCCACATGTTTAACAATGAAAATACATTTGACTCACCACATGGGTTCTTTCACCCAACACCCAAAATTATGATACATATAGAAATCTATTTACCTCCCATGCCCTCATGTACCTTTCTGTTACACATTACACTAATGTCTCTTACCAGTGTTGGCACATGTAAAATAGTTTCTTCTTAGTGAACTAAGTATTCTTAGCTTCCCAAATCTTAAGTTAATCACACCTAAATAACTGTTGATTGAGTTTAACTACTTAAGAAATAAATTGTACAGCCTAGGTCTAATGCTCACGCGTTAAATAAGGTGTTTAACTAGAAGAAACCTTCCTCATGGTTTAACCTCGTGTACCATGTATTCATGAACTACGATATCTGAATAAATTGCTCAGTCTCTCCTGATTAATTTCTTACGGACTAACCACCTGGTGACAACATATGCACTTACCAACTTCTTCTTGGGAAAAGGCCCACTTACTAACGTAATATAAAATAATATAGTGTTCTTACTTTCAACAAATTTGAGTGTCTTCTTCATACTTCACGTCAGCAGATTTCGGACTCCAGACTTGTTTTTGTGTATCAAGTTTGCTGTCTGTTTATAGGTCGGTCATTCTCTCTTCCTCTATTCTATTTGCTAATCTTAAGATGGATGGTTTAGTGGAGGATACCATGCCGCCAGTGGGTCGTCTTCTGTTTTAACGTTTGCTAGTGAAGGTTCTAGGTTTCAGTACACACTGATTGTTTCTGTCTTGCACGCCGTATTTACAGTCCTTCTATCTTGCTTGGTTTTGTGACGTCACAGCCAATCCCAAGTCTTCTTACATCCTCGCTTCGGCCCTAATGTCGCTCTTGGCTGGTATGTCGTAAAATGGGGTTGTAGTGGGGGAAATATTAATCAAGCTTTTGACGGTTTCGATAATTATATCACAACCTATAATTTCTTTATGTGCTACGTTCTTGTAAAAATATGAATAAAATTAGTGGAATTGTGGTTAGGCTGTAAACAATATAAAATAACACAAAGTAATGCAGCTTTACAGAACGGAATTAAGAAAAATACAGGACATTGCGGCCACTAGCCTTCATCAGTAAACAATACATACACAAAACACAACATATAATCAACTTGTAAAGTAACTTTGATTTGCGTGAAGGTAGTACCTGCGTGCAATCTTCATCTGTCGGTAGACATGTGACGATCTGATGCTGCGAGTTTGAAAACATCAATAGTAACGAAAGAGCTGACTGACCACGACAGCTCTGTAACTGCTCCCGCTTCTTCTCCCTGCGCTCTCTCTCTCTCTCTGATGTAGGTTCCCACATGTTCCTGGATGTTCTTTCGCACAGTCGGCGGCGAGTGCTCTAGCCAGGCGGTCTTAAAGCCTTCAGCTCAAGATCACTCTATCCTACACCGGACGGTACTATGGGCAGTAATGACAGTTGTTTTGAGCGCATTTTGGATCTCCATACAGTTTGTCTTTAACTGGGGTTGCTGAGGACCAGAAGTATGCTAGGACAGTTGGCGTAGATCACACTCCAGTAGAACATGCTCATCTCAGACTGTTCACCAGCACCAGGGTCTGTTGTGAGCCCACGATACATGCGGATCTGGTGCTAATGGTGCGAAGTGACAACTTGCTTGACTCCCTCCAGGCTTTGTACCAAGAGGAAACATGAGCAATTTTAGTGACATTTTGTTAGTGACAACGTGGCTCCGTGGACCAGAATCTCGTGTACATATGTGAGAGAAATGATTGGTTAATTTCCTAAGCGCCTTAGTTGCGAACATTGGTTAGTTTTGTTAGTGTGCATAATTGGTACTACAGTATTAGTTTTGTTAGCGTCCATAGTTGGTAGCATTGGTTAGTTTTGCAAGCGCCCAGCTGTGGAACTGGGACATGATGGCACGGCAACTGATGAATCAAGACAGTACAGGCTGCAGCCGTCTAGAGTCGACCTGGAAAACAGCGGCAATGAACAGATCAGAAGACCAGACCAGATGCTTATGGAACGAATGTGTGCGGGAACAATCGCCATCCATTCATCAGCTCTGCTTGGAAAGTCTGATGGTCATGATCTGTCCAGGATGCAAACATTTTCCCTCTGACTACAGCAACAGGTAAATGTGGACAATTTGCTGCTGGCTACAACAACAGTTTCGTGTGAATATTTTGCACAAACACCAGTCAGAATCCCACAAGACAGGACTACAAACGATGGGTGATAAAAGTGTGGGACTATCAGAGGTGTGACTGCGATAACCAGGATATGTAATAATGTGTATAAATTTGAAGATCAGAATGTGTAATAATATAGAGAAAGTGGAGGACCCAGATTTGTAACAACGTATAGCAATGCTGAGACGTAAAATAAAAACAATACGAGGTAATGGGGAAATATATGAAACACTCTCACAACGTTATCGATTATTTCGAACTAATCAACATTATTAGAGAACTCTCTTTCAATGGAGGGCAAGGCTAAACCAAACAATCTTCACCCATACTAGAAGGAGAGTAGGACTTGATGTGTTTTAGCTGGCTACAAGATTGTTCTGCAACTGCGCTAGTTATTGGTCAAGTCGGCACATGTGGTACAAGGTAAACATATTCAGATAAATGGAACACAAATCATAGGCCAGTGGTTCTCAACCGGTGGAGAGGGGGGGGGGGGGTTAGGGTTTCCAGGGATGGGGGGGGGGGGGGGGAATTAAGATTATTTCTAGATTGGTTGAATACAGTTACAGATTACTTGATATTGTTTGTCCCTTCATACTTTACAGTTCTGTACGTATCACCCTTCTGAAATTCATTTTATAACATAAGTAGATTCGCAAATCGCGTTTTATGTAGATGTCTAGACTTGTTTTAGTATGTGCTATTAAATTTAGCTTCCATGATTACGTATACTGTGTAGGGGCAGGGGGAAATTTTTAGGGAGGAAATACGAAAGGGAGGATTGACGTTCTAAAAATATGGTGGGGGGGGTGACGTCATAAAAATATGGTGAAGGGGGGCACGGGCCAAAAAAAGGTTGAGAACCACTGTCATAGGCGATCGTGAACTTCAACGCACTGTTTATTGACAAACTGTTGCCCGATGTCTGTCTGTCTGACTGTCGATGTCTGTTTGTCTGACTGTCGATGTCTGTCTGTCTGACTGTCGATGGAGAATAGGTATTTTATTCAGATTCAAGTAGGAGGGTTGACAGGCGGTGTGAGGGTGCGGGGTACGTTGATGTTAAACTTTGATGTAGGGATTAGACCAAAGAAGTTGCAATTTAAGACAGGCGCGGGGCGTCTAATGAGTAATGGGGAATGTTTCTGAAATGTGAATGTGATGTAAGAATTGGTCAAGGATAGACAATATACATTTTCACGGCACACACGGTAAGGTCCTAGTTGAGACAATATACATTTTCAAGGCGCACACGGTAAGGTCCTAGTTGAGACAATATACAGGTTATGCGTGCTGACTATCATTGTCGGAATTGATGAAGCTGGACCTGACGTGTTTCTCTGCAGGCTACGAGCTATGTTGTGAGGGCGGCGACGATCCCTCGCTACGTCCCCAGCCGAGCCAGTCGCTAGGCAACCCGATGCTGAGACCACGTGTTCCGAACGAAGTGATTTTTGTCCTGGGCGGCTGGTCACGTGACGGCGTGTGTGCGGACATGGAGACTTACGACAGTCGAGTGGACAAATGGTAAACTCTCCAGGGATAGGCGGCCATCTTGGTATTTATTATATGTTCTTTCATACAACGTCCTATAGTCAGGTCTTGATCAGATATGACTGATCTACCGTATAACAGTAGGCGGTACTACCTGCTTTCTGTTAGCGGCCAACGTTGGACGGCGCGCACATAAATTCGACAGTCCACAGTGTGCCGACGGCTCCGGGCGAAGAAGCGCAAGTATGTAGGAGGGTGAAAGCCTGACTGTAGTGCCAGGAAATACCACCTAATGTTAATATGTCATGACAGGGCAGACCAGGCCCTAAGCTAGTATCTAGGATCGGAGCTCCGACAGGGGGCCAATTAGCGCATTATTTTGCTGATCTGACAGCTTCCGCAGCTTGTCTTGTTCCAGACGTATTGTTGTTACCTTTCCTCTGGAGCGAACTAGGCAGGCCGAGAGAGGGATCGTGCTACATGGGCGAAGTGGTCTTAGAATTCAGCTCAGGCCTTGTGCTATGGAGAGGTATATGTCCATTTTACAAACTATCGTCTATCAAGACCTCAAGGTGCCCGTCAGTCAGTCAGTCAGTCAGTCAGTCAGTCAGTCAGTCAGTCAGTCAGTCAGTCAGTCAGTCAGTGATACGTCTTGTCTCTTCTACCCTAGAGTGTAAGACCCCCATACACTTTTCTGTTGCTTTCCTCTTCAGCTATTGCGTCAGAGGTATCACACATCACACTGATGTGTTCAGTCTTTTCTCTCCTCCTCTGATGTATTGTGGCACCCCATAGTCTTGTTAATGTCACACACAAATACACACGCGCTCGCACACACGTACACACACCCACACATACACACACTGACTATATTCTCTTAAACCTGCCACATATTGGCTATTGGGCACTTGTAGAGGCCGTGCAACAGCAACTTTAGCAAGGTAGTTGACATTATGTAAAATATAACGAACATTATGTAAAATATAACGAACATTATGTAAAATATAACGAACATTATGTAAAATATAACGGACATTATGTACAATATAACGGACATTATGTACAATATAACGGACATTATGTAGAAATGAATGAACATTATGTAGACTAGAATGAACATTATATACGATACAATAAACATTATGTAGAGTAGAATTAACATATACAATAAAATGAATATTTTGTAGAATAGAATGAACATTGTGTAAAATATAATCAACCTTATGAAGAATAGAACGAATATTATGTAGAATAGAATAAACATTGTGTACAAAGCAATGAACATTAATTAGAATAGCAGACTTTGTCATAGAAAATAAAATCTATGAACAAGACAAGGCTTTCTGGAAAAAAAGGGGGGGGGGGCAAAATACCCAGCCTTGAGTTGTTGGAGGAAATGTGGCAACGTTAATTATTTGCAGATTTACCATATTAAATATTAAAATGTTACCTCATAATTTCAAAGTTCCCGTAGCACACATTACCAATTGTGCAACTTCCGCTTCCTGTTGAGGCAGGTACGAGAATGAAAACGAGTCGTACGAACACAGCCTGGCATACCACGCCATGGTCACGGTTGGCCACACGCTCTACGTCATCGGGGGCTACACGACGGTCAAGTACCTCAACTCGGCCAAGAAGTTTGACCCGCTGACCAAGATCTGGTCCGAGGTAGCCATGTCTGTGTTATTGCTAACCATAATGTTGTTTTGTCCGTGGTTTTGTTACATTCTTGCGATGTAGAAGCACACAAGTCGTAGATCCATTTGGTTTTTTGTGAATTCTTGTAACAGAGGAACACACAACAGGTTGGTCCGTTAGGAGTTTGCTCTTGCTCTCCCATTACCTCTGTAAATCAACCATCTGCCCATAAGTTCTCTCATCAGCTCTGTAAATCAACAATCTGCTGACAAACTCTCCCATCAACTCTCCATATCAACAAGCTGTCTCACAGTTCTGCCATCAAATAAGCGTCTCTCAAATGTGTCGTCTGTGCATCTCTTGCCCCACTACACAGACAATATCCTACAACATCTGAATCGTTGGCGCACCATTTATACAAGTTATGTCAGTGTATAGTATACAGACATGCCGCATGCAAACAGACAAACCGAACCACATATTTGGGTGTCTTTTTTCCACGAACGAATGCCATGTCGGGTCCTGATGTACCAGCGTACTAGCAGTACATACTGCCCCCGACCTCGCTTCAACCTTAAGTGGAGAATCCTGGGGATGACACTAGACTGTTGGAAGTATTACTAAACATTAGTTTGTGGGGCTTTCTGGACAGACATTAGTCAGTAGGACATTATTGGCTAGACAATCTGGGGGACATCTTGGGCAGACATTAGTCAGTGGGGCATCCTGGGCAGACATTAGTCGGTGGAGCATCATGGGCGGACATTTGTCAGTGGGGCATCATCTGCTTGACCAACAGTCTGTGGGACATCCTGGGCAGACATTAGTCAGTGGGGCATCATGGGCGGACATTAGTCAGTGGGGCATCATCTGCTAGACCAACAGTCTGTGGGACATCCTGGGCAGACATTAGTCAGTGGGGCATCATGGGCGGACATTAGTCAGCGGGGCATCATCTGCTATACCAACAGTCTGGGGGACATCCTGGGCAGACATTAGTCAGTGGGGCATCATGGGCGGACATTAGTCGGTGGAGCATCATCTGCTAGACCAACAGTCTGTGGGACATCCTGGGCAGACATTAGTCAGTGGGGCATCATGGGCGGACATTAGTCAGTGGGGCATCATCTGCTTGACCAACAGTCTGTGGGACATCCTGGGCAGACATTAGTCAGTGGGGCATCATGGGCGGACATTAGTCAGTGGGGCATCATCTGCTAGACCAACAGTCTGGGGGACATCCTGGGCAGAAATTAGTCGGTGGGGCATCATGGGCGGACATTAGTCAGCAGGGCATCATCTGCTATACCAACAGTCTGGGGGACATCCTGGGCAGACATTAGTCAGTGGGGCATCATGGGCAGACATTAGTCGGTGGAGCATCATGGGCGGACATTAGTCAGTGGGGCATCATCTGCTTGACCAACAGTCTGTGGGACATCCTGGGCACACATTAGTCAGTGGTGCATCATGGGCGGACATTAGTCGGTGGAGCATCATGGGCGGACATTAGTCAGTGGGGCATCATCTGCTTGACCAACAGTCTGGGGGACATCCTAGACAGATATTAGTCAGCGGGGCATCATCTGTTAGACCAACAGTATGTGGGACATTCTGGACAGGCAGACAGTCAGTGGAGCATCATGGGCGGACATTAGTCAGTGGGGCATCATCTGCTAGACCAACAGTCTGTGGGACATCCTGGGCAGACATTAGTCAGTGGGGCATCCTGGACAGACATTAGTCAGTGGGGCATCATCTGCTAGACCAACAGTCTGAGGGACATCCTGGACAGACATTAGTCAGCGGGGCATCATCTGCTAGACCAACAGTCTGAGGGACATCCTGGACAGACATTAGTCAGCGGGGCATCATCTGCCAGACCAACAGTTTGGGGGACATCCTGGGCAGACATTAGTCAGCGGGGCATCATCTGCTAGACCAACAGTCTGTGGGACATCCTGGGCAGACATTAGTCAGTGGGGCATCCTGGACAGACATTAGTCAGTGGGGCATCATCTGCTAGACTACCAGTCTGTGGGACATCCTGGGCAGACATTAGTCAGTGGGGCATCCTGGACAGACATTAGTCAGTGGGGCATCATCTGCTAGACCAACAGTCTGAGGGACATCCTGGACAGACATTAGTCAGCGGGGCATCATCTGCTAGACCAACAGTCTGAGGGACATCCTGGGCAGACATTAGTCGGTGGGGCATCATCTGCTAGACCAACAGTCTGAGGGACATCCTGGGCAGACATTAGTCGGTGGGGCATCATCTGCTAGACCAACAGTCTGAGGGACATCCTGGGCAGACATTAGTCAGCGGGGCATCATCTTCTAGACCAACAGTCTGGGGGACATCCTGGGCACACATTAGTCAGTGGTGCATCATGGGCGGACATTAGTCGGTGGAGCATCATGGGCGGACATTAGTCAGTGGGGCATCATCTGCTTGACCAACAGTCTGGGGGACATCCTAGACAGATATTAGTCAGCGGGGCATCATCTGTTAGACCAACAGTATGTGGGACATTCTGGACAGGCAGACAGTCAGTGGAGCATCATGGGCGGACATTAGTCAGTGGGGCATCATCTGCTAGACCAACAGTCTGTGGGACATCCTGGGCAGACATTAGTCAGTGGGGCATCCTGGGACAGACATTAGTCAGTGGGGCATCATCTGCTAGACCAACAGTCTGAGGGACATCCTGGACAGACATTAGTCAGCGGGGCATCATCTGCTAGACCAACAGTCTGAGGGACATCCTGGACAGACATTAGTCAGCGGGGCATCATCTGCCAGACCAACAGTTTGGGGGACATCCTGGGCAGACATTAGTCAGCGGGGCATCATCTGCTAGACCAACAGTCTGTGGGACATCCTGGGCAGACATTAGTCAGTGGGGCATCATGGGCGGACATTAGTCAGTGGGGCATCATCTGCTAGACCAACAGTCTGTGGGACATCCTGGGCAGACATTAGTCAGTGGGGCATCATGGGCGGACATTAGTCAGCGGGGCATCATCTGCTATACCAACAGTCTGGGGGACATCCTGGGCAGACATTAGTCAGTGGGGCATCATGGGCGGACATTAGTCGGTGGAGCATCATCTGCTAGACCAACAGTCTGAGGGACATCCTGGGCAGACATTAGTCAGTGGGGCATCATGGGCGGACATTAGTCAGTGGGGCATCATCTGCTTGACCAACAGTCTGTGGGACATCCTGGGCAGACATTAGTCAGTGGGGCATCATGGGCGGACATTAGTCAGTGGGGCATCATCTGCTAGACCAACAGTCTGGGGGACATCCTGGGCAGAAATTAGTCGGTGGGGCATCATGGGCGGACATTAGTCAGCAGGGCATCATCTGCTATACCAACAGTCTGGGGGACATCCTGGGCAGACATTAGTCAGTGGGGCATCATGGGCAGACATTAGTCGGTGGAGCATCATGGGCGGACATTAGTCAGTGGGGCATCATCTGCTTGACCAACAGTCTGTGGGACATCCTGGGCACACATTAGTCAGTGGTGCATCATGGGCGGACATTAGTCGGTGGAGCATCATGGGCGGACATTAGTCAGTGGGGCATCATCTGCTTGACCAACAGTCTGGGGGACATCCTAGACAGATATTAGTCAGCGGGGCATCATCTGTTAGACCAACAGTATGTGGGACATTCTGGACAGGCAGACAGTCAGTGGAGCATCATGGGCGGACATTAGTCAGTGGGGCATCATCTGCTAGACCAACAGTCTGTGGGACATCCTGGGCAGACATTAGTCAGTGGGGCATCCTGGACAGACATTAGTCAGTGGGGCATCATCTGCTAGACCAACAGTCTGAGGGGACATCCTGGACAGACATTAGTCAGCGGGGCATCATCTGCTAGACCAACAGTCTGAGGGACATCCTGGACAGACATTAGTCAGCGGGGCATCATCTGCCAGACCAACAGTTTGGGGGACATCCTGGGCAGACATTAGTCAGCGGGGCATCATCTGCTAGACCAACAGTCTGTGGGACATCCTGGGCAGACATTAGTCAGTGGGGCATCCTGGACAGACATTAGTCAGTGGGGCATCATCTGCTAGACCAACAGTCTGTGGGACATCCTGGGCAGACATTAGTCAGTGGGGCATCCTGGACAGACATTAGTCAGTGGGGCATCATCTGCTAGACCAACAGTCTGAGGGACATCCTGGACAGACATTAGTCAGCGGGGCATCATCTGCTAGACCAACAGTCTGAGGGACATCCTGGGCAGACATTAGTCGGTGGGGCATCATCTGCTAGACCAACAGTCTGAGGGACATCCTGGGCAGACATTAGTCGGTGGGGCATCATCTGCTAGACCAACAGTCTGAGGGACATCCTGGGCAGACATTAGTCAGCGGGGCATCATCTGCTAGACCAACAGTCTGGGGGACATCCTAGGCAGACATTAGTCAGCGGGGCATCATCTGCTAAACCAACAGTCTGAGGGACATCTTGGGCAGACATTAGTCAGCGGGGCATCATCTGCTAGACCAACAGTCTGAGGGACATCCTGGACAGACATTAGTCAGCGGGGCATCATCTGCTAGACCAACAGTCTGGGGGACATCCTGGACAGACATTAGTCAGCGGTTCATCATCTGCTAGACCAACAGTCTGAGGGACATCCTGGGCAGACATTAGTCGGTGGGGCATCATCTGCTAGACCAACAGTCTGAGGGACATCCTGGGCAGACATTAGTCAGCGGGGCATCATCTGCTAGACCAACAGTCTGAGGGACATTCTGGGCAGACATTAGTCAGTAGAGCTTCATGGGTTAAACCAACATTCTGTGGAACATCCTGGACACAGATGCTAGTCAGCGGAGCATCATGTGCTAGACACTAGTCCAGGGAACATCCTGGGAAAATATTCGTCTGGCCAACGGAGGAGATGGGAAAATATTAGTCTGGCCAACGGAGGGGATGGGAAAATATTAGTCTGGCCAACGGCGGAGGGTCGACCGTGATCTCCACTTTTATGAAGCATGCGAATGGCTTCGATTCTGCACGCCGCGAGTCTGCAACAGTGTCACAATAATTCTCCACAATGATGGTAGACAATCACAACCCAAGCCTTGCACCCATCACGTGTACAGCTCACGGTCATGCTGGAAATGGGGTGTGTGTGTCTGTGTCTGTGTGTGTGTGTCTGTGTGTGTCTTTGTGTGTGTGTCTGTTTGTGTGTGTGGGGGGGGGGGGGGAATGGGGGTCTTGCTTGCATGCTGGGATGGAGCCATTTCATCGGAAATCCCAAATTCTGTACGTTAACGAAAGAGTGACCAACTTAGAACTGACAGAACTCGACGACGACAACAAGAACAACTGACCAAGCACTAATCATACAACGACAGAGACATTCTAACCCGTGCAGTAACCGCATCACTTGTGCTCACTCTCAGATAGCGCCCATGCACAGCAGCCGGTGCTACGTGTGTGCGGCAGAGGTGGGCGGTTACATCTATGCGTGTGGCGGCTTCGACGGCACCAACCGGCACAGCTCGGTGGAGCGCTACTGCCCCGTCAAGAACCAGTGGCAGATGGTGCGGGACATGACCAGCGTCCGCAGCGACGCCGGAGCATGCGGGGTTGATGGTTGGTGCTTACTCTTTTGTTTGTCATTATCCCCATCACCACCACCGCCGGCACCACCACCACCATATTCTTCATTATTGATGCACAAGTATAATCTCCTTCTTCTTCTTCTTCTGTTATGACTATTGCTATTACCACCGTACATACTACTACTACTACTACTACTACTACTACTACTACTACTACTACTACTACTACTACTACTACTACTACTACTACTACTACAACAACCACTACTACTACTACTACTACTACTACTACTACTACTACTACTACTACTACTACTACTACTACAACTACTACTACTACTACTACTACTACTACTACTACTACAACAACAACAACTACTACTACTACTACTACTACTACTACTACTACTACTACTACTACTACTACTACTACACTACTACAACAACAACTACTACTACAACAACAACAACAACAACAACAACTACTACTACTACTACTACTACTACTACTACTACTACAACTACTACTATTACTACTACTACTACTACTACTACTACTACTACTACTACTACAACAACAACTACTACTACAACAACAACAACTACTACTACTACTACTACTACTACTACTACTACTACTACTACTACTACTACTACTACTACTACAACTACTACTACTACTACTACTACTACTACTACTACTACTACTACTACTACTACTACTACTACTACTACTACTACTACAACAACAACAACAACAACTACTACTACTACTACTACTACTACTACTACTACTACTACTACTACTACTACTACTACTACTACTACTAGTATTGCACAATATCTGTCTGGTATAGTGGTGTACAATATTTGTTGCTGTGTGAACTGCTTGCTGCCTGTACACATGCCTGTAGATATAGTGTTTAGCGTTGTGCGCATGTGGTTTAGCATTGTGCGCATGTGGTTTAGCATTGTGCGCATGTGGTTTAGCATTGTGCGCATGTGGTTTTAGCGTTGTGTGCATGTGGTTTAGTTTTTGTGAGCGTGTGGTTTTAGCGTTGTGTGCATGTGGTTTAGTTTTTGTGAGCGTGTGGTTTAGCGTTGTGTGCATGTGTTTTAGTTTTTGTGAGCGTGTGGTTTAGCGTTGTGCATGTGGCCGCTGTGTCTGTCGTGTCTTGCTCTGGATCTAAAGCGATTATTATTATTATTATTATTATTATTATTATTATTATTATTATTATTATTATTATTATTAATCATCATTATCATCATCATCATTGAGTAGTGCTAGAAGAAAGGCTCACGTAGTAGTTTCCCCCTTGGTGAACATGGGTTGAAATCCTCATGGAAATGAGATTGTATTTTTTTCACGTCCACATGGCTCCGAGATCCACCCAGCGTAGTAAAACGGATACCAGTAAATGTGCTGGTGTGGGTTGTGGTGTTTGTATTAACTTTTGCTTGCCATTGATGAGACACGTGACTGCCGGCGGAATTCCGGAATAATAATGGTAGTTGGACCCTCTGCTCCTCCAGCATTGCTGGTCGTAATTGCGAGTAGGCTTGATGTTTCTTGGTGAGGGTTGAGTACGTACAGGTTTCTCACGGGGTTTCTCACGGGTGTTGTGTCGAGGGTCTTGTCAACAAGCAACACATGTCAGTCTGTCTGTCTGTCTGTCTATTTCTACCTACCTGTATGTTTACCTACCTGTTTGTCTACCAACATGTCTGTCTGCCTATTGATTGTCTACCTACCTGTCTGTCTGTCTACCTGTCTGCCTACCTACCTGTCTGTAAACTTGCCTGCTGTTCTCTCTCCCTGTCGGTCTACTTACTATGTATCGGTCGACCTACCTGTCTGTCTACCTACTGTCTATCTGTCTACCTGTCTGTCTATCCAACTGTCTGCCTACCTACCTGTCTGTCTACCTACCTGTATGTGTGATCAATTCAGTAGTTTCTTTCTTCTTCTTCTTCTTCTTCTTCTTCTTCTTCTTCTTCTTCTTCTTCTTCTTCTTCTTCTTCTTCTTCTTCTGCGTTCATCCGGAGTTTTTTTTTGTTTTTTTTCGGGCGTGATTGCGTTGTGCCTGTTTACAGCAAAGCTGCGTTCTTGCGCCGTTAGGCCGACTTCTGCGGGCATTTGTTGACCTGGTTAACCTTCCCGGGGAGTAGTTTCTTTCAATCCGACATATACCAACTGAAGGATTCAGGATTCAATACCAGATTCCCCTCATGACATTTCTTTATTGTCATCATGTTGTGAGAACAAATGCTATAGAGACATTCCGTCCACCATACCACTAATGACGACCACTGAAGTATTTACTCATCTCAGTAGCCTAAAAAACAATAACTCATCATGACTAGATAGAATCAGTAATCGGATCTTTCGCTGCGCTGCACCGGCGATGTGCGAGTCACTAACTTTTATATATAATCAATGTCTCACCAAAGGTCACTTCCTATCAGCCTTTAAAATCGCTAAAGTGTATCCTCATTTAAAAGCTGGTTCATTAGACGATGGTCTCATGAGTATAGGCCAATTTCCATATTATCATCACTATCCAAACCGCTAGAAAAGCACATTCACAAAACAACACTAGAACACTTAGTTCGCCAGAACTAATAGTTGACAGTCAGTCAGCCAGGGTTTCGGTCAAAATATTCTTGTCATACGGCCCTAACAAACATGATAGAAAACTGGCATCAAAATATTAACAACAGTACTCTATGTGGAGCGGTGTTTATAGACTTTAGAAAAGCATTCGATATGATAGATCATACTATTCTAATTTTATTTTTAAAAAACTACAAACAATGAAAGTAAGTTTTAATATAATGACATTAATAAAAATCATTTTTATTAGACAGAAAACAAGTAGTATCAAACAATAAATCTTTATCTCAAGCCATTTCCATTAACATTGGAGTACCTCAGGGGTCTATACTTGGCCCTCTGTTATTTGCTATTTATATAAATGATCTGGAGAACTTGGTGACAACTGGCAAGATAGAAGGGAAGAGACCAAGGGGAAGACTGAGAAGTAAATACTTGGATGGCTTGGCTACATGACATAATCGATACAGAAACACAGAGCTGATCCACGACTCTGGTGATCGAGTGAGATGGCAAAACATGACCGCCTGTCGACCTGTCTACTTCTCCTTTTTTCCCCCCAATTTAAAAACAACAACAACAAACAATAACAATGGAAAATTATCTCAAACGACAACTAGCCAATAAACATTACCATATGTATGCTACGTTACAACTTTCTTGGGTATTTATAATGCCCATATTAACCATTGCCTCAGTGAGTCATGTATTATTGCTTATTTTTCATGCGTTTTAGTGCTTTTTGTTCTTTTGTTGTCTAAGATTAGCTTCATAAGTGATGTTGAATGAAATAAAGTATGAGAGGAAATAGAGAAGAGTATAATGTCTGACGGGCCTGGGTGCCCAATTTTTAAACCTTTGAAAATAAAGTTAGTTCATTCATTCGTTCTACGTACTAACTGTCTACCTACCTGTCTGTCTATCTATCTGTCTGTCTACCTACTGTCTGTCTATCTACCTGTCTGTCTACCTGACTGTCTGTCTACCTAACTGCCCACCTACCTCTCTATGTCTACCTGCCTGTCTGTCTACCTAAATGTCTGTCTACTTACCTGTGTGTCTACCTACCTCTCTGTCTACCAACCTGTCTGTCTACGTATCTAACTTCTGTCTACCTACCTGTCTACCTACTGTTTGTCTACCTACTGTCTCTCTACCTATATACCTGTCTATCTACCTACCTGTCTGTCTACCTATCTGTCCATGTCAACGTCCACTGACAAGTGTTTACTGTCTGTCTGCATAAATTTCTGTCGCCTTACCTGTCTGTCTACTTACTGTTTGTCTACCTACTGTCTGTCTACCTACTTTCTATCTGCCTAACTACCTAAATGTCTGTCTACCTACCTGTCTTTCTACTTAAATGTCTGTCTACCTACCTGTATGTTTACTTACCTGTCTGTCTACCTACATGTCTATCTACCTCTCTTTCTACCTACCTGCTTACCTGTCTGTCTGTCTACCTCTTTGTCTATCTACCTCTGTCTACATACCTGTCTGTCTACCTACATATCTGTCTATCTACTGTCTGTCCACCTATCTGTCTGTCTACCTACCAATCTGTCTACCTATCTGTCCATGTCAACGTCCCACTGACCAGAGTTTACTGTCCAGGCAAAATGTACGTGGCCGGAGGTTTTAGCGGCACCGAGTGTCTGAACACGGCCGAGAGTTACGACCCCTTGACCAACCAGTGGACACTGCTGACACCCATGAGCTGCCAGAGGAGCGGGGTCACGGTCGTGGCATTCCAGCACGCGGTCTTCGCCATCGGAGGCTTCAACGGGTCTGTCAGACTGGACGAGGGTGGGTCTTTGTTGGTGATTGATGTCTGTCAGACTGGACGAGGGTGGGTCTTTGTTGGTGATTGATGTCTGTCAGACTGGACGAGGGTGGGTCTTTGTTGGTGATTGATGTCTGTCAGACTGGACGAGGGTGGGTCTTTGTTGGTGATTGATGTCTGTCAGACTGGACGAGGGTGGGTCTTTGTTGGTGATTGATGTCTGTCAGACTGGACGAGGGTGGGTCTTTGTTGGTGATTGATGTCTGTCAGACTGGACGAGGGTGGGTCTTTGTTGGTGATTCATGTCTGTCAGACTGGACGCGGGTGGGTCTTTGTTGGTGATTGATGTCTGTCAGACTGGACGAGGGTGGGTCTTTGTTGGTGATTGATGTCTGTTACTCGAAGTCGATGTCAGCGCTTCCGTAGGCTTGCTTCAAACCTCTCTCTCTCTCTCTCTCTCTCTCTCTCGAGAGAGAGAGAGAGAGAGAGAGAGAGAGAGAGACAGACAGACAGACAGACAGACAGACAGACAGACAGACAGACAGACGGAGAGAGAGAGAGAGAGAGAGAGAGAGAGAGAGAGAGAGAGAGAGAGAGAGAGAGAGAGAGAGAGAGAGAGAGAGAGAGAGAGCGCAATGATGTTAGTTCTTGACTCAACTCAACTCAACTCAACTCAACTCAACTCAATTCATCTCAATTCTGACATTGGGCGTGTTCTAACAACTGCACACATTTCCAGTTCACTTTTACCGATGATCAATTTCACTGCACACAGATATCTCCACACGTGCTCACTCTTCTCTTGTTGACCACACAAGAAGAATCTTAGCACAGTGCACAACTACCACAGCATCGTTGCGGATTTCAATGTGTGTGTTGTGTGTGTTGTGTTGTGTTGTGTGTGTGTGTGTGTGTGTGCGCGCGCGCGTGCGTGCATGTGCCAGAATCTCCGAGAATATAAACATTGTGCTTGTGGGTAGATTTTCTTATTGTGAACTGTTGCCAGGACGGCGGCACGCTGGGTCTGCTCTCTTCGCCCAGGGGTGTCTACCGCGCACAACGTTCATGTGGGTCCCTTGAGTTTATCTCCCTTGTCCGAGAGGACTATATGTCCGATCCACCTACCCAGGACACCAGGATCGAGGGGTGGGGGAGAGAAGTATACCACGCAGTCCTTATTTTATAAAACATCCATATTGGCCAGACCATGAAACGGTCCAGGTCTGCACGAACAAGAGGCGGACGTTGTAACCTCAAAGCCACTCCACCTCTGAAAAGATCTATGAGGAAAGCGACAAAGGGAGACAAGGAGAAAGATTCTGACAGCTAGTCATCATGGCTTGGAATCATAGGATAGGAACTGATATATTCGGTTTGATATCGCGAGGTGTGGAGTTGCATGATCGAGCTTGCCAGTTGGTGGGACACGTAATGTTGATGAACCATAGCCACGAAAGTTTAAAACTGTGTGGTCGCCCTAATTGGCTTACGAAAATATGGCCATTATATTTGATTGGAGGGACCGCCCACTTTGGTCAAAGACCGCCCTATTTGTTGTTCTTGATCAATATTGCTGATGACATTCCCCCATGCCACCGTCTAAGTCCATCCAACATAATGTCTTCTCATTAGATTTGAGTATAGGCACCGCCCACTGTGGTTAGAGATCGCCCTATTTGTTTCCTTTTGCTTGTGTGGCCTTTACATATTGACTAGAGGGACCGCCCACTTTGGTCAGATTGTTCTAATACATCCCCAGTTTGCGGTTTGCATATTTCCTGTGTTGAATCTGTCCGCATCATCATCATCATCATCATCATCATCATCATCATCATCATCATCATCATCATCAGCAGCAGCATCATCATCATCATCATCATCATCAGCAGCATCATCATCATCATCATCAGCATCATCATCATCATCATCATCATCATCATCATCAGCAGCATCATCATCATCATCATCATCATCATCATCATCATCATCATCATCATCATCATCAGCATCATCATCATCATCATCATCATCATCAGCATCATCAGCATCATCATCAGCATCATCATCATCATCATCATCATCATCATCATCATGATGTTTGCAGGTGCATGCTGCAGATATCACACACTATTGCTCTAGTTTATGGTGTGTGATGTTTGCTGTGTACCTAACGAGATGCAGCGAAATATGCCAGGCAATACATTTATGCAATTTAGTGTCTGTGGGTATTCGTTACTAAAATTTCTTCGTTAGTGTTTGCGAAATTGTCCATGATTCACATCCTCATGTTGCCACTGGATAGATGCATGTTCTCAACAACTGTACTTGTTTGCCGGGGTTGTGGGTTGTGTAGACGTGTTAATCTCTACGGTGCCACATCAGCATTTGCTATAGGTGTTATTTTTGGTGTTTTTATTTGTTTCACCAGTTGAGAAATACTATCCAGACAGAGGGGCGTGGTTTCCTGTCAAGGAAATGTTGAAAGGGAGGAGTAATTTTGCAGCTGCTGTCATAGAGAACAGAATATTTGTCGTGGGTGGGTACGATGGTAGGTTTCAGGCGTCTAAATTATGTTAATACATTATGTCATGAGTTATACACGCGTTATATGATTTTTAAAATGTTAAATCTAGTTATAGAAATCTGACCTTGTAGCATAGAGTATTGCAAATTTGTGTGTGCAGAAAATATTCTCCCTTTAGTTACGGAGAAGGTGGAAGGAGAGGATGAAAGTAAGGAAGAGTAGAGGAAGAAGATCTTCCCCAAAAATGTGTACAAGTTCTTGTTCTTGCGGTGGAAGGAAAATATAAACAGCAATCACGCCTAAACAAGATTCAAGGGAGCAAAGACGTTCTGCTCATAGCCAGAAGGAAAGATGCCAAATTTGTCAAGGTATTAAAGAACAAGGACAATGTCAAGTTCAAGGTGCGATGCAGTAAATACTTGTACTCACCAGCTACCCAGGACACAGACAAGACAGAGAAATTGAGACAGACGTGGCCGCCTGGACTGACAGCCAGAGAACTTCAGGGAAATTAATAAGTAAATAAACAATAGAAAGGGATTGGGGGGGGGGGGGGGTAAAAACAACAACAAAGTGTGGACTACTACCTCCTGGCTACGCTGTCATCCCAGGATTTCCTCCGCCTTCCTATTCTCCATTTGCCCTCATCTGTTTCCTTGGAGAGGCAGGCACGGCATATGATCATGCCTAAGCCAGTCCAAGTCTCACATCTTCCCCTCTCTCACAGGTTGTTGCTGATGGTCTCTGCCTGTGGAAGGTGTGCCATGAAGCATCATGAGCACACGCCAGTCACAGAAGCTGAATACACAGTGAGGGGAGGCCAATAGGGCAACCAGTGTCTGTAGTGTGCCCTGATCCATGTAAATAATAACTAGAATATATTATAGGTTGGCTGAGATAGGACAAGGACAGCCCGTCACACACCACGCGCTGCCGGGGACTACATGAGTTACACGCAGGACAGTATATAGTACGCCTTGCGTTGGTTTTCACACAATGGTATGAGTGCCGGTCGTTCAGAAAGCAAGTGCAAATACTGAACGTAAACTTGCCACGACATGCCTCCATTCGCTAAATGCTGTGAAAATCGTGTGTCACTGAAAGAGCTGTCAGATATTTCTTATATGAAAGAACTGAGCCAAAAATGACACATTTTTACATATACAACATGAATGAGGAGGAAAATGAAGGCTTGTCAGCACTGGTTCGAAGTTTGATGCCATGTTTCATATTTCAGTTTATTGTGTAAATTGCTTCTAGAAAACTCCGCCCAAATTTGATCTGTGTGTGCCTATAGGTTCAGGAACGACTGGTCACGTGGAATACTACGAAAGTTACAAAGACGAATGGACGGAAGCTGACAGCCTTCGAGTGGGGCGGAGCGCAGCCAGCGCGTGTACGCTAAAGGGATTGGCTAATATTAAAGACTACACCTTTTATGGAAAAGAGGCGAGGTTTTTGGTACAGTCTGATAGCTATGATTGGCAGGTATGTATTCACACAAAAACCTTCACACTTTGTTGAAATTTCTTAGAAAATATGTATTCATTATGTAACATTGATCTCTTGATGTATATAGATGTGCAATGTTATTGCTTACTGTCATATATTTTTGAAGGGAGTGGGAGATCACTGTAGTGCATGCCCCATCTCTAACAAAAGATGTAGAGCCCCATCCTCTTCTATCTTCAATAACCCCAGAATATGAACCTTGAGTTATCTGCAGGCCTCGTTTTGTTAAGTATTGTCTAGGAGATATAGATTATGGCCCTGGTAAGAATGGTAATTTACTAATTGGGAATCTGCCCCTTCTCCAATGATTCTTTAGCTCTGGAGCCCCCTTTTAGTTTATCAAATCTGAGGAAAGTCAGGAGAATTTTCTCAGCTTGATTTAGATGAAGAAAACATGGATGTTGAGCAGGTGATAGGTATAGAGTCTTTTATTTCCCCCTTTAGTAAGTCATTATGAGTTAATTTATCTTTTAACAATCAAACACATAATCAATCACATTAGATTCTGACAACATGATGTACAAAGAAGTTGTTGACAGATAGGTTTGAACTTGACAAATTAACAGAAGGTCAATTCATGTTAATCATTTATTGACTGGCCTGAGCCTTCTGGTCAGTACATACATCTCTATTGTGATTTACACAAAGTAATAGAACAGTTGCACATTGGACCATTGTCCCAGACAATCAATAACAAGCATCAATATATGAGATGTCAACAAGTGTTAAAACATAGTAAACATTGTGATGTTGTACATTTTAAGTATGATGATGTTGCATCAACATTTAACCATTAGTTTCCTGAGATTGGGTGTGGGGTATCCCAAGTAAAATGTAACCTGGTGACTGGAAGATTAGGTAAGCCAGGGTCCATTGACTGATGGATCCACGTCAGGTCTGCCCGTATAGCTCCACTGAAGGCCTCCCCATGCTCTGCTCATAGCGAAGTCATCCTCCATCTCACTTGTGGTTCATCTCCTTCTCTCGGCTTCCCTCTCTCAGGTCTGATTTAGGTGGTTAGTTTGCTGATGTGTTGGGTGGTTGTTGGTATGTAGCCACCAAGATCACTGATGAGTATTCGCATAAATATATACATTCCTACCAATACAATCTTTTAAAAGTAGGTAAAAGAACCTAAATTCCTGAAGTAGGAACTAGTTCCCCTCCCCCTCTTTTTCTCTCTAAGCTAGTGTTGGGTTAATTTGGGGTGGTCAGAGTTTATCACACTGTGTACGCCTTGTATCAACTTGTTCCTGCTGTATGTAAGTCCTCATTTGACCTGGGGTCAGTGAACGTGTACAGTGAGACAATGACAAGAGTGAGAAGGTGTCAAGATGCATGTAAATAAATGACATACATTTATAACATTTCTTCTACTCAATGGTGTTTATACTGTGTATAAATAATTCTCTG
Organism: Cepaea nemoralis; assembly: GCA_014155875.1. NCBI lineage: Eukaryota > Metazoa > Mollusca > Gastropoda > Stylommatophora > Helicidae > Cepaea > Cepaea nemoralis. The sequence goes on along the minus strand of JACEFZ010025952.1, from coordinate 504,293 downwards.
TGTTTTCCCAATTAACTTCTTCTTCTTCTTGTGTCTAATAACTCTCTTCCATTACCTGTTGTTGTTGTGATGTTGAGTGTTGTGTTGTGTGGTGATGAGTGGTGTTGAGTGGTGTTGTGTTTTAAGTTATGTTGAGTAATGAGTTAAGTTCACTTCGCGTGATGGTGTTCCGCGAAGCACAACTTTCTCATGTATTGCAGTTCTTAAGTGCTCTTATCTAATTAAATTTGACACAAATATAAATATTTATTTCGCCAAACCCTATTAATTCTATAGAGAAAGGAGAAAGGAAAGATTGATTTCACTTTCAGCTTTCTAGATAGTAAATAGGCATAGATAAGTCTGTTTTAGAACAAGGCACTTGTTCCAGTACACGAACTGTCATTTCAGCTGTAGACAGTGATAGCATCTTTTACAATGTTTCTGGTGAAATGCACAAGATTGCTTTCGAATCATCACTTCTCACAGTTGTTTAGAATAGAATGTAGTAGTGGAATGCACTTCTTAAAGTTAATAATTATCTTTAAGAATATCAGAGATTGTAGTTTCATCGAAGAGAATATTCTGCCCGGGAATGGCTTTGCGTCATTAGAATCTACAGTCGAGCATTTTTACATTTCTGAGGTTTTAATTAATAATCATACATTTCAATTGACATCACAAACATGGGTTTACGTTACTTGATACTTGGTACATCGGGTTCTTAGTCTAATCAAGGGCTAACAAACGTACCTCGGATCCAGACTTTTGCTTTGTCCATTGAATTTTTGATCACACACTATTCTCACATCCGTCCATGGAGCGAGTTCAGACAAAAGTGCGGGCTGATTAACATTTCTGATGAAATGGTACATATGCTAATTATGCACTGGCGCGAAGGCGGGTCAGGTGGTTTTCTCATCCAATGATTTTACGAGCTTGGTCTGATGAAATCCTTCTAAGAATCCACGTCATTTGTCACTTGTTCAGTTCCAGTTTCGATGTTAAGTTTTAAGTCCCAATCTCCAATTGCGTTTGCGAAGTCAATTTCTTTCAATGTTGTTTCCTCTTTTTGCGGCATTTGTTGATAAAATGAATAATGTTGGCTGCGTTATGCCACACTTACCATGGGTTACAACTGAATTGTGAGAAAACAAAATATGGTCGTCTCCAAGAAGAAATATCACAGTGTAACATCCAAGTAAATGGGGGTAATTCTTAAGTAAGTGAATGGTACAACTATCTCGGAATAGTCACAACACATGACACAAGATGGCTTGTACTGATTAGAATAGTAATTGCCATGGCAAAGGTCGCCTTTGGCGAAATGTAAAACATTCACATCAATAAAAAAAACCTTCCAGTTGCAATGTCACTTAGAACATGCAATGTCATTTAGAACATACTGTATCAAATAGAACATGCAGTGTCTTATATAACATGTCGTGTCTATTAGAACATACAGTGTCATATAGAACATACAGTCCCATATAGAACATACAATGCCATATAGAGCATACAGTGAAATATAGAAAATACAATCCCATATAAAAGATGCAGTGCATATATAATATATAAAGTGCCATATAGAAAATGCAGTGTCAAATAGAACACGCAGTATTATATAGAACATGTACTGTCATATAGAACAAAGTGTCACATAGAACACGTGGTGCCATATAGAACATAGAGTGTCATATAGAACATGCAGTGTCATATAGAACATAGTGTCATATAGAACATATAGTGTCATACATATAGAACATGCAGTGTCATATAGATCATGTAGTGTCGTATATAACATGCAGTGTCTTATAGAACATACAATGCCTTATAGACCACAAGTGTCTTATAGAATGCGCAGTAACATGCAGTGTCATATAGAACATGGAGTGTCATATAGAACATGCAGTGTCATAGAACATGCAGTGTCATATAGAACATGCAGTGCCATATAGAACATGCAGTGCCACATAGAACATGCAGTGCCATATAGAACGTGCAGTGTCTTATAGAACATGCAGTGTCTTATAGAACATACAATGCTTTATAGAACACAAGTGTCTTATAGAGTGCACAGTAACATGCAGTGTCATATAGAACATGGAGTGTCATATAGAACATGCAGTGTCATATAGAACATGCAGTGTCATATAGAACATGCAGTGTCATATAGAACGTGCAGTGTCTTATAGAACATGCAGTGTCTTATAGAACATACAGTGTCATATAGAACATGCAGTGTCATATAGAACATGTAGTTTCATATAGAACATGTAGTTTCATATAGAACATGAAGTGTCATATAGAACATGCAGTGTCATATAGAACATGGAGTGTCATATAGAACATGCAGTGTCATAGAACATGCATTGTCATATAGAACATGCAGTGCCATATAGAACATGCAGTGTCATATAGAACGTGCAGTGTCTTATAGAACATGCAGTGTCTTATAGAACATACAATGCCTTATAGAACATAAGTGTCTTATAGAATGCGCAGTAACATGCAGTGTTATATAGAACATGCAGTGTCATAGAACACGCAGTGTCATATAGAACATGGAGTGTCATATAGAACATGCAGTGCCATATAGAACATGCAGTGCCATATAGAACATGCAGTGCCATATAGAACATGCAGTGCCATATAGAACATGCAGTGCCATATAGAACATGTAGTGTCATATAGAACATGTAGTTTCATATAGAACATGCAGTGTCATATAGAACATGCAGTGTCATATAGAACATGCAGTGTCATATAGAACATGTAGTGCCATATAGAACATGTAGTGTCATATAGAACATGTAGTTTCATATAGAACATGCAGTTTCATATAGAACATGCAGTGTCATATAGAACATGCAGTGTCATATAGAACATGCAGTGTCATATGGAACATGTAGTGCCATATGGAACATGTAGTGTCATATAGAACATGTAGTGTCATATAGAACATGTAGTGACATATAGAACATGTAGTGTCATATAGAACATGCAGTGTCGTATAGAACATGCATTACCATATAGAAAATGCAGTACCATATAGAACATGCAGTACCCTATAGAACATGCAGTGCTATATAGAACATATAGTGCCATATAGAACATGCAGTGTCATATAGAACATGCAGTGCCATATAGAACATGCAGTGCTATATAGAACATCAATCAATCATGTGCCATGCCGGAAAGCGTGGGCGGTCATAACTCGCCATTTCACTCGATCACCAGAGTCGTGGATCAGCTCAGTGTTCCTGTCTCGACCATGCCACGTGGCCAAGCCATCCAGGTATTTTCCTCTCGGTCTTCCCCTTGGTCTCTTCCCTTTGATCTTGCCAGTTGTCACCAAGTTCTCCAATCCATTTCTTCTCATAACATGCCCAAAAAATTTTGACTGTCTAAGTCTAATTTCTCTAATCAGTTTACGATGTTCATTTGTCTCCTGTAGTACTTGGTCATTTGTTTTTCTGTCTTTCTACGGAATTATTTGCATTCTCCTCAGAAACCACATTTTTGCAGCCATCAGATGTTTTTCAGCTTGACTGCTCATTGTCCAAGTTTCACATCATACAAAAGTACAGGCTCTATGTAGCATCTAAGCTATTCTAAACACACTTTTTCTCGTTTCAATTGACATCTTTTTATTGGTCAGTATGTTTTTCATCTTGCTAAAGGTTACTTGTGCTATATAGAACATACAGTATCATATAAGACAACAGTGCCATATAGAACATACAGTGTCAGATAGAACATACAGTGTCAAATAGAAGATACAGTGTCATATAGAACATAAAGTGTCATATTGAACAAACAGTGCCATATAGAACAAGTAGTGTCATATGGAACACGTAGTGTCATATAGAACATGTAGTGTCATATAGAACATGTAGTGCCATATAGAACATGTAGTGCCATATAGAACATGTAGTGTCATATAGAACATGTAGTGCTATATAGAACATGTAGTGCCATATAGAACATGTAGTGTCATATAAAACACATAGTGCCATATAGAACATGCAGTGTCATATAGAACATACAGTGCTATATAGAACATGTAGTGCTATATAGAACATGTAGTGCTATATAGAACATGTAGTGCTATATAGAACATGTAGTGTCATATAGAACATGTAGTGTCATATAGAACATGTAGTGCTATATAGAATATGTAGTGTCATATAGAACATGTAGTGCTATATGGAACATGTAGTGTAATATAGAACATGTAGTAACATATAGAACATGTAGTGTCATATAGAACATGTAGTGTCATATAGAACATGTAGTGTCATATAGAACATGTAGTGTCATATAGAACATGTAGTGTCATATAGAACATGTAGTGTTATATAGAACATGTAGTGCCATATAGAACATGTAGTGCCATATAGAACATGTAGTGTCATATAGAACATGTAGTGCTATATAGAACATGTAGTATCATATAGAACATGTAGTGTCATATAGAACATGCAGTGTCATATAGAACATGTAGTGCTATATAGAACATGTAGTGTCATATAGAACATGTAGTGTCATATAGAACATGTAGTGTCATATAGAACATGTAGTGTCATATAGAACATGTAGTGTCATATAGAACATGCAGTGTCATATAGAACATGTTGTGTCATATAGAACATGTAGTGTCATATAGAACATGTAGTGTCATATAGAACATTAGTGTCATAAAGAACATGTAGTGTCATATAGATCATGTAGTGTTATATAGAACATGTAGTGTCATATAGAACATGTAGTGCTATATAGAACATGTAGTGTCATATAGAACATGTAGTGCTATATAGAACATGTAGTGTCATATAGAACATGTAGTGCTATATAGAACATGTAGTGCTATATAGAACATGTAGTGCCATATGGAACATGTAGTGTCATATAGAACACATAGTGCCATATAGAACACGTAGTGCCATATGGAACATGTAGTGCCATATAGAACACATAGTGCCATATAGAACATGCAGTGCCATATAGAACATGCAGTGCTATATAGAACATGTAGTGCTATATAGAACATGTAGTGTCATATAGAACATGTAGTGTCATATAGAACACATAGTGCCATATAGAACATGCAGTGTCACATAGAACATGCAGTGCTATATAGAACATGTAGTGCTATATAGAACATGTAGTGGCATATAGAACATGTAGTGCTATATAGAACATGTAGTGTCATTTAGAACATATAGTGCTATATAGAACATGTAGTGTCATTTAGAACATGTAGTGTTATATAGAACACGTAGTGTCATATAGAACATGTAGTGCTATATAGAACATGTAGTGTCATATAGAACATGTAGTGTCATATAGAACATGTAGTGCTATATAGAACACGTAGTGTCATATAGAACATGTAGTGTTATATAGAACATGTAGTGTCATATAGAACATGTAGTTTCATATAGAACATGTAGTGTCATGTAGAACATGTAGTGCTATATAGAACATGCATTGTCATATAGAACATGTAGTGCCATATGGAACATGTAGTGTCATATAGAACATGTTGTGTCATATAGAACATGTAGTGTCATATAGAACATGTAGTGTCATATAGAACATGTAGTGTCATATAGAACATGTAGTGTCATATAGAACATGTAGTGCTATATAGAACATGTAGTGTAATATAGAACATGTAGTGTAATATAGAACATGTAGTGTCATATAGAACATGTAGTGCTATATAGAACATGTAGTGTCATATAGAACATGTAGTGCTATATAGAACATGTAGTGTCATGTAGAACATGTAGTGCTATATAGAACATGTAGTGTCATATAGAACATGTAGTGTCATATAGAACATGTAGTGATATATAGAACAAGTAGTGTCATATAGAACATGTAGTGCTATATAGAACATGTAGTGTCATATAGAACACAGTGCTATTTAGAACATGTAGTGCCACATAGAACATGTAGTGTCATATAGAACATGTAGTGTCATATAGAACATGTAGTGTCATATAGAACATGTAGTGTCATATAGAACATGTAGTGTCATATAGAATATGTAGTGTCATATAGAACATGTAGTGTCATATAGAACATGTAGTGTCATATAGAACATGTAGTGCTATATAGAACATGTAGTGTCATATAGAACATGTAGTGCTATATAGAACATGTAGTGTCATGTAGAACATGTAGTGCTCATATAGAACATGTAGTGTCATATAGAACATGTAGTGTCATATAGAACATGTAGTGCTATATAGAACATGTAGTGTCATATAGAACATGTAGTGTCATATAGAACATGTAGTGTCATATAGAACACAGTGCTAGTTAGAACATGTAGTGCCACATAGAACATGTAATGCTATATAGAACATGTAGTGCCACATAGAACATGTAGTGCTATATAGAACATCAATCAATCATTGCCATGCCGATAAGCGTGGGCGGTCATGTTTTGTCATGTCACTCAATCACTAGAGTCGTGGATCAGCTCCATGTTCCTGTCTCGACCATGCCACGTGGTCAAGCCATCCAGGTATTTACTTCTCGGTCTTCCCCTTGGTCTGTTCCCCTCGATCTTACCAGTTGTCGCCAAGTTCTCCAAATCATTTCTTCTCATAACATGCCCAAAAAATGGTGACTGACTACGACTAATGTCACTAATCAGTTTACGATCTTCATTTGTTTCTTGAAGGACTTGTTCATTGGTTTTACTGTTTGTCCTTGGTATTCTTTGCATTTTTCTCAGAAACCACATTTCCACAGCTATCAGCTGTTTTTCAGCTTGACTGCTCATTGTCCATGCTTCACATCCATACAAAAGTATAGGTTCTATGTAGCACTTCAACGCTCTTTTTCTCATTTCAAGTGATATCATTTTATTGCTCAGTATGTTTTTCATCTTACAAAAGGCTACCTTCGCAATGGCAATTCTTGTTCTAATCTCTTCGAGGCATCTCCCATCAGATGTTATGACTGTTCCGAGATAGCTGTACCGATTAACTTGTTTAAGAATATGCCCATTGACTTGTATATTACATTGTGGTATTTCCTTCTTCCCAGTTACGACCATAATCTGTGTCTTCTTACTATTCAGTTTTTCTTCTTCTTCTTCGTTCATCCGGAGTTGTTGTTTTTTTTTTTTTTTTTTTTTTTTTTTTTTTTTTCGGACGTGATTGCGTTGTGCCTGTTTACAGCAGAGCTGCGTTCTTGCGCCGTTAGGCCGACACATCCGACTTCTGTGGGCATTTGTTGACCGGGTTAACCTTCCCGGCTATTCAGTTCTAACCCTAGTTGTTCACTGCGTGCAATTAACTAGGTAAATCCTTCGAGTTGAAATATACACATATTCGCACAGTAATGTCAATTGTCTACCACGGTAATTTTAAGCTGACTCACGTGTCTTTCTGTTTGCACAAATCTGGCTTGCATTGATTGATCATAATTGCTTCTGCAAACTTTAACAAGCGAAAATTTTTGTGTGTTAAACAAAACGCGAAAGGTAATGTCTCTGTCAACCACATGGCCGCTTTCGATAATGTGCTTACCAATTGAAGACGCGGGGAGATTCCGGTGTGTCGGCCCCACTAGGCTAGCATCGCCTATGTGTCGTATCTTGTCGACTCATTGAGGTATGTGTTCTGACACTCTTTTGTTCAGCTGTCTCTCTGCTCTACCGATGTAGAAGACCTGGCATCTACTGTGTGAATATGTGTATATTTCAACTTGAAGGATTTATCTAGTTAATTTACTTTACGTTGTGTAATTTCTGCAGTATGTACCTGACATCTTTTTTTTTTTTGTCAGAATATTTTTCATCTTGCTAAAGGCTACTTTCGCCATGGCGATTCTTGTTCTAATCTCTTCAAGGCATCTCCCATCAGATGTTATGACTGTTCCAAGATAATTGTACCGATTCACTTGTTGAAGAATATTCCCATTTACTTGTATATTACATTGTGGTACTTCGTTCTTCCTAGCGACGACCATAACCTGTGTCTTCTTGCAATTTAATTCCAACCCCAGCTGCTCACTGTGTACAACAACTGCGTCTACTAATTGTTGTAGATCTTGTGCATTGTCTGCAATCAATACTGTACCATCTGAATATCTGCATATCTATTGTATGACCTCTGCAAAAACCCTACGAAGTTGTGACTGTGATACAGATCATCGGTTATTAGAAGCAGACCTAAAATTAAAACTCAAAAACCTTACCCATCACACAAAAATATCAGATGCATACAACGTAGAAGTTAGGAATCGTTTTGGGGTCTTGATGTCTGTACAAGAGGAAATGGCACCTGATGAACTGGCAATACAAGCTAGAGATATCTTGATAACTGCAGCCAAAGATTTAACTCCGACCAAGAAAAGGCAACTTAAGCCATGGATTACATCAGACACGTTAGAATAAATAAAACAACGAATGGAACTGAAACAGAAAGGAGGTGAATCCGATAACAGCAGGATGAAGTATAAATCTTTAACTCGAGAAATAAGAAAGAACACAAGAAAGGACAAAAATCAATATATGCAAGATTGCTGTACCAGAATAGAGCAATATCATAAGACTCGAAGAGATTACGACATGTTCAAAGAAATGAAGTTATTGACAAGAAATGTTCAACCTCAATTGAATGTTACCTGTGACAAGATGGGAAATACCTTAACAGAATCTAGACAAATTCTAGAAAGATGGCAGGAGTGCTGCAGTGGGATGTATGATATGAGTGACTGTGAGGATATGAATGAGATACATGAGTCAATGACAGCAGAGACAGAACCTGAACCCTCATTAGATGAAATTGCATGGGCAATAATAAAGAACCTGAAGAATGGTAAATCACCTGGATGTGATGAGATACCAGCTGAACTAATTATAGCGGGAGGAGAAGAAAGCATACAAATCTATCACACATTATGTAAAAAGATATGGAAATATAGTATATGGCCAAAAGATTGGAGGAGAACTATCTTCATTCCAATACCAAAACAGGGCAACCTGATATTATGCAACAACTATAGAACTGTTGCCCTGATCAGTCATGCAAGTAAAAATCATAATTGGAAGACTTCGTAAGAAAATGGAAGAAGACGTGGTTCAAGCTGGATTTAGACAAGGAAGAGGAACAAGAGATCACATTCTCAACATGCGTTTAATAATGGAGAAGTGCAGATAATATAATGTAAACCTACTCTCATGTTTCGTGGATTATTCAAAGGCATTTGACTGTGTACAACATCAGAAACTTTGGGAAATCATGAGGAATATGGGCTTTCCATCATATGTAGTACAACTCACAAGAACGCTCTATCTAGACCAACAAGCAGCAGTTAGAATAGATGGCGAGACATCAGATTGGTTTGGCATCAAGCAAGCAGTCCGTCAGGGCTGTGTGCTGTCCCCCTATTTGTTTAACCTAAATGCCGAAAATATAATGAGAAATGTAAGAGACGATATAAACAGGGAGCAATATGATGCCCTAAACATTGGTGGTTATGACATACCAGAGATTCGGTATGCTGATGATACAATATTGCTATCCACAACACAGAATGGTATAGAAAACGTAAAAGCCTCAACCCAATTGAATAGTGAAAATCACAACTTATATCTGAACATAGCAAAAACAAAGACAATGCAATGCATACAGATAAAACTACTATGGAGAAAGAAATATATGTTAATGAGGAAAAATTTGAGGTGTGGAAAATTTTTAATATCTCGGGTCATTGATTACCAACAACGGTGACACAATGAAAGAAATTAAACGACGACTATCAGTTGCTCTTCAAAGACTAAAACAACTGAATAAATTATGGAGTGGGACAGTCAGAACTACAAAAATTAGATTTTTAAGAGCATGCATCTTTCCCATTGCAACATACGCCTGTGAGACCTGGACACTTACTAAACAAGCTGAACAGCGCATAAATGACTTTGAATATAAATGTTATAGACGAGTTCTAAGAATATCTTGGATAAAGAAAAGAACAAATGCATCCATACTTCAAGAGCTGAATATTGAAAAAGGTTGGCTATTAAAGACGATGAAACAAAGAAAATTGAAATATGTTAGTCACTTGAAACATCACGAAAGTTTGGAGAGAACAATAATAGAGGGGTATATGTCTGGGAAGAGAGGAAGAGGAAGGCCAAAGAGAAGATGGGTGCAGGATCTGGCGGATGATCTCCAGATGGGTGTATCGGACGCGGGACATCTTGCTTATGATCAAGAGGTTTTCCGGAAGTTTGTTATGGGAGCGAGGTTCTGCAGAGGACATGCTACTGAAAGAATGAATGAAAATACACACACACACACACACATACAACACACACACAGACACAGACCCACCCCCCAGACACAGACCCCCCCCCCACACACACACACACACAGACCCACACACACACAGACACCCCACACACAGACACACCCCCCTCCCAACACACAGACCCACCCCCACAGACCTCCCACACACACAGACCCCCACACACACAGACACCCACACACACAGACCCCCACAGACCCCCCACACCCACACCCACCCATTAGGTTGAGAATCACTGTTCTGGACAGATTTCGCCCCACGTCACGAGCTCTAGACAGATTTCGCCCCACGTCACGAGCTCTAGACAGATTTCGCCCCACGTCACGAGCTCTAGACAGATTTCGCCCCACGTCACGAGCTCTAGACAGATTTCGCCCCACGTCACGAGCTCTAGACAGATTTCGCCCCACGTCACGAGCTCTAGACAGATTCCACCCCAGATTACTGGCTCTGCCTACCCGTGACGAGGTTTGCTGTTTCCTCCCGATTTTGCCTGGACAGTGTCATTACGGCCTACTCTCTGCAATTTCCAACTGCTGTGAAATGTTTAACGTCCACATCTTGCCCACAGACCTCGTGTTTTTGGCCCTTATCCGAGAAGGCTAGGTATTCGATCTCACTACCTAGGAAATCAGGGGACGCATGATTATATACCGATTGTTCTTGGGAAAAATCACAGCCCCATACAGGGTTTGATCCCGGTACCTTCTGGGCCTAAGGAGGATTTGTACATAATGGTTAGTTTGATACGAGTTATATATACTATCTACCCTTGTGTTGGCAACATATACGTGTATCCTTGTCGTGTATTAGATCTAACAGGTTGTGTTGTTGTCTCCCCCAGAACTCTGTGTATCCTTGTCCTGTATTAGATCTAACAGGTGTGTTGTTGTCTCCCACAGAACTCCGTGTATCATTGTCCAGTACTCGATCTAACAGGTGTGTTGTTGTCTCCCCCAGAACTCTATGTATCATTGTCCAGTACTCGATCTAACAGGTGTGTTGTTGTCTCCCCCAGAACTCTATGTATCATTGTCCAGTACTCGATCTAACAGGTTGTGTTGTTGTCTCCCCCAGAACTCCGTGTATCCTTGTCCTGTATTAGATCTAACAGTTTGTGTTGTTGTCTCCCCCAGAACTCCGTGTATCCTTGTCCTGTATTAGATCTAACAGGTTGTGTTGTTGTCTCCCCCAGAACTCCGTGTATCCTTGTCCTGTATTAGATCTAACAGGTGTGTTGTTGTCTCCCCTAGAACTCTATGTATCATTGTCCAGTACTCGATCTAACAGGTTGTGTTGTTGTCTCCCCCAGAACTCCGTGTATCCTTGTCCTGTATTAGATCTAACAGTTTGTGTTGTTGTCTCCCCCAGAACTCCGTGTATCCTTGTCCTGTATTAGATCTAACAGGTTGTGTTATTGTCTCCCCTAGAACTCTATGTATCCTTGTCCTGTATTAGATCTAACAGGTTGTGTTATTGTCTCCCCCAGAACTCTGTGTATCCTTGTCCTGTATTAGATCTAACAGATTGTGTTGTTGTCTCCCCTAGAACTCTATGTATCCTTGTCCTGTATTAGATCTAACAGGTTGTGTTATTGTCTCCCCTAGAACTCTGTGTATCCTTGTCCTGTATTAGATCTAACAGATTGTGTTGTTGTCTCCCCTAGAACTCTATGTATCCTTGTCCTGTATTAGATCTAACAGGTTGTGTTATTGTCTCCCCTAGAACTCTGTGTATCCTTGTCCTATATTAGATCTATCAGATTGTGTTGTTGTCTCCCCTAGAACTCCGTGTATCCTTGTTCTGTATTAGATCTAACAGGTTGTGTTGTTGTCTCCCCCAGAACTCTGTGTATCCTTGTCCTGTATTAGATCTAACAGATTGTGTTGTTGTCTCCCCTAGAACTCTATGTATCCTTGTCCTGTATTAGATCTAACAGGTTGTGTTATTGTCTCCCCTAGAACTCTGTGTATCCTTGTCCTGTATTAGATCTAACAGATTGTGTTATTGTCTCCCCCAGAACTCTGTGTATCCTTGTCCTGTATTAGATCTAACAGATTGTGTTGTTGTCTCCCCTAGAACTCTATGTATCCTTGTCCTGTATTAGATCTAACAGGTTGTGTTATTGTCTCCCCTAGAACTCTGTGTATCCTTGTCCTGTATTAGATCTAACAGATTGTGTTATTGTCTCCCCCAGAACTCTGTGTATCCTTGTCCTGTATTAGATCTAACAGGTTGTGTTATTGTCTCCCCTAGAACTCTATGTATCCTTGTCCTGTATTAGATCTAACAGATTGTGTTGTTGTCTCCCCCAGAACTCCGTGTATCCTTGTCCTGTATTAGATCTAACAGGTTGTGTTGCTGTCTCCCACAGAACTCCGTGTATCCTTGTCCTGTGTTATATCTAACAGAGTGTGTTATTGTCTCCCCTAGAACTCTATGTATCCTTGTCCTGTATTAGATCTAACAGGTTGTGTTATTGTCTCCCCCAGAACTCTGTGTATCCTTGTCCTGTATTAGATCTAACAGAGTGTGTTATTGTCTCCCCTAGAACTCTATGTATCCTTGTCCTGTATTAGATCTAACAGGTTGTGTTGCTGTCTCCCACAGAACTCCGTGTATCCTTGTCCTGTGTTATATCTAACAGAGTGTGTTATTGTCTCCCCTAGAACTCTATGTATCCTTGTCCTGTGTTAGATCTAACAGGTTGTGTTGCTGTCTCCCACAGAACTCCGTGTATCCTTGTCCTGTGTTATATCTAACAGAGTGTGTTGTTGTCTCCCCCAGAACTCTGTGTATCCTTGTCCTGTATTAGATCTAACAGGTTGTGTTGTTGTCTCCCCCAGAACTCTGTGTATCCTTGTCCTGTATTAGATCTAACAGGTTGTGTTATTGTCTCCCCCAGAACTCTGTGTATCCTTGTCCTGTATTAGATCTAACAGGTTGTGTTGTTGTCTCCCCCAGAACTCTGTGTATCCTTGTCCTGTATTAGATCTAACAGGTGTGTTGTTGTCTCCCCCAGAACTCTGTGTATCCTTGTCCTATATTAGATCTAACAGGTTGTGTTATTGTCTCCCCTAGAACTCTTTGTATCCTTGTCCTGTGTTAGATCTAACAGGTTGTGTTGCTGTCTCCCACAGAACTCCGTGTATCCTTGTCCTGTGTTATATCTAACAGAGTGTGTTATTGTCTCCCCTAGAACTCCGTTTATCCTTGTCCTATATTAGATCTAACAGGTTGTGTTATTGTCTCCCCTAGAACTCTGTGTATCCTTGTCCTGTGTTATATCTAACAGAGTGTGTTATTGTCTCCCACAGAACTCCCTCTACAGCAGCCGACAATCCAGGAGTTGGGCCAGCATCAGTCGCTCCAGGAACAAGCGGTCGTCCTAGTTGTCGTCAGCAGGCGGGACAAAATGTGCAAGCACAAACTACTCCTCTCATCCCTCTCCACTCCTCCTTCGCCTCTCTCGTATTATTGTCATCATCATCATCATCATCATCATCTTCCACTTCTGCCGTCAAACGTCGTGGGGAGGAATAATTTGTGTTCCAGCGCCCGGTGGACGGCACTGGATAGTGTCATTCCGTGTGTTTGTACAATGTCTCTGATGTCGTCAATCCATTTTCTTCTTGGACGTCCTCGTGGTCTCGTCGCAGATGATCTTTGATGTAAGTCCAGTGATGGTAGTTGCTGGTGTTGCATTCTAACGACATGGCCAAACCACTTGATCTTCTGTCTTTCAATAAATGTAGCACAAGGTGTTGATCCCACAGTCTGTCTGATAGTAGCATTTCTTACTCGGTCTCGGATTGTTAAATTGGCAGCTCTCCTCGGGCATCTCATCTGGCAGGTGTTGATTTTGCGAAGGTGTAATTTGGATAAAGTCTAGGTTTGAGATTGGTACCATAGGGCAGGTGTGAATATGCTGTGTATTATCTGTCGTTTTGCGGACATGGGTATGTTTGGATGCTTCAGTAAGGGTGATAGTTGATATGTAAGTGCACCAGCTTTTTGACATCTGATTTCAATTTCTCTGTCCAATCTGCCATCTTCTGTGATCATACTTCCAAGGTATTTGAATTCTTTAACTTGTTTCAGAGTTGTGTTATTTATCTGTATACTTAGTGGCCCTGGCGATCTGCTATTATTGTATCGAAGCTAAAGGAAAAGGATTCCACACAAAACACAACAGGGACACTGAGAGAAAGACACATACAGATACAAGCGTTTTCGATCCAAGTCGTCATCAAGGAACAAGAACAGCCAATAAGAATACACAAGATGGCGTACAAATACATATGGGCGCAGTTGAGAAGAAAATTCAACATTGTATCGAAAATAGGGGTTAACTGTTGCGGAACGGATATTTGAAATCGAATGAACACAAAACATGACTAGAAAATTCGGCGACAGGAAAGACAGCGCAGATGAAGGTACACAACGATAGACTTGGCACGGGCTGCAGCTTTCCTCGTGACAGGTATTGACGCGGAACTGATTCACATCTCATGGAGGGATTTAGAACAAATGACAGGTATTGACCCGGAACTGATTCACATCTCATGGAGGGATTTAGAACAAATGACAGGTATTGACCCGGAACTGATTCACATCTCATGGAGGGATTTAGAACAAATGACAGGTATTGACCCGGAACTGATTCACATCTCATGGAGGGATTTAGAACAAATGACAGGTATTGACCCGGAACTGATTCACATCTCATGGAGGGATTTAGAACAAATGACAGGTATTGACCCGGAACTGATTCACATCTCATGGAGGGATTTAGAACAAATGACAGGTATTGACCCGGAACTGATTCACATCTCATGGAGGGATTTAGAACAAATGACAGGTATTGACCCGGAACTGATTCACATCTCATGGAGGGATTTAGAACAAATGACAGGTATTGACCCGGAACTGATTCACATCTCATGGAGGGATTTAGAACAAATGACAGGTATTGACGCGGAACTGATTCACATCTCATGGAGGGATTTAGAACAAATGACAGGTATTGACCCGGAACTGATTCACATCTCATGGAGGGATTTAGAACAAATGTAGGAGCAAGAATGACCAGACTGGCGGTGTTGAAGAGTCTAAACGCGATCACCATACGTTTTCTTAGTGGCCCCTGAGCATATGTGTTAAACACTCACATAAGTGCGCATATACACACACGTATGAGTATACTTACACACGCACCCATACACACGCACGCGAATACACTGCACAAACACACGCGCACCCATGCACACGTTCGCACATACACATACATACATACATACTCACGTGCCCATACACATACAGGAACGAAATAAGAGACCCAAGGAACTAAACGAAATACTCAAGGAACATCGCAAGAGACAGGACGGAACGAAACAATAGACTCGAGGAATGTTGTCTTGTCACGCTCACTGACTCGAGGAATGTTGTCTTGTCACGCTCACTGGCTCGAGGAATGTTGTCTTGTCACGCTCACTGACTCAAGGAATGTTGTCTTGTCACGCTCACTGGCTCTGAATTCAAGCATAGTCCACTCAAGGAATGTTGTCTTGTCACGCTCACTGACTCGAGGAATGTTGTCTTGTCACGCTCACTGACTCGAGGAATGTTGTCTTGTCACGCTCACTGGCTCGAGGAATGTTGTCTTGTCACGCTCACTGACTCGAGGAATGTTGTCTTGTCACGCTCACTGACTCGAGGAATGTTGTCTTGTCACGCTCACTGGCTCTGAATTCAAGCATAGTCCACGCATGCTATTTCTTGTAGCACGTGACTGAATTATGAGTGTGGATTAGCTTTCTTTATTACCGGTGTCCCTCGCCATCAGGTGAACCCACTGCGACTTCAGATGTACGTGTAATTTACGTTCCCAAGTCAAGGACGAGAAGTCAACATTTTAGTCCAACTGTCCGGTCTAGGGATTGAACCCGCTACCTCTGCGTTTGACCGAGGGAATGAAAATAACCAAATACGCAGCCAGGGACCGGGGAAGGGGGGTTCGGTGTGTATGGCAGAGTATCTCTTTCTGTGCCAATCAACTTGCAATTCCTTCACTGAATAATCGACGCGTGACGCCACTGTCTTTAACTGCATTTCTCCCTTTCTGTAGACACATTTATCCACAATATCGGAATTGTGACTTGAATTTCTTTTGTTCCAAGGTGATTATATTATCTCCGCCATGCCTCACAGGTGCCTTGGATACAAAGTTACAGTAACAACTGCCTGTAAGAATTGTCTGATATGCTCATTGTTACAATAACAATTCTGAATTACAAACAGTTGCTCTAACTATTGTTGAGATACACAGAGTTGCAGTAACAATTGCCTTGGATACAAAGAGTTGCAGTAACAATTGCTTAGAATACAGAGCTACAGTAACAATTGCTTGGGATACAAAGAGTTACAGTAACAATTGATAGGGATACAAAGCGTTGCAGTATCAATTGCCTAGAATACAAAGAGTTGCAGTAAAAATTGCCTGGGATACAAACTGTTGCAGTAACAATTGCTGAGATGCAAAGAGTTGCAGTAACAATTGCCTGGGATGCGAAGAATTACAGTAACAATTGCTGGGATACAAAGAGTTACAGTGACAACTTCTTGGGATACAAAGAGTTACAGTAACAATTTCTTGAGATACAAAGAGTTGCAGTGACAATTTCTTGAGATACAAAGAGTTGCAGTACCAACTGGCTGAGACAGAAATAATTAAAATACCTTTAGAAATATCGGATTGGGAAAATGTAGCCTTGGGTGACCTCATCAAATAACTAGGCACAATGTGTGTGTGTGTGTGTGTGTGGCTACTAGTGTTTGTACCCGACACATATGCTATCTTAAGTAGCTCGAGGATGTCTTACAGTTAAATTATTTACAGATTCTGCGCCCTACAATTGAGAAGTAAGATGTAACAACTGGGCAAAGGGATATAATCGATGAATGTCTTTCGCTAATGAACTTGGAGAGAATTTAGTTGAGTTATCCGTCCTTGTAAAAGTTCTCATCCACGCTTATCGGTCGTGTTGTTGTAATGGCCATGACTACACACTAACAACGGCACATAAGCGTTAGGCGAAAGTGTGATGTCAAAGCTCGGCGTTCACTATGAGAGGGAGATATTGGCCAACTATTCCTCGATGACATGATGCCTGGAGAAAAAAAAAAAAGGGCGGGGGGGGGGGGGGGGGGGGGGGGGGTGTCCTAAAACTTCACATAACCACGGCAGGTTTCTTGTACGGGAGTTTCCCCCTCCCCTCAGTTGATGGTGACTTATCTGTTGGTTTGTCTCTAAGTTTAGGATGCCTGTAAGTTTAAGGTGTCTCTAAGTTTAGGATGTCTCTAAATTTAGGATGTCTCTAAGTTTAGGATATCTCTAAGTTTAGGGTGTCTCTAAGTTTAGAATGTCTCTAAATTTAGGATGTCTCTAAGTTTAGGGTGTCGCTAAGTGTAGAATGTCTCTATGTTTAGGATGTCTCTAAATTTAGGATGTCTCTAAGTTTATGATGTCTCTAAGTTTAGGATGTCTCTAAGTTTAGAATGTCTCTAAGTTTAGGATGTCTCTAAGTTTAGGATGTCTTTAAGTTTATGATGTCTCTAAGTTTAGGTTGTCTCTAAATTTAGAATGTGCCTGTCTAGTTTACAGCAACGGCACAAGTGACATTTGACAAATGGCTAATTAAGCACAATAGCTTCACCAAGATGGGACAGACTGGACAACTATAGCACAGCTTTATTAAGTGACAAATTGCTACATAACCTCAATCGTAATGCTAAGTATGACAGATTAGACAAATATAGCACAGCTTTATTAAGTGACAAATTGTTACATAACCTCAATCGTAATGCTAAGTATGACAGATTAGACAAATATAGCACACCTTGATTAAGTGACAAATTGCTACATAACCCCAATCGTAATGCTAAGTATGACAGATTAGACAAATATAGCACAGCTTGATTAAGTGACAAATTGCCACATAACCCCAATCGTAATGCTAAGTATGACAGACTAGACAACTATAGCACAGCTTTATTAAGTGACAAATTACTACATAACCTCAATCGTAATGCTAAGTATGACAGACTAGACAAATATAGCACAGCTTTATTAAGTGACAAATTGTTACATAACCTCAATCGTAATGCTAAGTAGGACAGATTAGACAAATATAGCACAGCTTTATTAAGTGACAAATTGCCACATAACCTCAATCGTAATGCTAATTATGCCAGATTAGACAAATATAGCACAGCTTTATTAAGTGACAAATTGCCACATAACCTCAATCGTAATGCTAATTATGACAGATTAGACAAATATAGCACAGCTTTATTAAGTGACAACTTGCCACATAACCTCAATCGTATTGCTAAGTAGAACAGATTAGACAAATATAACACACCTTGATTAAGTGACAAATTACTACATAACCACAAACGTACATCCAAGATAGGGCAGATTAGGGGAAAAAACAGCACACCTTTATTAGGTGACAAATGACACAACAGCCAGAAAATATCGGTATGTGATTATTTTAATTCACTTCTGTATCGAGGATCGTGTTGGCATTCTTGGGGATCCTGGACCCATTCTCTGTTTACTAGTTCGGGTGAACTAGCGTGTGTAGACAGGAAGATGAGGAGAACCACTGAACTAGTGATGTGTTATTGCATGCTGTCTCCAGACATGCGCAACTGCCTTAGTTGGACAAGAAAATTGTGATCGTTACAGTTGGCAAAGTTACACCATCATCACGTGACATGGGGTAGACGTGGTGATTACGGTTCACCACCTGACACCATCACCTGTCTCAGATCAGTTCTGGTGTCTTTCTCGCTGGTGTACCAGGCTGTGCAGTAATGACAGGCGGGAAATGTTGTGTTTGGAGTCCGTAAATCTACATACTGTAGCTATAAATGTCAGATTATCAAGGGATGAAAGGCAGGAAATGCTACGGATGGAACCCCATCACTTTATACTCCATCCATTCATCATGTGCCATGCCGATAAACGTGGACGGTCATGTTTTGCCATCTCACTCGATCACCAGAGTCGTGGATCAGCTCAGTGTTTCTCGGCGTGCTTTATACTGCGCACCTTTATATAGTCATTGTTGAAAACATTGTCTGTAATAGCTCCTTTCAAGTTAATGAATTGTTCACCGTGGCTTAAAGGTACAGGGCAATACTATAAGGGGCGTTCATTTGAAATCCGTTCGTACCGCACCGCGCGTAATTGCGTACGTTGAGCATGATAATGTCATAGTCATGTGATAAGTACTGACCAATGAATAAAAGAGCAAGTGCTTATCTTCCCATGATGTATAGGTTCTGTTTCTGACCGTTGAGAAAATGGCCGGGTTGATAAAAAAAACCCGCCCAAAGAACGGTGATTCAGTTTCTTTCATTTGAAGGATGTCGACCAGTGGACATTCATCGAAGAATGCAGGCAGCGTACAGTAACAAATGTGTGTCGAAGACAACAGTGACAGACTGGGCACGAATGTTTCGGAAAGGACGTCAGTTCACGACAGATCTTCGACGGCCGGATCAAGCGCATATTGTTGCAACAGAAAAAACCATCGCCAAAATTGATGCAGCAGTACAGATGAACCGTTGTCGAAGCATACGTTCGCTAGCGAAAGAATTTGATGTGTCAATTAGGACAATTCAAAAGGTCGTTCGTAAGAAACTGCAATATCGGAAGGTGTGTTCACAGTGGGTACCACGGATGTTGACCGACCACCAAAAAGAGGAACGCATGGGATGGTGTTTGAACCACTTGCTGCGTTACAGAGTGGAGGGTGATGCATTTCTCTTCCGCATAGTGGCAGGCGATGAATCATGGTGTCACCACTTTGAGCCGAGCAGCAAAAGAGAGAGCATGCAATGGAAGCATGCTGGATCACCAAAAGCCAAACAATTCAAGTTACAGGTTTCCGCTGGTAAGGTTATGCTGAGCGCATTTTTTTTACCATGAAGGGCTATTGTTGGCCGACTTTAAAGAACCTGGTGTCAACATCAACTCTACCCACTACTTGCAAACACTAGACAAGCTGCAAAAAGCCATCAAGAATAAACGACCCGGCATGCTTTCTCGCGGTGTGATTTTGTTGCACGATAAAGCTCGTCCGCATGTCGCAAAGATTGTACAGGAAGCATTAGCAAGGGAAAAGTGGGAAATTCTGCAACATCCAGCCTATAGTCCTGATTTGTCAATATGTGATTTTCATTTGTTCGGACTTCTAAAATAGCTTTCAAAGGGCAACGATTTCACACAGATGCAGACGTAATGAACGCGGTAAACACTTTGTTCAGCGAGCAACCTCAATCTTTTTTCTTTTCTTTTTTGTGGACGGCATTCGCCGCCTACCTAAGCAATGGGATGCTTGCCTGAATGCCTACGACGACTTCTTCTGACCAACCCATGGTGCATAATTCATTCAAAATAAATGCTTTGTTTAATTCTGCCACACCTGTTAATGGTTCTTTTATAATTTAGCCAGTGGAACGGGTTACAAATGAACGCCCCTAATAGATGGGCAGGAAACGTGTCGCTAGGATGTACCATTCCGTCTAGTAATTGCTTCTGTTTTGAAAACGAGAAATTCATCGCCATTATCAATATCATCATCCTCATCATCGTCATCAGTTAGCAGCATTGCCATATTGTAGGAGATTGGTGTAGAGGAGAGGGAAGGGGTAGGGAGGCAAGGAAGAGTGGACAATTGAGTTAGGGACACTTGAGAACAAGTGGGGTGAGTACTTGGTAATGCAGACATATCATATCAGGCTGTGATCAACTTATGTGTATAATGTATGTGTGTTTGCCCGCGAGCGTGTGCGTTTGCGTTGTCTTTAACCAGTATGCAATGTTTGTGTGCTAATGTCCCTCACAGCGAGGAACATTTGGACCGAGTGAGAGGAAGAGAGAGAGGCGGAGAGGAGATACAGACAGACAGATATAAAGTGAGACACAAGAAGACGTTCATCAGACAGATCGAGAGAGATTTAGTATGTGTATATGCGTATTTGTGTGTGCATATTTCATATCCAATGCATTACTTTTTGTCTGCTGTGTACCTATGTAAATTCGGAGAGACTAGCGAGAGAGAGAGAGAGAGAGAGAGAGAGAGAGAGAGAGAGAGAGAGAGAGAGAGAGAGAGAGAGAGAGAGAGAGAGAGAGAGAGAGAGAGAGAGAGAGAGAGAGAGAGAGAGAGAGAGAGGCAGCCATATAGTACTTATATGAATACAACTTCCTACATAATAAAGATTATGATTCAGCGGTCTGCATTTCGTTGTATATCTGCTATGTGTATGCTGTATACGTTGATTATATTATTATGTATATTGGATGTGAAACTTGGACAATGTGCAGTCAAGCTGAAAAACATCTGATGACTGCAGAAATGTGGTTTCTGAGGAAAATGCAAAGAATACCATGGACAGATAGAAAAACCAATGACCAAGTACTACAAGAGACAAATGAAAATCGTAGATTGATTAGAGAAATTAGACGTAGACAGTCAGAATTTTTTGGACATGTTATGAGAAGAAATGGACTGGAGAACTTAGTGACAGCTGGCAAGATCGAAGGGAACAGACCAAGAGGAAGACCGAGAGGAAAATACCTGGATGGCTTGGCCACATGGCATGGACGAGACAGGAACACTGAGCTGATCTACGACTTGGTGATCGAGTGAAATGGCGAATCATGACCGCCCACGCTTTCCGGCATGGCACATGATTGATGTATATTGTATCTATGTTGTATGTATGGTGTATATACATTGTAATCGAGGCGATGTGGTATGGTGGCTGGCACGCTGGCCTGCTAGGACAGGAGGCCGGGTTGAATCCCCAGCAGGGGTCCTCGTTTTTTTTTTTTTTTAATTCGGTCAGCTGGGTTCTGGGGTGGACCCAAACTCAGGAACGTTAACACAGACAGTTTTCAGAATTGTTTCGGGGGGACGACGTCGAGGAAGGTAACTTTCCACCATGTCTCACATATCATGGCATAGAACATAACCACTGGACATGTATCACAAGACATGTCATAGAACATAATCACTGGACATGTATCACAAGACATGGCATAGAACATAATCACTGGACATGTATCACAAGACATGGCATAGAACATAATCACTGGACATGTATCACAAGACATGGTATAGAACATAACCACTGGACATGTATCACATGACATGGTATAGAACATAACCACTGGACATGTATCACATGACATGGTATAGAACATAACCACTGGACATGTATCACAAGACATGGTATAGAACATAACCCCTGGACATGTATCACATGACATGGTATAGAACATAACCACTGGACATGTATCACAAGACATGGTATAGAACATAACCACTGGACATGTATCACAAGACATGGTATAGAACATAACCCCTGGACATGTATCACAAGACATGGTATAGAACATAACCACTGGACATGTATCACAAGACATGGTATAGAACATAACCACTGGACATGTATCACATGACATGGTATAGAACATAACCACTGGACATGTATCACAAGACATGGTATAGAACATAACCACTGGACATGTATCACATGACATGGTATAGAACATAACCACTGGACATGTATCACATATCATGACATAGAACATAACCCCTGGACATGAATCACAAGACATGACATAGAACATAACCACTGGACATGAATCACAAGACATGACATAGAACATAACCACTGGACATGAATCACAAGACATGACATAGAACATAACCCCTGGACATGAATCACAAGACATGACATAGAACATAACCACTGGACATGAATCACAAGACATGACATAGAACATAACCCCTGGACATGAATCACAAGACATGACATAGAACATAACCACTGGACATGAATCACAAGACATGACAGAGAACATAACCCCTGGACATGTATCACATCACATGGCATAGAACATAACCACTGGATAGGTATCACATATCATGACATAGAACATAACCACTGGACATGTATCACATGACATGGTATAGAACATAACCACTGGACATGTATCACATGACATGGTATAGAACATAACCACTGGACATGAATCACAAGACATGACATAGAACATAACCCCTGGACATGAATCACAAGACATGACATAGAACATAACCACTGGACATGAATCACAAGACATGACATAGAACATAACCACTGGACATGAATCACAAGACATGACATAGAACATAACCCCTGGACATGTATCACATCACATGGCATAGAACATAACCACTGGATAGGTATCACATATCATGACATAGAACATAACCACTGGGCATGTATCACATGACATGGTATAGAACATAACCACCGGACATGTATCACATGACATGGTATAGAACATAACCACCGGACATGTATCACATATCATGACATAGAACATAATCACTGGACATGTATCACATGTCATGGCATAGAACATAATCACTGGACACCCCAACTGTGGTATTCACTATAGGGCTGCCTTCATCTGTGATCACACTGTGAATGTTGTATTATGTAGGTGTGTATGTTGTACGTGGTGTACTATGTCCGCTGCCTAGTGTGTATCTGTGTGAATGTTGTATTATGTAGGTGTGTATGTTGTAAATGGTGTGCGCTATGTCTGCTGCCTCCAGTATGTATATCTGTGTGAATGTTGTATTATGTAGGTGTGTATGTTGTACATGGTGTGCGCTATGTCTGCTGCCTACAATGTGTATCTGTGTGAATGTTGTATTATGTAGGTGTGTATGTTGTACATGGTGTGCGCTATGTCTGCTGCCTACAATGTGTATCTGTGTGAATGTTGTATTATGTAGGTGTGTATGTTGTACATGGTGTGCGCTATGTCTGCTGCCTACAATGTGTATCTGTGTGAATGTTGTATTGTGTAGGTGTGTATGTTGTACATGGTGTGCGCTATGTCTGCTGCCTACAATGTGTATCTGTGTGAATGTTGTATTATGTAGGTGTGTATGTTGTACATGGTGTGCGCTATGTCTGCTGCCTACAATGTGTATCTGTGTGAATGTTGTATTGTGTAGGTGTGTATGTGGTGTACCATCTCCGCTGTCTACAGTGTGTATCTGTGTGAATGTTGTATTATGTAGGTGTGTATGTTGTAAATGGTGTGCGCTATGTCTGCTGCCTCCAGTATGTATATCTGTGTGAATGTTGTATTGCGTAGGTGCGTATGTTGTACATGGTGTGCGCTATGTCTGCTGCCTACAATGTGTATCTGTGTGAATGTTGTATTATGTAGGTGTGTATGTTGTACATGGTGTGCACTATGTCTGCTGTCTACAGTGTGTATCTGTGTGAATGTTGTAGTATATAGGTTTGTATGTTGTACATGGTATGCACTATGACTACTGCCTACAGTGTGTATCTATGTACACACAACGTGAACGGGAAATAGCTCAGAATAATAATCAGTAATGAGTTCCGTGGCGAAGGTTACGTAATCCTGCATATCGCGTTCGAAACACAGCTGCGGGCGATTTGGTAGCAGACCGCCTTGCGTTGGTTTTTTACGAAATGGTATGGGTGCTGGTCGTTCAGAAATCTATGGCAAGCTACTGAACGTAAACTTGCCAAGAGATCACAACGGCAAACAATACTGGTGTTGACTTCGACGTCCTGTAAAGGATATGCTATTAACTTTTTAATGAGTATGGATTGTGGTGGAGTAAGGGCGCCTCCTTCCCTCCACTAGCCTACGGGACACCCTGGGACAAGGTGGAGTCCCCGTTCATCCCTCCCGCCATCCATGAGGGAAATGTGAAACCATGACAACAAGTGACGCGCGGAGCTGAGGAGCAGCAGACAGATAGTTGTTGGTTACGGTCTCAAGCGTTGCCACGGTAGGCAGAGGTTCTCTTTGTAGAGACAATGGCTGTGGTCCACGACCAGTAGGGTCATTGCCAAGAAGAAAATCAATGGCGGTCAATGACCAGTAGGGTCATTGCCAAGAAGAAAATCAATGGCGGTCAATGACCAGTAGGGTCATTGCCAAGAAGATAAGCAATGACAGACCTTCTGTCCAGATGCCTTGATCGTGTCTGTCCAGATGCCTTCAACGTGTCAGTCCAGATGCCTTGATCGTGAAGAGAATAATGTAAGAAAAACTATAAAATCAAAGAAAGATGTCCTATAGTCTTAATAAGCTTGAGACGTTTCGTTATTATTTGTAATCAATAGGTACTTGAATATGCACACTGGTGGTGGTGGTTGTATTGGCTCTAGACTGGTAGCTGGTACTTAGCTGCGATCAATCCCTCCACGAGGTTCGTCTGTAGCTTCTTCCACTGTTGCTTCTCTGCTCCTTCTCACTGTCGACTGTGTTTTGTTCGCTTCATTGCAAACTGTGGTTCTAGAGTGTTCTTGTAGGTTTTGATTTAACTTTCAAATTGTTCACGCAAAATCTTGCTGAAGGTTCACTTCATGTTATATTCACTTATTTTAAAAACGCAAAACTACTCTCCCAAAGTGTATTTGAATATTTTATAACATGGCCGTGATGTCAATGTTTGATGCGGAATTGCCGCTATTTCGTTTATAAGTTGATAGGGCTGGTGTTGCATGTGTAGATATAGCTTAAGGGGTGATATCCACAATTCCTGCAAATGAAGCCGACAAACCAATATCTGGTGAGTTATGGGAATGCAAGTATGAGGATGGCGCCTGCCATTTGTCCCTTCATATCTATATTATTCTGACAAGTCCTAGCTATCACTATACTAGTCACAGATACTTTATTTTAAAAGGGTCACAAATTTGGCAGCAGGCCCGTCTTGCATGCGACCCTTCCAATCACTCATCTTTCATTCATCAATAGTGCATGACGCATAGGGAAAAAACATTGTCAAATGAATATTGTAAACATAAACAATGCATATTACCATGTTATGAGACACATCCTCCACCCACCCACACACACATCCCCACACCAACACACACATCCCCATTTCACCCCCATCCACCCTTAAACATTCCCACCCATACATACACCCCCATCCCACACACAAATCCCCGAAGTCCTACATACACTCCCACATTCACATATCCATCCCGCACCCACACATAGATTCCCCCACCACCCAACCCATCCCCACCCACATAAATCCCTCCACCCATGAACACGTCTCCACCCACACACAATTCCCCCAGCCAACACATACACATCCACCCAATACCCCCTACAATCCAGCCAAAACACACCTCCCCCACATTCACCCATACATCTCCCACCCACCCAGACGTCTCAAACCCACACACCCCAAGACCCACACATTCATCCTCCGACCACCCACCCCCACAGAGAAAGACCTAGACCATAATTCTAAAATGACAGAACCCACACTCAGAGTCATCTAAGAAACACACTCAAAGAAAATATAGCCTGGCTGTACATTAACATTAGCTCAGAATTGATATATTTAAATGCACATATCACTGAACAGAAATATTCACGACTGGTAATGTTTATATAATAGAGTAGTGACTAAACACACTTCAAGAGCAAGATTGGGGATAGTACAGTAAAGTATGTTATGATAGCCAACGTCAACCGTGACTGATATTGGTGTCACACATGGCGCAGTTAACTGGCAATTTACAAAGAAGACACTTTTATTCAAAATTAAATTACTCTTCGTAATCAAACATGTTTAGTATAGTAATTCTGCTAATCATATTAATAATTTAAATATTGAGCACAACCCACCACTGGAAATGCTGATCGTATTCTGGTATGAACCCAAGGCCTATCCACGTCAATGTGGAAGCACTATACTCGAGTTTCGCTCTCATTTGAGCTCGTCAGTAGCAATATCCCTGACCGGATCCAGAAACAAGCCCCGGATCACGCGTGTGAAACGGGTATGTAACCACGTGGCACGCACTGGACACAGCCAAATTATCATAACAGAATACCACACCGTCACGCACCGTAGGCTATGCTCAAGATTGCCCAATCGCCACAACTGACGTCCGTCAATCGATGTGGACCCGAACGATCAGAACTTCTCACTTGCAAGGAACACCAGGCCTCCTAAAATCCAGTGAGCAATAATCAAATTGATTTATTGGTTGTTTCGGGATTTGAAATTTAAATATTGAGCACAACCCACCACTGGCAACGCTGATCGCATTCTGGTATGAACCTAAGGCCTATCCACGTCAATATGGAAGCACTGAGCCAAACTCCTTAATTTGGTGTAACACACCAATATCAGTTACATGTAACTACGTAAATTAATACGACTATTTAAATATTAGCAAGACGAGGCGGCTAGCCAAAGGCTTTGCCATAGGAACGAAAGAAGAACTCGTTATTGATCACCTGTGGCTGCTTACCTTCTGTTAAGCTGCGTTGAACAGAATCAACTACAGGGTCAGACAGGCAACCGAGAGTCTAGATAATAACCTGAACCACACGGAAGCAAGAACAACCACAAACACAAGAAAGCAAGAACAACCACAACCACACGGAAGCAAGAACCACAACCACACGAAAGCAATAAGATACCAACAAGAGCCATCAAACTGAATTGTTTATTATGTAGGGTATAAATAAATGACAATTGATGACTTGCCAGTCTGGCAGCAAATAAGTCACATTCAAGGCACATGATCTTGCTACAAGTGACAGCCACACAAACCAATGAAGACATTCTGTGACATTCTTGTCTTCTATAAAATAACTAACATAGATGAAATCAATAGGCAACATATTGGTACACATGCGATAAACCAAACATAGAGTGGGCAACAGCAACAATAGCATCAGCAGCAAAGTCAAATACATAAAACTAATGCCGGCTGGAAGACATAAACACATGCAGTTCAAGTTGCCACATTGGTCTGTAAAATGTACATGCAATTGTTATAATTAAGTTTTGACTTATTTTTTTCTCCCACTTGACATAAAACAAACAATATCAGTTACATGAAAAAGTGTAACAAAAATACCATGTTACAGAGTCTGAGACTAGCAACATATTACGTGATTATGTTGCTAACTGAATGCACCCGTATGCCACATACATGGCATGGCGACGTGTCATGTGCACCTGCCTCTGAGAGACTGAAGAAAGGCATGGAATATGAACCAGAAGCTGGATAACTGAGGACATACATTCAGACACAGGCAAATGTTCTGATCTAAGTCTGTATCAACAGCACCACAAAACCAAACCATGAACACACAGACAACAACATAGGCTTGCATATGTGGCTGTTTGTACTTCCTGGTGCATGAGGCTGTCTGCTTATGTATCAACACATGAATATTGACACATATGCATCCATTTTTGCTTATCTTCTATTGTTTATTTCAATTTTTATGTTGTATTTTCCTTACCACTGCCCACACATATTTCCCATTCCATGCTTCTTTTTCCAACTCCAGATTTACTAAACATCTCCCCTCTGAATAGATTAATATCCCTGTGTGCTATTCTGTTTTTGTGGTCCCACTGACAAAGACTAAGTTGGAAACACTCAACTGTGTCTGTGTATTTGTCCATGGGTAGAGCCTCTCAGCCATGTTTTGTGTTCCTCCATGGGTCCAGCCTCTCAGCCATGTTTTGTGTTCTTCCTTGGGTCGAACCTCTCAGCCATGTTTTATGCTATTATTCTGACTTCAGCAACAGTTCAGCACCAGCAGATCACCATAGACAACACCTGTCTGTATCCAGCCTGGATTACACATACAAACAACAGTAGGCAGTTGAGCTATCAACCTGGACTACACACACAACAGTAGACAGTTGAGCTATCAGCCTGGACTACACACATACAACAGTAGACAAGTGAGCTAACAGATTGGACTACACATACATACAACAGTAGACAGGTTAGCAATCAGCCTGGACTACACATACATACAACAGTAGACAGGTGAGCTATCAGCCTGGACTATACATACATACAACAGTAGACAAGTGAGCTATCAGCTTGGACTACACATACATACAACAGTAGACAAGTGAGCTATCAGCTTGGACTACACATACATACAACAGTAGACAGGTGAGCTATCAGCCTGGACTACACATACATACAACAGTAGACAGGTGAGCTATCAGCCTGGACTACACATACATACAACAGTAGACTGGTGAGCGATCAGCCTGGACGACACACACATACAACAGTAGACAGGTGAGCTATCAGCCTGGACTACACACACATACAACAGTAGACAGGTGAGCTATCAGCCTGGATTACACATACATACAACAGTAGGCAGTTGAGTTATCAACCTGGACTACACACACACATACAACAGTAGACAGGTGAGCTATCAACCTAGACTACACAAACATACAACAGTAGACAGGTGAGCTATCAGCCTGGACTACACATACATACAACAGTAGACAGGTGAGCGATCAGCCTGGACTATACACACATACAACAGTAGACTGGTGAGCGATCAGCCTGGACTATACACACACACACACATACATACAACGTAGGCAGGTGAGCGATCAGTCTGGACTACACACACATATATGAGCAGACAGATGAGCTATCACCCTGGACTACACACACATACAACAGCAGACAGGTGAGCTATCAGCCTGGACTACACATACATACAACAGTAGACAGGTGAGCGATCAGCCTGGACTACACACACATATACGAGCAGAGAGATGAGCTATCACCCTGGACTACACACACATACAACAGCAGACAAGTGAGCTATCAGCCTGGACTACACACACATACAACAGCAGACAGGTGAGCTATCAGCCTGGACTACACACACATACAACAGTAGACAGGTTAGCGATCAGCCTGGACTATACACACACACACACATACAACAGTAGGCAGGTGAGCGATCAGCCTGGACTACTCATACATACAACAGTAGACAGGTCAGTTATCACCTTGGACTACACACATATACACGCACATACAACAGCAGACAGGTGAGCTATCACCCTGGACTACACACACACATACAACAGCAAACAGATGAGCTGCCACCCCGAACCACACACACACACACACACACATACAACAGCAGACAGGTGAGCTGTCAGCCTCCCTGGTCCCATATATACATATACAATGTACCAGCAATAAGGATATCAAACTATTTGTAGTGAGTGCAGACATTGGCTATGAGAAAATGAAATCAATTATATAAATTAGTTCATCTAAGTTTGGCATGTGATGAATGCACAATCCTTCATCAAGCACTATTGTCTACACACTTGTGGACTAACTTGTGCATGTACAGACATCACATAATTGTCTGGGCAGCAACAAAATGACTTGAAAAAAACCCTGAGATTTGACCTGTATAAAAATCTGGCCAACAATAAGTGCTAATACTGACTGGCATGTGAATTGCATGTGTGATGAATTGTGTGTTGAGTCAACTGATGTGTGATGAATTGTGAGGGAAGCCAATGGATATGTGATGAATTGAATTATGTGTTGAGTCAACTGATGTGTGAGGAACTGTGTGTGGAATCAATTGATGTGTGATTAATTTTGTGTGGAGTCAACTGATGTGTGATGAACTGTGTGTGGAGTCAACTGTTTCTACTATTACCTCCACTGTTACAATCAAGAACAGCCAGGTTTCATGTTATTTATAGCTATTTTAATTTCTGTCACAACTGTGGGGCTCCAATCCTCTTTATCCCATGAAAACAGTGGGGCTCCACAATTCTCTAATCCATCAAAACAATGGGGCTCCACCACGCTTTATACCACCAAAACAGTGGGGCTCCACTACACTTTATTCCATCAAAACAGTGGCTCCACTACACTTTATTCCATCAAAACAGTGGGGCTCTACTATACTTTATTCCATCAAAACAGTGGGGCTCTACTATACTTTATTCCATCAAAACAGTGGGGCTCTACTATACTTTATTCCATCAAAACAGTGGGGCTCTACTATACTTTATTCCATCAAAACAGTGGGGCTCTACTATACTTTATTCCATCAAAACAGTGGGGCTCTACTATACTTTATTCCATCAAAACAGTGGGGCTCCACTACACTTTATTCCATCAAAACAGTGGGGCTCCACTACACTTTATTCCATCAAAACAGTGGGGCTCTACTATACTTTATTCCATCAAAACAGTGGGGCTCTACTATACTTTATTCCATCAAAACAGTGGGGCTCTACTATACTTTATTCCATCAAAACAGTGGGGCTCCACTACACTTTATTCCATCAAAACAGTGGGGCTCCACTACACTTTATTCCATCAAAACAGTGGGGCTCCACTATACTTTATTCCATCAAAACAGTGGGGCTCTACTATACTTTATTCCATCAAAACAGTGGGGCTCTACTATACTTTATTCCATCAAAACAGTGGGGCTCTACTATACTTTATTCCATCAAAACAGTGGGGCTCTACTATACTTTATTCCATCAAAACAGTGGGGCTCTACTATACTTTATTCCATCAAAACAGTGGCTCCACTACACTTTATTCCATCAAAACAGTGGGGCTCTACTATACTTTATTCCATCAAAACAGTGGGGCTCTACTATACTTTATTCCATCAAAACAGTGGGGCTCTACTATACTTTATTCCACCAAAAGTGGGGCTCTACTGTACTTAATTCCATCAAAACAGTGGGGCTCTACTATACTTTATTCCATCAAAACAGTGGGGCTCTACTATACTTTATTCCATCAAAACAGTGGGGCTCTACTACACTTTATTCCATCAAAACAGTGGGGCTCCACCACTCTTTATTCCATCAAAACAGTGGGGCTCCACCAATCTTTATTCCATCAAAACAGTGGCGCTCCACTACTCTTTATTCTAAAAAAAACAGTGAGGCTCCATATTTCTGCTTTCGACTGTCTGACAAGATAGAGAAAACAAATCAATTTGCAGAGGCATCTGCTATACACATGGGTAAACTGTTATTTTGTAAACAAAAAGATATGATCCTCTCTCAAACACTACCCTGATGACAATGTTTGACAGTGTGTTGTGTACTCCAGCAAATAGGAATCAATCTGCACTGTTGTAATATATGTTGGAATTATTTTTTTAAATAAACACCAGACGAGATGCTGCAACATTTCCCAGGCAATAAACACTGCACTATATCGTTTGTGACTTTATGATTTAATTTCACAACTGGAAAACATTGTTTTGAATACTTATTAACATGAAACAAATGAAACCACACAATAGTTTAATGTCTACTTGTACAAAGATGATGAATAACTGATGAAACATTGTAGAAAATATTCACTTGTGGCACTGAGATCTTTGGTCTGTTCTACCTGGCAACAGGAAGTCTGGTCTATGACACAATCAGCTCTGGTTTCCACATACACATGAGAAATGTTTCAGCTAATGAACTAGCTAGCCAGTAGGATGAGGTCAGCGTTCACAAGGCGACACCAGCTGGGCTGGGCAAGGAATCAATGACAGCATTCAGTATTGTCAACACTCACGCAGTCAGTGAATGGAGATCATAGACCTGCCTGGATTGGTGCCGCAGTACCTCATACTCCAAGACTGCCCAACATATGAAATATCTAGGCAAACCTTCTGGCCTATAGAAACAACATTTGAATATAAATCCTATGGACCGCTGAGTGAACTAAAGAAGATGAAGTTCATACAAGAGACAACATTGCAGATATAGAAAAATTTCAAGCAAACTAAAGAAAAATAAAGATACACTTGTCTCTAGTATGGCTGCAGATAATAGTGGACAATCCGTACAGCCACACGCATGAATCACCATAACCCAGGAGATATCATAGCCACACACAGGAATCACCATAATCCAGGGAAAATCAGTACAGCCACACACAGGAATCACCATAACCCAGGGGATATTGTAGCCACAGACCACAGGTAGGCACAGGCCGCTCCTGGGAGGAATCTGTCTTAGAGGAAGCATACCTGAGACACATGCATGTTGAAGTCTGGCACACTGACCGGACAGGTGCATGACACGGGGAGGTACATGACAAGGTGTGGCACATTCTCCTCGGAACAGGTATGAAGACAACCACAAAGGCAACCCACAAACAGGAGTTTATGGACTGTTTCTCCCCTCAACAACACAAGTTCATAAATCCAAAGAAGCCATTGCTACTGGAATTCAAAAATATTCTTTTGTTCAAAATTGATCTTATCCCATTCGATTTCATCATGCATGAATGGAGCAGGTTCTTTAAATAACTGAATGCAACTGATCAAACACAGCGGTGCTCGTAAACATCTCTAGAGTTATCACTTGAAGAGATGGGTTCAGCCAGAAGAGAACAATATATATCGGAGAACATGGCCGGACGTTTGCATGGTGACATTTGTACTGGAGAATTCTGGCTGACATGGCCCTGAACATGCCTGATATATGCATGGTGACATTTGTACTGGAGAATTCTGGCTGACGTGGCCCTGAACATGCCCTGATATATGCATGGTGACATTTGTACTGGAGAATTCTGGCTGACGTGGCCCTGAACATGCCGGATATATGCATGGTGACATTTGTACTGGAGAATTCTGGCTGACGTGGCCCTGAACATGCCTGATATATGCATGTTGACATTTGTACTGGAGAATTCTGGCTGACGTGGCCCTGAACATGCCCTGATATATGCATGGTGACATTTGTACTGGAGAATTTTGGCTGACGTGGCCCTGAACATGCCTGATATATGCATGGTGACATTTGTACTGGAGAATTCTGGCTGACGTGGCCCTGAACATGCCCTTATGTATGCATGGTGACATTTGTACTGGAGAATTCTGGCTGACGTGGCCCTGAACATGCCCGATGTATGCATGGTGACATTTGTACTGGAGAATTCTGGCTGACGTGGCCCTGAACATGCCCTGATATATGCATGGTGACATTTGTACTGGAGAATTCTGGCTGACGTGGCCCTGAACATGCCTGATATATGCATGGTGACATTTGTACTGGAGAATTCTGGCTGACGTGGCCCTGAACATGCCTAATATATGCATGGTGACATTTGTACTGGAGAATTCTGGCTGACGTGGCCCTGAACATGCCCGATGTATGCATGGCGGCATACAAACAGAAGAATTCTGACTAATTTGGTCCCAAATATGACAGAACGTGTATATGGTACCATAAGTATAGAGTATTGTGATTAATTCAGTCTCAAACATGACTGGACATATGGTGAGATTCATGGATTCAATCATAATGAAAGCTCAAAATTCACTTATATGCTTAACTCTAATCATCTTTTTCTCATCATCATCATCAAGTGCCGTGCCGGCTGGCGTTGGCGTTCATGGCTCTCCATAGATCTCGGTCCCTGATTCTCTGGATCAACTCTGGTGCTGATATTCCTCCATGCCACCGCCTCAATCCATCCAGCATCACTTCTCTTGGTCTACCTCTGCCTCTCTTCCCCTCGATCTTTCCAGTTGTTACGATGTTCTCCAATGCCTCTCTTCTAATCACGTGACCGAAGAAAGATGTTTGTCTCTGTCTTATTGTTGCATATAATGTTCTAGTTTCATTAGCCTGTTTCAGGCAGTCGTCGTTAGTTACTCTGGCAGTCCAAGGAATTCGCAACATTCGTCTCAGGAACCACATCTCTGTTGCTTCCAATTTCTTCTTAATTTGTTCATTCACATTCCAAGATTCACTGCCATACAGCAAAACTGGTTCTACATAGCATTTCAGCACTCTCTTTCTTACATTCAGTGATAGTGACTTATTGCATAAGATACTCTTCATTTTCTGAAAAGCGGCTTTTGCCTGCCCTATTCTACTCCTAATCTCTGTTGTACATCTTCCATCTGATGTTATAAATGCCCCTAGGTATCTAAAATTATCAACTTGGTTAAGGATTTTCCCTTCTATTTCTATGTCACATTTTGGTGTCACCATTTTCTTTTATATTACCATTGTTACTGTTTTCTTGATCTTTTTCTTGAGAACATCT
Source organism: Cepaea nemoralis (assembly GCA_014155875.1). Taxonomy (NCBI): domain Eukaryota; kingdom Metazoa; phylum Mollusca; class Gastropoda; order Stylommatophora; family Helicidae; genus Cepaea; species Cepaea nemoralis. The sequence continues at coordinate 468,971 of JACEFZ010025952.1, read as the reverse complement.
TTTTCTCAGTGTGTAATAACTTTGATTTCTACACATTTATGACTAAACTATACTGATGACTGTGTTTCTGTGTGTTGTTAGCGCATTCCTGGAGATCCTGTTCTTTTACAACCATCAAAACAGTATTGTCTGCAGACCTTATACTGTCTATTCTAAGCTTCCAATGCTGGGTCTTCCAATATATTCTAGCAGCATGTTGGATACATTCTCTGTATGGCCACAGTACAGGCATGAGCATGGCAGGTGCTCTTCTCACACTTCCCTGGACATCTATACAAGCGTGCTGATTGACACAGTACAGGCATGAACATGACAGGTGCTCTTCTCACACTTCCCTGGACATCTATACAAGCGTGCTGATTGACATTGTCTGTGGCTTGTGTGTTCAGCAACAGTGTATGTTTTATTTACCTTCTGTACTTGTCACTGTTGCCTATTTCATCCATTTATTTCATTAATTAGAGGAGCTATTGGTTGAGTGGCTAGAATGCTGGATTTTGATTTGGGACATTCAGGTTCAAATCCTTGTAAGGTGGGGGATTTGTTGTTGGGTGAAAAAATGGAAACCTTGACCTGTAGAGTTTGCGGCGACTGCACTAGACAAGATTTTAAAAATATTTCTTAATAAATGACTTTTGTGTAGTCTGTGAACAGAGATCAATACTGTTTTGAACCCCTGGTTTTGTCTGCCAGTGTTCTACTTATTTCATAAACCACAGTCCTCCTGAAACTTCAATATCTATATCAATGAGTATCCTCTCAAGCATGATCATGACTAGTATATTCAGCGTGTGACACACCAGACTGGTTATTCCAACCTCTCAGCACTCACTTGCTCCTGGAGTGTTCAACATTGTAACCATGTTTTCATCCAGATTAATGACCACATCATGTACAGAAGATGAAATAGACAACACACATGCTTGTACACACACACATGCATGCACAGACACACACATGCATACACACATATCCCAGTAAGCATGCTCATTATATAAAATAATAAACAAATCACAACAATGGTTCATCATTATGAGTATTGAAGTGTGGTCAACCTGTAACTTCCACATCACAAATGTCATTCATTTATTCAGTCTTGTCTTGACCCTGAGCTGTAGAGACATCATAAAGCTGTTTGGCATTCCCCTTCTACCCGGAGCACAGCAGCTGCTTAGTATTCTTTAATCTGTCCTTGTCTAGCCAGGATAGCCAGGATTGCAGCAGCACTTCTTTAGTCTCTTTATGTGTCCTGGGATGTTACCGTCAGCCTTGTTTTCATTTGGTATAATTACATACACTTCCAATATATGCAGTATAAATGCAAATGTAATCTTTCACGTAAAATCAACGCCTTGATTCCCACAGTAGTCAACTGTGGCAGATATACCCTTGACATCACCCCACGATGAAGCTTAAGATGTTCACTCACAACAGGTTCAGCTACACGTGTATTATTGCACAGTACACTGCTTGTTCTTCTGCCGATGCCGACGGGCTTTGCCCTGGCTAGCTGGACTGGTGACTGTCCCTCCGATGCCCATGTCGTCCACGTAGGTGATCTTGCTGGAGCTGCGGGGGGAGAAGTGATAGTCAAAGTCCTCAGAGCTGCTGGAGCTGGAGCACGTGCTGCAACGGTCATCATCAAAGTTGCCGTACATGAAGCGGTCAGCGGCAGCACTGTCCAGTACTAGAGGCCGAGACATCTGGGCAGCACGCTGTGTGCGTGAAGATGACTGGTGGTGGGAGTGGTGGTGGCCGTGAGATCGCGACTGGGGCATGTTGGATGAGCTCTGGTTTTGAGACAAGGAATTGCCTGGTCTGCCTTCAAAGCTTTGGCTGCGGGGGCAACCACGAGCTTGGCTGCTGGGTGGGCGGGACTGGCTGCTGGGTGGACGAGACTGGCTGCTGGGCGGGCGTGTGATGGGGTTCATTTTGCTGCCATCTGGGAGAGGCAGACCGGATACATTTCTAGGATGTGGCGGCGGCCTTGACACATGAGCAGTATCTCTCTTGTCTGAGACTAAATTATGAGGAAGCTCAGGATATGAACGAACAGATGTTGGTGTGGCCTGGCGATAAACTGGGCAACCATGAGCAGAAGTGACACCATTAGGTACCGGGTAACCACTACTGCTCAGTTCAACTACATAGTTGCGGTTGTACTGATGCTGAAAGTTGCAGTGGTTGTTGCTCTGGTGCATCATCATGATGGCGGCTGGAGACATCATCGAGTTGGCATCCTCAATGGGACAGTGATGCGGTACACTAACCGAAGCATAATGAACACTGATGTTTCTCTCGGAGCCAGACTGACTAGGGATATCACTGCTGGGTGAGAGCGGGTCACTCTTGGACTCGGACTGCACGCTGGCAGCCTCATGGATAGAGCTATGCCCATCCTGGCTGAGGTCTGGCATGGAAAACTGGGACAGCCTGTTCCTGTGTTTGGCTTCTTGAAGAGGAAGTGCATCAATGAGGCCATCCACGTTCAGAGCGTACACTGACTCGGCTTCATCCTCGCCCTCGTGCTCGCCAGCATGCACCTCGAACATGCCTGGAGCGTACACCTCACTGTTGCTGCTGGTTGCATACCCCTGATCTCTGTCAGACGATGGAAGACTGTCTGGTAAGGTGTACTGCTGCCTGAGAACCTCCTGTATTCCTGCCCGGCCTTCCTGCAGCACGTGGCTGACCGGGGAGCTCACTCGAGCCTCCTGCATGCTCACCAGGTAGTCTTCGGGTCGTCTGGGAGTCTGCGTTGTCATGGAGCCGGCCCTGCTGCAGGCAGCTGAGCAGTATATCACACCGTGCTTGGGGAGGAACGGCCGGCCAAGAAGACTTGTCTGACACGTGTGACATCGGAAGCACATCTCAGACGCGTGCCAGTGCTGACCGTCGTGTGTCATCTGGCCCTGGTCGACCCCAATATGCTCTCCACAAGTGTCACAATATTCAGCAAACATATTCTCAAAACAAGAGCAGCAGTAGGGCCGTCCATCGCGCATGATGTACCTCTGACCACCCAGCTGGCGGTCACACTCCAAGCAGCAGAAGTGCTTCATGTGCCAGCTACGTCCCTCGGCTTCTGTACACTCATCGGCAAAGATTACCTGCCAGAATTATAATCACAACAAATTAGCAAAGCTGTATCAGAAAACTTAACATAAACACTCAACAACAGTAGATCAACAACAGAACACAGCCCCTCATATCTAGCTTCTACATCTGTGAGAAACCAACAACAGAACACAGCCCCTCATATCTAGCTTCTGTATCTGAGAAACCAACAACAGAACACAGCCCCTCATATCTAGCTTCTGTATCTGAGAAACCAACAACAGAACACAGCCCCTCATATCTAGCTTCTACAACTGTGAGAAACCAACAACAGTACACAGCCCCTCATACCTAGCTTTTATGTCTGAGGGGAACCAACAATAGAACACAGCCCCTCTTATCTAGCTTCTATGTCTGAGAAACCAACAACAGAACACAGCCCCTCTTATCTAGCTTCTATGTCTGAGAAACCAACAACAGAACACAGCCCCTCTTATCTAGCTTCTATGTCTGAGAAACCAATGACAGAACACAGCCCCTCATATTTAGCTTCTATGTCTGAGAAACCAACAACAGATTACAGCAACTTATATCTCACTTCTATGTCTGAGAAACCAACAACAGAACACAGCTCCTCATATCTCACTTCTATATCTGAGAAACCAACAACAGAACACAGCCCCTCATATCTAGCGTCTATGTCTGAGAAACCAACAACAGAACACATCCCCTCATATCTAGCTTCTATATCTGAGAAACCAACAACAGAACACATCCCCTCATATCTAGCTTCTATATCTGAGAAACCAACAACAGAACACAGCTCCTCATATCTAGCTTCTATATCTGAGAAACCAACAACAGAACACATCCCCTCATATCTAGCTTCTATATCTGAGAAACCAACAACAGAACACAGCCCCTCATATCTAGCTTCTATATCTGAGAAACCAACAACAGAACACATCCCCTCATATCTAGCTTCTATATCTGAGAAACCAACAACAGAACACATCCCCTCATATCTAGCTTCTATATCTGAGAAACCAACAACAGAACACATCCCCTCATATCTAGCTTCTATATCTGAGAAACCAACAACAGAACACATCCCCTCATATCTAGCTTCTATATCTGAGAAACCAACAACAGAACACAGCCCCTCATATCTAACTTCTATATCTGAGAAACCAACAACAGAACACAGCCCCTCATATCTAGCTTCTATATCTGAGAAACCAACAACAGAACACAGCCCCTCATATCTCACTTCTATATCTGAGAAACAAACAACAGAACACAGCCCCTCATATCTAGCTTCTATATCTGAGAAACCAACAACAGAACACAGCCCCTCATATCTCACTTCTATGTTTGAGAAACCAACAATAGACGACCCCATGCTTGAGGGTTCCCTGTGGAGCTGAAGAGAATAGTGAGAATGTAACACACATGGATGTTCAGAAGAGGTGAGGTGGAGTTAAGAAATATAAGTACTAAGGAGAGAGACGGGAGAAAGAGAGGAACAGATAGAAACAGAGAAAGACAGACAGATTCAGAGAAAGACAGACACATACAGAGATATCATCATCACGTGCAATGCCAGCTGGCGTAGGCGTTCATGACTCTCCACAGATGTTAGTCCTTGGTTTTCTGGATTCCTCAATGTCACTGTCTCAAACCATCCAGCATCATTTCTCTTGGTCTACCTCTGCCTCTCTTCCCCTCGATCTTACTAGTTGTCACGAAGCTCTCCAATGCCTCTTCTCATCACATGCCTAAAGAAAGCTGTTTGTCTCTGTCTTATTGTTGTATATAATGTTCTAGTTTCATTAGCCTGTTTCAGGCATTTGTTGTTAGTTACTTTGGCAGTCCAAGTAATTTACAACATTTATCTCAGGAATGATACTGAGACAGACAGACAAATGCAGACAGACAGATAACAGAGAAAGACGGACAAAGAGACAGACAAATACAGAGAAAGACAGACAGAGAGAGGGAAGTGTGTGTGTGTGTGTGTGTGTGTGTGTATATATATATATATATACATATATATATATATATATATATATATATATATATATATATATATATATATATATATATATATAGAGAGAGAGAGAGAGAGAGAGAGAGAGAGAGAGAAACCTCATACTCTTCCACACACTACCAAGAGATCAAACCAGACCCACCAAGTACCAGTGTGAGACAACAAGCATACCTCATCGCAGGCGGCACACCTGGGCTTGAGCAGCTCAGCGTGGTGGCGCCCACAGTACAGCTGGCCCTCGTGGTAGAAGTAGATGAGGTCGACCAGCAGCTCGGCGCACGTGTGGCACGAGAAGCAGGCCGGGTGCCAGCAGGTCTCCAGCTCCATGCGCGAGACAAACACCGCCACGTCACCGCCGCACACATCTTGGGTACACTGTCGACAGAATACCGCCAGGTCAACTCACGTCTTTGCAAACACATCACAGAAAGAAAGACAGAGAGAAAGACAGAGAGAGAGAAAGAAAGAAAGAAAGAAAGAAAGAAAGAAAGAAAGAAAGAAAGAAATACTTTATTTTCAAAGGGTCACAAATTGGGCACGCAGGCCCGTCTTACATTCGCCCTTCCAATCACTCAATTTCGTTCATCAATTGTGCATCTTACATTCACATAGGGAAAAAAATTGTCAAATGAATTTTGTAAACATAAACAATGCATATTACCATGTTATGAAACAGGCAGACACACGTACAAATGCACATTCATAAACACACACACACATGCAAACATATTTACATCATTTGCAGAAACTCTCACAGATAAGCACCCACTCAATAACACACAAATACACACCTCATTGCATACACATATACTCACAATCACACTCTCACTGACAAAAGTTTACTTATACATGCATGCATGCACACACGCACGTGTGTATGCGCACAGACAGACAGACAGACAGACAGACAGACAGACATCTAGACACATACACGCTGCCTCACATAATGGCTGAAACTAATATGAAGAAACTGCCACACTTTACACTGACGATTATAGTGACCATCCTCACAAAAATGGAAAAAAAAAAGAAAGAAAGAAACGGAAAATAATGGGGGGGGGGGGGGGGGGGGGGGGAGGAGAAAGGGGGGGGGAGAAAAAGGGGGGGGGGGATTTTAAAAAAATGTTATACACATACACCGTGTAACGTAAAGAAATAGTGATGCAATTCAATAAGACAGACAGACAGACAGACAGACAGACAGACAGACAGAAAACTTTATTTTCAAAGGATCCAGAACCATGGAGACCCATCTGATATCCTGGTCTCTCCAGTCTGACATTATGTCATTCGTGCATGGCATATTAGATTCATCTCAAGCAACAACAAGACCTTGTGTAAAACAATGTCTTCCTCTGGTGAATGTGAATAAGGAAGACACAGACACTGACACATGTGACAATGCATTGTGTGAATTTCCGTTTGAGGTATTTAATTATGCGCCTCCATTATATGTTGAACTTCCCCCCTAAAGTATGCATCTGACGAGATAGAGGGATATATGCCAGGCAATAAATGTGTGCAATATACTGTTTGTGTCGTCATTATTAAAATATAATATGCATGTTATCCTAGGATCGGTGAAGCACAGAGGTTTAACACAAGCAAACTTTCAAGCAACCTAGATGGTTCGTTCCACACTCCGGTCAGATGGTCTGAGGTTTGCCTGTTGGCGAGGGGCATTAGTAATAGGGAAAGATAACCCAAGATCACGAATATCCGTAGTAGCACGTGTGACTACGCTGGAGTTTAAAGTGGGTGAAAGCAAATCTCTCTCTCTCTCTCTCTCTCTCTCTCTCTCTCTCCCTCTCTCTATTAAGTCTCCCCATCGGGCGCGGTTAGGATCGACCACAAAGCTGTAAACCAGGCCAACCTTACGCAGCTTTGAGTTAGTGAAAGCAAAGCAAGCGAAGATGGGGCCAGGACTCCCCATATCATAAAGACTTGACCTAGTATATACGATAATACACTTTTCCAGCTGCCAGACAGCTACTGGCACATGCCCCGAGCATCCAGGAGAACCAGCCTGCTGCTACACACAGCAGCTGCGATGGCATTCAGATAAAACAGCCCACTGGTCGTTAGTTAGTTCGCTCGCCTTCTGCTAGCCTTTTTATTGTCATGTTATCTCGCTTGAAAACAACAAACATACTACACGGCCATCCCCACACTGCCCTCCCCTCTCACAGACCCACTTCATAAAGCTTCTCTTTATCAATGTTACCAATCAACTTTGATTTTCTGTTCTGTTTCATTTCCCACAGAAACACAATCTCTGCATCGAGAACGAAATGCTTGAACTGCACAGTAAAGCTGTAGAATATAATATTCTGCATATTTTTTTAAAAAAAGGTATCAGGCAATTCTGACCGCGTACCGTCCCCTGATGTGTTTTCAATATGCAATAAGCATATAATGAGATCTACAGACAATATAGCACGGCTGGCGGTCGGCTGTCGTGATATAAATAGCTGGTGTTATGCTGATGACACTGTCTTGGTAGCAACAAGCCAGAAGGAGATCAGGAAAATTGGCTGCATTGAAAGTCGGCAAACATAATAAGAAGACATAAGAAGAAATAGTTCATGCACACATGTACGATACAAAGTTAGTAGTATTAATTTGGGGCACGCACAGACATTCGAGTATTGGCACATGGATACCAGAAACAGCAAAGGACAAGAAAGAAAAAACAAACAAGAAGTGCATTTAATCAAAAGAAGAACATCTGATGTAATAACCCCGTCATTCCCAGCTGGAAAAAGAATGACGAAGCACAGAACCAGCGTCAACATATGACGGTGAACCCTCGACAACGAGTAAACACACACAAAACCCGTTGAAACTAAACAAATGTGGATGTACAGAAGAATGCACAACATTCCATTGATATCCAAAATGGGAAACCTAAATGTTTTGAAAGAGGCTAAGACCAAAAAAAAAAAAAGACACCTGATCACAAACACCAGAAAAAGGCAAGTCGGCATTTGTGGTCACGTTGAGAAACAGGAAAAACTAAAAATGTGACAACTGGACAGATTGACGGAAACATACAGGAAGGCAGCGAGGGGGCAGTCCTTGAAGACCTCTCTGTCATAAAACGGAAATTTGCCAGCACCCGAATTTGGTACATCCTCTATCCTCTTGGTAGTTGCGTATCAAAAGCATGATCGCCCACGCCAGCTGACAAGGTATCTGAAGGTAATGATGGTTCATGTCCGTTTTCCTCTAGCCTCCACAGATTCTGGCCTGACATTCATTCTTTCTGTCCCCAGCAACGCACCAGTAATTGGTTACATTTCATATGTACAAGTGTGATAGTCAATGTGGCGTGTGTGGTTGACTATTCTTTCCGTGTACAAATCGACGTTCTGGTTGCCTAGACTGGGCATACTAAAGACATCTGATAGCGTATAGTATTTGTTGTTTCACACGGAGAGGGAGGAGGAGGAGAGAGAGAATAGAGAGAGAGAGAGAATAGAGAGAGAGAGAATAGAGAGAGAGAGAGAATAGAGAGAGAGAGAGAGAGAGAGAGAGAGAGAGAGCGCGCGAGAGAGAGAGAGACTCGTGTAAAAGTCATACACGTGTGATCTTGTGTTGCTATGTCCATCACTGATCAGCTGCTGTCTACTTCTGGGAGTGGAATAATGCAGGGCCAAACCACACTGCCGTGTATTGCTGAAGATAGGGAGTCGTGGAAGACCCCGACTAACCAATAACCGAAACATTCACAACCCTGGATGTAGTGGTGGAGGGGCAGCAGCAGAAGAAGGGTGAGAGGGAGATGAAACACCGCCAGCCTCCCGCCCACAGACGATCCACGGCAGAACTAATCAACACAATTTCACATTTACCGTCAGTAGATTTTTATGTTGCAACTCATACATTTTATGTTCCAGCATATTTTTATGTGATGAAACTCAACTTCTGTTCGCTAGCGTAAACGATTTCAAATGAGCCTGCTTTACGAAGCAGGGGCTGGTGGCTTTGGTCTATGATAAGTTCAGGTGTTTTCCTCCACTCAACCAACAGCGCAAGAATGTTCATTAGCTAGAAATCAATCACACAGCAAAGGGGTATTTTCAATTTCCCAAGAGCGCGCTTTCATTTGTCACTTTTGTGAGCTGCTTCACGTGCTCAAGGCCTGACTGCTTTCCCTGATCTCTACCGAGGAACGCGCCTGGCAAGGGGAAGTCATCACGGCCAGGAACCACAACTCGGCATACCTGCCACACAATACGGGGAAGTTATCAAGGTAGATATACAAGGCTGAGTAAAGGTAAGTCCTGCAGCATGATCGTCTTGTGGTGATAGCGTGGAGGACACCCCCTCGAAGTTGTCTGGGGTTAATCTCCGTCAGATGTATCAGGAGTCTTAGTTCGATCAATCTCACCCTCCCTCTCTTTCTCTGTGACGAGCAGAAATAAAATACGGTCTGCCATCCAATGTCATAAGGTAGAAAAAGAGATTGAATGAACTCAACAACATGCACTATTGTAGGAATGTAAATGCCAAGAACTTCACAATTACTAGGTTCAGGAATGCGGATTTTCAGCAATCTTGAATACTTTCTCTTTCTCTTTCTCTCTCTCTCTCTCTCTCTCTCTCTCTCTCTCTCTCTCTCTCTCTCTCTCTCTCTCCACGAAATTTCTAACAAAGACCAAAGTTTGTTTCCAAGTTGAACAATTTGTGCTTGACAATTAGCGCTCAGGTGATGTAGTCATCTACATTGAAGGCACTGTGTTCACTGGCAAAAGTGTCTGGGGGTTCATAGCAATGGATAACGGACGGTGTTTAAACAGGAGAGCCTGGTATATGATACTGCGACATCTAGTCTAAGAATGGAGGTAGAGGCGGTCACCGCGGCGGTCCACTGGCTGCAAAGGATGGCACACAAATGTCCCGGTTATAACGGACCCACAGTCATTGCTGGTAAAGGTCAGGACAAATACAATTTCGCACAGTGGCATGCTTCAATTAAAAAATGAAAGCTGGGGAGCATCTATTTTATCTTGTCCCAGGACATGCTGGTGCTGTGGGAAACAAGCAGGCGGACAGATTGACTTCCGGTCCCCAACATGGCGGATATGGATTTGAACCGTTAAGCCACTGAAATGTTTACGCTTGTGGCTACGATTCGCATTCGCATTTTCCTCATGTTGGACTGGTAGTACATGGCTCCGTCGTCTTCTACTGAGTGAGTGCGGAGCGCAACACTGTGAGCAGTGAATTTAGTGTGGAATGCTTTTACATCTGTCCACGGTTGTTTGTAGCGTGAACTGTGTTCTGAACGATGGCAGCCGGCTGCTGCTGAAATGACTGGTTTGCCTTCTCGGTTCACGGGTGAATTTTTCATGAGACTCCTGTGAGTCATCGATGGAGCTACGGAGTTCGTGCTTTGCGCGACGCTTTCGGCGGGTCGCTCTAGGAAAGAGACCGAGCCATATGTGATAAAACCCAGGTCATTGAAGTTTTTCTGGTGACTGCCGATTTCATCGACGATGAACTGTATTTTTCGTGGAGGACTTTTGTGTTGGCATTATGGCGGCGGCATTACGCACAGTGTGCATAATGCCGCCGCCAGAACAGTGTGCGGGCTGTTGACTTGTGGTGCAGAATGCCGCCGCCAGAACAGTGTGCGGACTGTTGATTTGCCGAGGCTCCTGTCTTTTCCACTGTTCACATTAAGCAGTGGGGAGCATTTTATGTGATATTCACTGGCACAGGAATGGAGCATAATGGGGACGACCCGTTGCCGTGAAGTTGGAACCGCGACTAACTAACAAACAAACAAACAAACAAACAAACTAATTTACCAACCAACTAACTAACTAACTAGATGACGCGTGATAAGGCCGATTGCCTTTTGGAATCATGTGTATAGGGAGGATGAACAGATAAATCATCACAGCCTGGAGAGAACGGTGTGGCAGGAAGTGGCCAGAGTTTCTGACCGACACTTGGTACTCAGAGGAAGTCAGACGGACAATAATCAAACTGTAACTGGTATCATTAGTGTTGGTATTCTTCGCTAGATATTGACGGTAAGGACGGAGCGCGTTTCCAGTGTCGGTTTTTCACTCAGCTCGATTGACCAGTTCATCTACAATATCCCCACAGTTTACCCACAATATCCCCACAGTTTACCCACAATATCCCCACAGTTTACCAACAATATCCCCACAGTTCACCCACAATATCCCCACAGTTCACCCACAATATCCCCACAGTTCATCCACAATATCCCCAGTTCACCCACAATATCCCCACATTTCACCCACAGTTCACCCACAATATCCCTACAGTTCACCCACAATATCCCTACAGTTCACCCACAATATCCCCACAGATCACCCACAATATCCCCACAGATCACCCACAATACCCCCTCCCACAATATCCCCACAGATCACCCACAATATCCCGACAGCGACGCCAACAAAAGCCCTCATTACGGCAGGCAAGGCCACCCTGACATCTCACAATTACCCTTCACTTCCTCAAAGCACGCAGAAGACGACATTGATCCCGTTATGCAATAAATACCCAGCATGGCAAACAGACAGACGGCAAATCTGGGAAGGGAATTCAGTTCAACCTGGCCTAAACAAAGATGTCGTTATATGTTGCAAATTACATGCAATATAAAGCACACAAGTAGATGCTGGACGAGCATGATCAAGGGGACAGGAAGGTGCAGCCTAATTGACCGCCCGTGTTTCTTCTGCTCGAGAGCGGAGCTAATGTTGGTTTCAGTTTTCCAGGCATGCCTGCCGTGATTGTTGCATGTTTGTGTGGGTGGGTTTTTATTGTGCAGCTTCATTACATGCAGATATCAGAGCCTTTCATGTTGTGGGCACACATGCCTTCACGGCAATCTATGTTGGTTTTGATAAATAGTTGTTGGTGTTTCCAGTTTTTTAATTATATTTTGTTTGTTGATATTTGATGTTCCTGATCTAAGCAGTTTTTATTTATTTATTGTTTCAGCGTTACAGGGTAGATGCACTACGGTGCAGATGTTTCACAGGAAAGAAATTCTTGGTGGAGCAAATGTTTATGCTGTGGATGTTATACGTTTCCGATATTCTATGTGTGAATGTTATACGTTGACGATATCCTGTGTGTGGATGCTTCACACGCAGATATTTGAAGTGTACAAGTTACACACTGCAGATATTTGAAGTGTAGATGTTACACACTGCAGATATTTGAAGTGTAGATGTTACACACTGCAGATATTTGAAGTGTAGATGTTACACAAGGCAGATATTTGAAGTGTAGATGTTACACACTGCAGATATTTGAAGTGTAGATGTTACACACTGCAGATATTTGAAGTGTAGATGTTACACACTGCAGACATTTGAAGTGTAGATGTTACACACTGCAGATATTTGAAGTGTAGATGTTACACACTGCAGATATTTGAAGTGTAGATGTTACACACTGCAGACATTTGAAGTGTAGATGTTACACAGGGCAGATATTTGAAGTGTAGATGTTACACACTGCAGATATTTGAAGTGTAGATGTTACACACTGCAGATATTTGAAGTGTAGATGTTACACAGGGCAGATATTTGAAGTGTAGATGTTACACACTGCAGATATTTGAAGTGTAGATGTTACACACTGCAGACATTTGAAGTGTAGATGTTACACACTGCAGACATTTGAAGTGTAGATGTTACACACTGCAGATATTTGAAGTGTAGATGTTACACACTGCAGATATTTGAAGTGTAGATGTTACACACTGCAGATATTTGAAGTGTAGATGTTACACACGCAGATATTTGAAGTGTAGATGTTACACACTGCAGATATTTGAAGTGTAGATGTTACACACTGCAGATATTTGAAGTGTAGATGTTACACACGCAGACATTTGAAGTGTAGATGTTACACACTGCAGATATTTGAAGTGTAGATGTTACACACTGCAGATATTTGAAGTGTAGATGTTACACACTGCAGATATTTGAAGTGTAGATGTTACACACTGCAGATATTTGAAGTGTAGATGTTACACACTGCAGATATCTGAAGTGTAGATGTTACACACTGCAGATATTCCAAGCGTAGAAGCTATACGCTGCGGGTATTCCTAGTGTAGATAAACTGCAACATTCATCATTGGCACCTTGCCGTCTTGACAGACGATAGTTTGTGCTTTAAAAAGGCATAATAACTTTTACTTATGGCGGTAGCTAATGTGACTGATAAGGCCAATTCGCGCTGTAATTGTTCGTTCACAGTGGGTACATGTGAACACGTGGTATTTTCCACCATCATGCACCATCTTATGTCTCACACGAACGGCGCGCGACTTCATCATCATATTCATCATCATCAAGTGTCGTGCCGTGCCGGCTGGCGTAGGCGTTCATGGCTCTCCACAGATCTCGGTCTTTAGTGTTTTGGGTCAACTCTGCTGATGATATTCCTCCACGCCACCGTCTCAATCCGTCCAGCATCATTTCTCTTGATCTGCCTATTCCTCTCTTCCCCTCGATCTTTCCAGTTGTCACAATGTTCTCCAATGCCTCTCTTCTCATCACATGGTGTGCGACTTATCTGCAATAATTTTCTCCTTTGCCTTTACTCCATTTCTGATCTTTACCCTCCATGCAACACGTTCAGCGGCGACTTGCTCTCAATGTGCATCGTCAATGCCTGTATCACTCATGTCCATATGCTGGGGGGGGGGGGGGGGGGATCTGAGCACCTATGGACATGTCCGGAGTGCAACGAAGATACCCCAACTGATAACTGATAACTCATGTCCCGCTTACACACATCTTTGTATCGTAGTAGAGGCCGACCCTGAGATCTCTTACCCATCTGTAATTCACCAAAAAAGATGTCCTTTGGTATTCTACCATCATCCATCCTCCTAAGATGTCCTATCCATCTAAGTCTACGAAGACTGAGCATGGAATAAACCGTCACACAACCTGATCTTTCCAATACTTCAGTATTTGTGATTTTGTCTTGCCACTTAATACCAAGAATTCTTCGCAGACACCGCATATGAAAGCCGTTTAAACGTTTCTCTTGGTGTGAGTAAGTTGTCCAGGTTTCACTGCCATAAAGAAGAGTACTAGGGACACAGGCTTGATAGACAAGGACTTTTGTTTTTGCAGTAAGCTTCCTGTTCTCCCAGACTCTTTTTCTTAACCTGTTCATTGTTGTTGCTGTCTTACCAATCCGGATGTTGATTTCCTGATCTAGGGATAATTTGCTATTAACCACTGATCCTAGATATGTAAAATGGTCTACCATCTCTAGTTCGGCGTCGTCAATAAAGTTTGATGGTACCCCATGTGCACCTTGTGACATAATCTGTGTCTTCTTTTTGCTAATTGTCAGGTTGCATTTCCTTGCACCAGGGTCAGGCTTGTACCCTCCCAATTGCGCTCTTCCGCCCGAAGCCGTTGGCACAATGTGAGGTGTCGGGTCTGGTAAGCGCCGCCCAACGTTCGGCGCTAACAGAAAGCAGGTAGTACCGTCTGCAACATTACAACATATGTAATCCCGTGAACTTGCCGTTGTTAGAACAATTTCAATGCCCAAAAGACACTGAAGAGATGATGTGTTCAATGAAATACTGAGAGTGTGGGCCGGTCCGAGCTGTCTTGGCCTGGAAGACATGCCCACACCGAAAGGAACTACCCCTGATACCACTGTGATGATGGGGCGACTAGACTTGCACGGTGTGCTGTGTGAATGTTTCACAAGAGTAGCACGGTGCTCTGTGTGAATGTTCTGTTGTGTGAACGTTTTCCTGCTGAGTAAATTGTAACAACAAGACTGGGAGTCACAGCAGAGATAACAAGAGAAAGGGCAACATGTCTAGATCGCATGCACAGATCTATCAGTGCAGAAATTCACGGAACCACAGAGAGCAGCAACAGACAGACCACTGTGGCATGGAATGATTAGACGCCTACACGACCAGCCCAAGGGATGAACCACTTGATGATGCTGCTTTTGTCAGAGAATTCAGGCTTATCCACTCATAATCATCGGACTAGCCATGTCCCAGAGTGGTGCTGAAGTCTCACCACATCATTCTACTGGCCCATGTTCGAGGACATCCTCTTCTGTCCTGTCTAAGTGAGGAGCCGCGATAGTGTAGAGGCTAGACACTCGCCTGCCGTTCCGGTGTTCAAGGGTCCGATTCTCACTGTGGTGGATTTGAATTTAAAAAAAAAAAAAAAAAACTGACCTGGCCTCCCAAGTCAGTCCAGCCTGAAAAGGTCAATTCTTGCCACGTAAAAGCGGCCATTGTGATACTGGCCACATCAGCCACGAGTGCTGGTTGGTCCATACAAATGTGTGTCCAGCACGGTATGCTCGGTGCGCCTTAAGGCTTGTCACAGGGACCTTCACATACTACCTCGCGATGTGCTGGCTGCCCATGCCATATCCTTAGTTATTTCTCGGACGTTTCCTATTCCTGGCCCCTAGGTTTTGTCCTTCAATATTTTCACTGTATACTTCTATTTCTCATTAAAATCTTTCGGTCCCAAACTGCTGCTATAGTGTCTGTCTGTCCCAAAGAACTGTAACTTTAACGTGATACATTACCCAGGCTGATGGTACCAGTGGCGGTCTGACTAAACATCCGCGGCATTTCCCCCCACGCGCTGGGTATCTTTCAGACCCTCTGCTCAACTCCCGCTGAAGCAGCCTCTCCTTGGGCAGACTGAACACCCACATCTGTAGACTTGGCCCGTCGGCTTCACCACTTGACATGTGTGGACTGAACTACAGAATATGTTCTAAGGCAGTCCCCAGTAGAGCCAGCACGGACAGACGGACTAATCCAACGACATCAACACTAAACTCTATGGAGCGGCGATCTCCGTGGACAAGTGGTTAAACCGCTTGCCTCGTGCCCCGAAAGCCGTGGGTTCATCTCCAGGCTTAGTAATTTGGCTCACGGGTGTAATTTTTTCGGGGGCTCCTGGGGGTCGTCGCTGGAGCTACGGAGTTCGTGCTCTGCGAGAGGCTTTCGGCAGACTGCTCTGCGGAAAGACAATGAGACCTGAGACACACGGGATAAAACCTGATGAAATCGACCCTCTCCCTTTTAAACAAACTCTATGGAACAGACGGAAAACACACAACAGCGGCTGAGTACATTATGACAACTTGTCTCCCGGTGTAATCACCAGAGCTGCGATCGCCAGACGTGGACACACACACAAGCACACGGCTATCGTATCTCTCACAACGTACCTGGTAACACTTGATTGGCTTGGAATCCTGGGGTATCAAGCGGACACTGCCCCGTCCCAGAGCATCTCTCTTCCGCTGGGCACTGAACATGCGCAGCTCATGACGCTCCTCCTCCGACAGAGCGTGGCAGTATCTGACCTCGTTATCGTGGGGAGGCAGCTGCTGCAGAAGCTGACGGATGCGGTTCTTCTCTCCGATGCTGTTTAGGTAGGGCACCCTGTCTTCAGGAAGACTGCTGAAGTAGAGGTGGACCTGTGGACAAGAGAAACAACATTCACAGCTGCTAGTTACCTCTCGTGTCTTCTTATTGCACATTTGCTATGCGCTTATAATGCATATTGTTTCTGTTGTCTAAGATTAGCTTCATAAGTGATATATGAATTGAATAATGTACGACACCAGAGAGATCAGAAGAGTAGAATGTCTGACGGGCCTATGTGCCCAATTCTGAACTCTTTGAATATGAAATTCGTTCTTGTTTCATTCGTTTGAAATGTGTCTATGTGTGCAATATAATTTCTGGTACGAATACCTCTCTTTTAACTTTGGCTTCTGTTTTATATTCAAATACTTTCTAGCTGAATGCAAGACAAAGGCACAGGTCGATATGCATAAAATATACCAGACACCAGATATACACCATGCTCATGTATTAACCCGAGACAGAGGGTTGTTGACAAACATGATCACCGACGCCACACGGTATGGATTATAAGAAGAAGTAGTAGTTTTAGCAGTAAATGAAGAATACAGGAAGGAAACTTCACTGTTGTCTTTAAATACACTTTAAAAAATAAACACACCAAATATCTGCGTCACCACATTCAATTTGCCAGTTTGCAAAATGGGAACCAAATATCAAACTTTCATTCACCGCTCCATTCCCGCCCCTCTCAAACCATACTGGAACGTAATTTGTCAGTTGCAAAAATGGCTTTTGGCAGCTTTACCTCTATTTACACTGAGGATGGAGGTAACTTTACCTCCAGTTATCCGTCTTTGGTTTCAGGGTAATTTCACTGTACCCGAATACGCCCTCGAGAATGTTACCAAACCAAGAGTAATATATCAATCTAGAGCATTTCTTTGCTGTCTGTCTTTCGTTTCCCTTCTACTGATTCACTTTTACAATAAGCAGACAAGATGAGAAACATTGAATGGTAGTGGAAATATGCTATTTGAGGGAGATGCAAGGAACAGCACAGACGGGCAAAAAAAGCAAATGGGAAAGTCCTCTACAACAAACAAATGCGAAATATTAGGGGTTGACAGCCAAGAAGTTTGTTTGTTTGTTTTGTTCTCTCTCTCCTCTCTCTCTCTCTCTCTCTCTCTCTCTCTCTCTCTCTCTCTCTCTCTCTCTCTCTCTCTCTCTGTGTGTTATGAGGAGAAATAAAGTGAACAACTTAGCGACGACTGGCAAGATTGATGGCGAAAGAGTAATGGAGAGGCAGACAAATAAATAACTGGATGACTTAGCCACGTAGGATATAATCGGAGAGAACGAAGACTCATGTCAGACGCAAGTAAGCCTGGCACATGATGATGATGGCTGACTTCCACCAGCCAGTCAGCTTCGCAAAACATGGATCGGATACTTTTCTGTGAAGTCCATGGACATTATCTGAGCAGGAAAGGTGGCGAGGAAAGGAACTGGTCAACCCACCCTCACTGTGTCACGACCGAGAATGAAATATATATATATATATATATATATATATATATATATATATATATATATATATATATATATATATATATATATATATATATCAAATCAGCAGTGGTTCGAATCGCATCGGTAACTTACGGGGTATGTGAGCCGGCCGCTCAGAAAGCAATGGCAAACTACTGAGCGTAATCTTGCCAAGAGATCAACATACAGCTGAAAGATGATGGTGTTGACAGCTAAGTCCTGTAAAAAAGGATATGCTAAAAAAATATATTATATATATATATATAGTCAGGAACGGGAGCCAAGTTTACTTTAGATAGATCTCTTCCAATCATATTTTCTATCTATTCTTCTATTCTATCTATATTTTGTTGTTATGTTCGGGCCGAACATACATACATACATAGACAGACAGACAGACAGACAGACAGACAGACAGACAGACAGACAGACAGACAGACAGACAGACAGACAGAGATAGATAGATAGATAGATAGATAGATAGATAGATAGATAGATAGATAGATAGATAGATAGATAGATAGATAGATAGATAGATAGATCGGGAACGGGAGCTTATATGACTACTTATGAGATGCTCCCCACCAGGGCCCTGAGCGCACTGACAGCAGCCGGATTCTGCTCTCTGCGCCTCCTGTCAAGTTGACAATGCAGGAGAATGAACAAGTCAGCGCTGGAGGCACAGGCACTTGCTCCCTGCCAGGGCTGATTTGTAACACTGCAGACCTGCCTGACAACGTCTTCCGCTCGACTCATTCATGGCATGTCCCTCTTGAGCCTGTCATATTTCCGAATATAGCTTCAAGCTAAAGCTACTGCTCATCTGCACTTATTTTCATATATGCATGAACCCTCCAGATCTTGATCCTGTGCTTCATGGTCGGAAAGTCAATGGGGTATCTCATCGCTGCACAGTAGGTGTCTCTCGTGACTTGTTATCAACTAACTTTAGTTAACAACTTCCATATGATAACAACAGACAACAGTTCAATCATGTCTCTCCACAGTGGCTACCATATGGCATCTGGTATACAAATAGTCCAGGAAACAGACTGCATCACCAGTACTGAATGACACAGTTTATGTATGTGTAGACCCGAGAAGCAGGTAACAGTTAGGCCCTTTTTATATTCCTACTGCGCATGGGTATTGATGCTCCGTATTTTTAATAATCCAACAGGCACTGGCTATTTGGCCGGCCGCTTTGGCTTGCCATAACATTTCCTGGCGCCCCGGTTTAGGTTGGGTCGAGCACAGCATACCCTGGACTAGACCATGGGGCCATCTCAAGACGAGCGGCCTGCCCACAGGCTGGGTTATCTCCCCAGGATCGCCATGCTTCTCCGTAGACAGGAAGCTTACGGCCTGGCACAGCCGGCTGGTTCCTGGGCTTGGAGAGGGCATAGAGAGCTCTGCGGCAGTGTCCTGGTGGAGACAACACTTCGGGACTGGGTCGGGAGGGCAGTCTCTACACACCCTGATCCCGAGAGGTGATCGGGCCGTGTGAAGGTCAACGCACCGGAATAAAAGTCAGTCTTAGTGTTCTTTCAACCGATCAACCAACCAACCAACCGTGTCACACAATTCACGTTTCTAACATGGTGTGTGAGTGAGTGAGTGAGTGAGTGAGTGAGAGAGAGAGAGAGAGAGAGAGAGAGAGAGAGAGAGAGAGAGAGAGAGAGAGAGAGAGAGAGAGAGAGAGAGAGAATTTCCTGACAATGTTCATTATAATCACATACATCGAAAATGAATAATCATCAATGACATCATGTGTATTTTTGCTCCAGATGCCTCACCACCCATCCGCCAATATCTCCCCCCTCCCTTCCTCCTCTAGTAACCGCCACTACACCCATTCTTTCCACCCTTCCTTCTCTCCCCCCCCCCCCCCCCACGCCAAATGCAAACGGTGACAGCCTGCATTTTGCTTACATCAGCATCCGAATTAGTCTTCAACGGTGCAATCCTGTGGCATTCTCTCTCTCTCTCTCTCTCTCTCTCTCTCTCTCTCTCTCTCTCTCTCTCTCTCTCTCTCTCTCTCTCTCTCTCTCAGGTTTCAACTGTCACCCGTTGGCGAGACAACCATAGATGTGTGATGTCTTGTGTGGTGTCTTGTGTGTGGAAAGAACGTGTGTCCCAGTGTCTAACCCATTGTGTGTTGTGATAGGAGAGGGATTCACATGAAAACCTTAAAATTGTGATAGAAATTACAATAATCATGCCACCGTCTTGTAACCTGTCAATATTGTTAAGCACGTGGCATCACGGTGCAGGATAACATTGTGAAGTTATGAGGGCAGTATAAAGATGGCCGCCCCACTTTTGACACACACAAAAGGAGCAGCGTTCTGTTATACATTTTTTTTTTCAGTGAAGGGGTGAAACCTGTAGAAATTCACCGGAGAATGAAGGTTCAGTATGGTAATACATGTCTGTCATCCAGCAAGTGCATGCGAGGAGTAGGAAGTTTCAAACTTCTATGACAGATTATTCACGACTGGGTCAAGCACACCGAGTAGTGACCCCAGAGTTGGTTTTTCAAGAGGAATCCAAGCATGTTATCGGCGCTAGGGGAATGCATTGAACGCAGTGGTGATTACATTGACAAATGATACATTTGTTCTTTACTTAATACCACCCTCCACACCCCTAAAAATAATTATAAGGTTTTCATTTGAAGAGAGAGAGAGAGAGAGAGAGAGAGAGAGAGAGAGAGAGAGAGAGAGAGAGAGAGAGAGAGAGAGAGAGAGAGAGAGAGAGAGAGAACGAGTCAAATACCGAAAAATAAAGGACACCAGGAAGAATTGTGGTTGGACATGATGACTTGTGCCAATGGGATGGTGCTGCCGTAGGAAGAGTGGCATTGACGGTGTGGCGATGACTGCAGGACAGACAGACAGACAGACAGACAGACAGACAGAGATAGAGTTATGAAAATCAAAGAATAAGAATGCCACTCTGGCAGGCAGAGAACGTCACCATACAGATCGCTTTGCGTTGATTTAATAGGTATGAGGCGCCGACCTTTCATAACGCAATGGCACACTATTAAACATAAAATCGCCTAGTAAATGACTAACCGCCAATACACTGGGCTTGAGTGCAACGTCCTGTAAAGGACACGCCACTACCCTTGAGACCGGGACAGTGCAGTTACAGCAATGCGTGCTGCGTCACTGCGGTTGTCCAACTCTCTCTCTCTCTCTCTCTCTCTCTCTCTCTCTCTCTCTCTCTCTCTCTCTCTCTCTCTCTCTCTCTCTCTCTCGATTTTGGCTTTCTCATCCAGAAAGCCAGCTCTAGTTTGACCGACAAGAGTCAGGGAGTGATTCGTGAATGCAAATGGTATGGTCCAGAAACCCCACTAGTATCATAACTCTCCTGGGAACATCACTGTTGACTCAATAAATGCTCCCTGCAGGGTAGGCTACTAATCCCCAACGGCTCAGACTTGGGCAAACAGAGATGACTATCAAGTCTTCTTTGCCGAAAATGATTAGAATCGGGACCCTAGATACTGTTAAGGCCCATTTCGCGCCTACGCCGGGAAGCAGAGAGATATGGTATGCCGCCTAACAATCCACGGCAATCCTGGATTAGGTATTCAAAGGACTTGGGTATCTGGATAGCGTACAAAGCTGCTTGGACTGATACCACATCTTGCGTGTTCACAATGTGTGCATGTGACTTTCCGGCGCACTTTGTTCATGGGAAACTACCCGACTTTTCCCTGGGCTGGGACCAGAGAGTGTGGATAAAGGGAAATGAACACCACATCTCATAATATTGTATGCATAGTGTGTTTGAAATCCGTTGCACTGAACGGCTCTGTGGCATTATTAGTTGCGCGCTGACTTTTATCGATCTAACAAAAGTTGACGTTGGGGTGTGTTTGGGTATATGATCTTTATACGGGTACTTTTTCTTTTATTCTTGTTTTTATTTTTCTTAAACGTCTTTTCTACCTAAACGTATGTATTCTCTCTCTCTCTCACTCTCACTCTCTCTCAAACTCTTTTCCTCCTCAATCGTTTTCCCAAGCGTATCTATTTGCAACAGTTACCGCTTATATATTGTCTCTGTAATAGTTCCCCGCGCATACACTTTGTATATTAGTGCCCCACTCATACACTGTTTGTATATTAGCTCTAAACTCATATCTGTATATTGGTTTATATCAAAGACGCTGTTTGTATATTAGTTCCACAACTCATATCTGTATATATATATATATATATATATATATATATATATATATATATATATATATATATATATATATATATATATATATCAAATACGCGGTCTCCCTGACCTAGGGGTTAGCGACTTTCTCCGTAACCCCGTTCATCCACGTGAGCAAACGCAGCTGCGCGAGAATCGGTTGCTATTCTCGCCGCTCCCGTGAGGCCGCTCAGAAAGCAATGGCAAACTACTGAGCGTAATCTTGCCAAGAAATCAACAGCGGTAAAATGGTGTTGACAGCGATGTCCTGTAATAGGATATGCGGGGGGAAAGAACGATGTATGTATATTAGTATATCAAATAGGCTGTATGTATATTAGTTCATATCAAATACGCTGTATGTACATTAGTTCATTTCCTACATGCTGTGCACACTTCAGTCTCTTCTCCCCCCCCCCCTTTTACACACACACACACACACACACACACACACACACACACACACACACACACCCAGTCTGAGCTAGTTCCTCACTTATACAGCCAACAGAAGTCACACGTTGGCACCACCAGGAGTATTGGCTATACGGTGCCAGCTCTTTATACCAATCGGCACGCCATTGGTATGTGTATGTAGTCAACAGCAGGCCATGAGTATGTATGTAGTCAACAGCACGCCGCGATCTCTTATTTTCCAAGTCAGCTTCTGAGCATACAGTTTAGACTGGACCCATCTGGGAGAAAGTATCTCCGTTTAGAAAAGGTTCCGAACACTGAGTCAACTTATACGCGGTCCCCAAGTTTAACATCTCTCACAGTGAGGCGTATACAAGAGACAACGTTGCAGATACAGATAATGCAATGTTCAGCGAAAGAAGAAGAATGCATCTCTCAGATGCTGTCTGTACATTAGACCTGATCTATTCTAGTCTCTCACTCACACACGGTCTACATACCAGCTCATCTGTCATATAAAATATACGTTCACTCACACATGGTCTACATACCAGCTCATCTGTCATATAAAATATACGTTCACTCACACGCGGTCTGCATATCAGCTCATCTGTCATATAATAATATACGTTCACTCACACATGGTCTACATACCAGCTCATCTGTCATATAAAATATACGTTCACTCACACGCGGTCTACATACCAGCTCATCTGTCATATAAAATATACGTTCACTCACACGCGGTCTGCATATCAGCTCATCTATATCTATAAAACAGAGTGTATGTTTGTGTGTTTGTGGGTATTTATGTATTGGATGCGTTCGATAACGGTACATCCGATTGAGATGAAATTTTCTACACGTCTTCCTTTCATTCCTGTGCAACCGACTATAATAATTTCTTAATGTAAAATCTTCTACTTGTTTAATAACATTTACTTTTCCATTTTCATTATATAATGTCTATATAGCAGGGGGACTTCACTCTAGAAAAGTTATTTCAAGGGGCATAACTTTTAATAACATTTCTATATACTTTATAGTCATATTGTTGGACTTACCTGCACTATTGTTAAACTCTTTGTCTATAGTTATTTTTAGGCATATGAGTGTCGTGTCCTCCTTTAAAGTGTCGTCCCTGGAGTGAGGAGATCCGACACCCACATTATAATATTTTTTTCCTCTCAATATTCTGGAGAATCCACCAGCTTCCGTCCAACACACTCCATCAGCCTATGGACACCTTTTCCTATCACTCTCTCACTGTCGTACTATGCCCCCTTCTCATACTTCCCCAACGCAACATACTCAACAACTCTTGCTTCTAAAATTAATAAAGATTAATTTATTAAAATAAAAGTGTAACGTATATGAGACGTGTATGTGAAGAAAATGTGTGACGTGTTCTATAAAGTGTGTAGACTCTGACTCTCAGACAGCAACCCAGTCAGCTGATCCCAGCAAAGATAGACTACAGCACGTTACGTCAGAACATGTACTTCTCACCCGTTGCCGAAACCATCTTGCCGGATACTGCTTTGCCTCTGTAGACCTCTGGTAATCCAATTTCATGAACATCCGAAATAGAACCGGTGGTATTAACAGTTACTCATGGACCGGTTACACTCTACACAATGTCCGTTCCTAACGTTCCTTAACAAACTGCACAAGTCTTTTGTAGTGTGTACGCAGTTAGTTAGTTAGTTAGTTAGTCGACAGATCATCCTCGTTGCACATCGAACCATTCAGTCCATAAGTGCTAATTACTAATGTTAATTGTTACTGTACTAACACTAGGTACTCTTAGCCGGTTCTCGGTTCGTTACTACTGTCTGATGCTGTGTGGTGCATCAGTATGCATCCCTCTCCTTGATGAATCAATTTCCTTCTAGCGTAAGTTACGTTTCTGTATGCAACTTTATTGACTCTTGAACTGGTGTTCTTCAGAATGGGTTTTTTTAATTCTTTCCCAAAACTTGTAGAGTTTCCTTGGATCTGGTAGGGAACCTAGGATAGAAACAACACATCTGGTGATAGTACTAGTCACTGATCCCTTCGGCTGAGTGTAAGCCTATCACCTTGCTTAATGATCTTTAGCTAACTAGACTTAGTCACAGAGCAGATTAGCTACCCACCTAGAGTCGAATCAGGCTATGACAAAGGAAAAATATCAGCAAACAGAATGCGGAACCCCGCCCACCAGGGACACATACGGGAAGATCCCAATTATCCCTCATTACTCAATTCTCAACTAGTAAAGCTTATCAACACTTCACTAATCTATTTTAGCTAACAGAGCCAAGTATCACTTCACTACTCTAGCTAGTTTCCACTAACAGTGCTAATCATCACACTATAGTTTAACAAGGCTACTGCCTAAAGTAATTATAACGAATATATTATAATAGGTTATACCTTAAATGGCACTACTGCAGTCCTATCAATCATATCTACATCTGCCATTATAGGCACGTGCAAAATTAAGTCACTAATTAACACACGGTAGATATTATTTCCACTAAGCACTGCAGTGCCCTGGCACTCCAACTAGAGCATTATTCAAGTCCACCCTAGTTGATCTCAACTCGAGTTTATATGGCAAACTACCAAAGTTGTCCACGTGACATTATCCTTTACTCCCCCACACAGGTGGCACAGTGGCAAATCATCCCCTGTCAAGAACTATTTTCCTGGCTTAAATCCTGTCAAAGTTGTCAGTAATTGCCTAGATTCTCAAAACAAGCCAGCTAGTTTCTGTATACTCCCAACAAAGAGTTTCGATACCAAGCTGCCAATCATCTTGATGTGCCGGAAACCAAGAATTGACAGATGCACTGTTTTCCGTACTAGGTACTTCCGTTTTACATCTGCCCCTGTGATCTCACGGCTTCCATCTGCATTCAAATGTTGACAAACTTGTCAATCTTCTGTTCCGTGGTGACAATCCCAGCAGCCATTTTCGTCTGATGTCCGGCCGTATAGATGACAAACGGAACCATTCCATATCCTAAGCTGACAATATATGTGATTCTACTTGTTAATGAACTGCCAACTCTGTGTATCCATTCCTACTCACTCACCACCAAATGTGTATATGGGCTGACACGATGTAACCTGTACAGCTGTGTTTACTCTGTTAGTACGACTGTTGTGGCCTAGAAAATATACGCCACGCAAACGTCGGTATTATTATCTGGGTTAACTCAGGGCGCTCGTGACAATGAGTTATATTAAATAATGATATAATCTTTAAGGTATTTTTAAAGTTTGCATAAAAATAATGCATTATGCATAGCATTGTAACCCATCTTTTTCTACAGTTTTCATTGAATGGTGTGTGGAATGACATTCTTTTAAGTTACTGTGCGCCAAGAGCTGGGCGAAACCACGCCGGTCAGACAGATAGACAGACAGACAGTCGGGAACGGGAGAGCTTATATGACTACTTATATGAATTAAATTAGATGCTCCCCACCAGGGACTGGGTGAAGCCGGGCCGGGACAGACAGACAGACAGTCGGGAACGGGAGAGCTTATATGAC
This sequence comes from Cepaea nemoralis, assembly GCA_014155875.1. Taxonomy (NCBI): domain Eukaryota; kingdom Metazoa; phylum Mollusca; class Gastropoda; order Stylommatophora; family Helicidae; genus Cepaea; species Cepaea nemoralis. The sequence goes on along the minus strand of JACEFZ010025952.1, from coordinate 442,738 downwards.
TACGTATATGAATTAAATTAGATGCTCCTCCCCACCAGGGACTGGGTGAAGCCGGGCCGGGACAGACAGACAAACAGATAGTCGGGAACGGGAGAGCTTATATGACTACGTATATGAATTAAATTAGATGCTCCCCACCAGGGACTGGGTGAAGCCGGGCCCGGTCAGATAGACAGACAGACAGATAGTCGGGAACGGGAGAGCTTATATGACTACTTATATGAATTAAATGAGATGCTCCCCACCAGGGACTGGGTGAAGCCGGGCCGGGTCAGCCAGCCAGACAGACAAACAAGCAGACAGACAGACTGATAGATAGATAGATCCCCTCCAGGAACTGGGCGAAGCCGGGCCGGGTCAGCTAGTCTGTCATATAAAACATAGGTCACTCACGCACACACGATCTACATATCAGTTCATCTGTCATATAAAATATACGTTTACTCACACACGGTCTACATATCAGCTCATCTGTCATATAAAATATACGTTCACTCACACACGGTCTACATATCAGCTCATCTGTCATATAAAATATACGTCTGTGGGTAGGTGAAGTGTTAGGATAATCACATTGTGTAGGCCCAAGTGCACGGCCAGGCTTTCCATCCCATAGCGAATGCCGAGAGCTGACATCAAAACCTCGTCCTATCGCGCTCATGTCATTGTTGGCGTAACGTCCTAACATGACACCAACAGGTCCGCTACATCTTGCACTTGCTATCTGTACATTAGATCCCTTCACACACCCCGTGTCTCCTTGTTCTCAACTCATACGCTGTATGTACTTTAGTTCAACTCTCACACGCTGTACGTATATTAATTAATCTCTCACACAATTTATGTACATTAGTTCATCTCTCATACACTGTCTGTACATTAGTTCATCCCTCATAAGCTGTCCTTACATAAGTTCATCTCCCACACACGGTCTCTATTTATAGAGTTGGCGAGCATAGACTGCCTGTGTTTATACAAGTCCATCACTTTGACTACGGTCCATATCATTCCCGACTAATTGTGAACCAGTAGTAAATATTCACCCATACACCTGTACGGCGCGCCCAGCACGTCCCGGCAACCGTTAAACCCGTCTTGCACCTTGATGTGTTTCACAAATTCTCGGGCAATATTTTATGCTCGGCACTTTATTTACTGCATGCCATTTGTTTATCTGCACACGCATATGATGTTTACGGTTTGTTTGTTTTCCATCACGCCAGCTGGCAAGCATCTTTCGGGTTCGATCGAGAGGCTGGGATCCAGAGTGAATCCAGTTTAGTATTAGTCAAGAGCCGGTAAACAAATGCTGCCATACCTGGTGGTTAGACAAGAGGCGGGGGGAGGGGGTGTAGGTGGGGGATGTGTAATCGACTTCTGCTGACTTCTAACGGCGTATGTTGTGTTGTTTGTGCCTTCCGAAAATTGAAATTCCGTGAACGGCCGCGGGAAATTTATGGTACAGGGAGAGCAAAGTCACAACTGATGTCTAGGGGTAGGAGGGTGTTGTTTGACGTTTCTGGCATAGTCGCGGGACAAGGCATGATACAAGTACGTGCATCATAAGGGCAGAGACAGAAACAAGAGTACAACGAGTGAAAACAAACAGAATGGGAGACAGGCAGGCTGGGAGACAGGCAGGCTGGGAGACAGGCAGGCAGGTAGCCAGGCAGGCAGAAAAACGGGCAGGCAAATAGACAGACAGAGAGATAGACAGGTAGACAAGAACGTAGGTAGGCAAGGGGGCAGGCAGACAGATAGCCGACAGACAGGCAGGTAGACAGAGAGATGGGCAGGTAGACAGAGAGATAGGCAGGTAGACAGAAAGACAGGCAGGTAGACATACAGGAAAGTAGACAGGCAGAGAGATAGACAGGTAGAGAAGAAGGTAGGCAGGCAGATAGACAGACGGGTGGACAGACAGACGGGTGGACAGGCAGGCAGGTTGACAGACAGACAGACAGACAGACAGACAGGCAAGTAGACAGACAGACAGGCAGGCAAGTAGACAGACAGACAGGCAGGCAAGTAGACAGACAGACAGGCAGGCAAGTAGACAGACAGACGGGTAGATAGACAGACAAACGGGTAGACAGGCAGGCAGGTAAGACAGAGGGATAGGCATACAGGCAGACAGACGGGTAGGCATGAAGACAGACGGGTAGGCATACAGGCAGACGGGTAGACAGGCAGGCAGAAGGGTAGACAGGCAGACGGATAGACAGACAGGCAAGTAGACAGACATATAGATAGAAATACAGACAGACAGACGGCGGCTGTGTGACCTGGGTGATAAACTTGGTGGTGATAAAATATTGTAAAGTGCAAAACGAGAGGCACGGAAAAGGCGGGGGAGACGACAGATAAAGAAACGTCTTTCCGTCATAAATTTAAACAGATAACGACAGTCTAATCTCAATTCATTTATTGGATTGCCGCTGTATTTCGTGTGTTAAATGATCTATCTATCGCTGTGTGTGTGTGTGCGTGAGTGTCTGTGTGTGCACGCGTGTGTGCGTGTGTGCACGCGTGTGTGCGCGCGACCGTACCTATTTATCTACTTACCTAACCTCGAGTGTCTTATCTATCTTAACCTTACCTAGGAAATCACACGAACTACAGCAGTAGTTCCGCAGAATCGGAATCTGCCTTTCCGTCTAACCGCCGCATGTCTAGCTATACACATACATGCATACTCTACCTTCCTACTAGTAGTCCGTGTTTACCCAAAACACCATGAAGCAGTCACATTATAGAATACTATAGTCGCAGTTGTACTTAGGAAACAACTGCAAAACACACACACACAACAAACAATTTGCATCATAGACTTACTAATTAACTTACTAATGTTGTCTGGTGTACAATGATCAAGGTCACAACCAAGTAACCAACCAACCAACCAACCAACTAACCATGGCATGTGAGTATGTAGGTTCGGCAGTTACTAACAGCGTACGGAACATTCTGGCAATACACTATATGCTCATCATCCTCATTATCAGCACCATTACGTCACGATAACATCGAAAGTAGAGTGAGCCTAGTCTGGCCGACAGTCAACATTCTCCTGTCCTCACTGCAACAGATATTTCCAGGCTTATGTTGAGCTAATCAGTAACCATCGGGTTACCAGATTGGTCTAATAAGAGACCATTAGGATCAGATTGGTCTAATAAGACATCTTTGGGCTCAGATTGTTCTAATAAGACATCTTTGGGCTCAGGTTGGTACAGTAAGCCACCTTTGGGCTCAGATTGGTAGAGTAAGCCACCTTTGGGCTCAGATTGGTATAGTAAGCCACTTTTGGGCTCAGATTGGTCTGATATTCCACCTTCGGGATCAAGTTGGCCTAATCAGCCACATCTGGTGGCACCCTAGGACTGACAAATGACAATATGGTTCTCTTAGGCAACGACGAACAATCTCACAACTTTCATGTCCCAATCCCGCAAGAGAAGATGGTCTTGACCGTCCATCTAACAACCAATGTCCAGTCTGGGATCAGATGTGACCACTAGGCCCGTGCCCATTGGGTGCAAGCAGATGGAGGAATGACCTCTACAGACAGGGGATTATCAAGCGTCCATGGCAAACCTGGCGGTAGTCATTGGGAGCGGACCAGTTACACAATGGGACAAGTTTCTGGGACAAGTTTCTGTATACAGTATCTAACACTCTGTGATGTGGCCATCGGTTGGTCAGGGCTGCTATAATCCCTGCAGCTGCAGCCATGCCAGGTTCGTTGTTAACACTCATCACGTCCTTAGTCGAACGACGCAAAAAGATCTATACCCTGTGCCAGCTCCACTACCCCAAGCATGTTTATGTTCATTGTGGTTTTGATGCCCGTGTCCATCGTGGTGATTGTTGACCTCTGACACATATTCCGGGAACCTTGCCTTCCATGACTACTCTCCCTGAACCACATCATGGGATGTGTATTAATTGTCAGACATAATATTGTTTTATGGCGCAGTTTTCTTCATTTTCCGGATCTTGTAGAATGGCAGAGCAACACTGTCGGTGTTAAACATCGGTCTAACTAGCGGAACACTAGGGAAAGCCGCCGTTGTTGTACATCCCTAGTATGACTCAATAACTCGCATTTTCATAAGGCAATCAGACGTAAAGTGAAGTCAACGGCATTGAAACTACACCGTTCAGTAATTAACCCTGCCAGCGTGATCAGGAAAATAGAACTTTTAAAAAAAAATAATTCTAATCCATATTTGTAAACTGTCTTGAAGCAGTACAAAAACCTAGCTTGTGATTTTACCCAGAGCAAGGAAATTGGCATCAAGGCTTTAAAAGCATCTGAGAATGGAAGAAAGCGAAGAAAAAGGTGTTCAAGATAACAGATAATTCTACATTAATTCCACTCGCTAGAATGACGAGTTGAGTTTAAGTAAACAAGGCCTGAATTTACGTTTCAAATGAAGACAAGCTGACATGCATGTATGTGAAAGCTTGATGAGAGCGGAACCGACGGTTGAGCGACCAACAACCGTCTGCCTAACCGCGACTCACTTCAACAATAATGTGACATTTGAAATCAAGAATCATCATCATTGCACTAGGGACATCCCACAAGTGCTCCGTCTCATGCTGTGGTAGCCAGCGATGACTTGACAGACTGATGGTATCAGTGGCAGCCACTCACTTCAAGATCAAGTCTGGTAACCAGGACGTCACAGCTTCATAAGTCAATATTGACGATGACGGGGAAGAAAAACACGCATGCGAGCACACAAACACGCGCACACACGAACTCATAAACACACGGGCGGTGCGCACTGTCGTGACGTAATTCTATCTGCAGGTTAGGAGAGGAGAGGACAACAAGGTACCTTTACACTGCTGGGTGAAATTGTACACAGAAATACCAATCGCCGAGAAACCCTCGAAGGAATACAAAATCCATGAGAAATACCTTTTAGCTGCATATTTGCATTTATAGAACAAAGTGATGTCCAGTTGGCCGTGCGGCGTAGTACACAAGTTCCTACAGCAAGCAGCCTGGAGGCGACAGGTTCGAGTCTGAGTGTGCCTATCGTATAGCACAGTGGTTCTCAACCTTTTTTGGCCCATGCCCCCCTTTACCATTTGTTCACAACGTCATCCCCCCCCCCTTTCGAATTTCCTCCCGATAAATTCCCCCCCCCCCCCCCACCCTTACACAGTATACATACAAATTGAAGGTAAATTTAATAACACATACTAGAACAAGTCTAGACATCTACATAAAACGTGATTTGCGGGTCTACTTATGTTATAAAACGAATTTCATTAGGGCAAGAAGTACAGAACCGTACAATTTAGAGGGAAAAACAATATCAAGTAATTGGTTCTTGTATTAATGCGATCTTGAAAAATTTTTAACCCCACCCCCCCCCCCCCCCTGGAAACCCTGAAATTCCACCCCTGGGGGAGGGGGGATTCCCCACCGGTTGAGAACCACTGGTATAGCAGGTTCTTTGCAGAACATCGTTCTCATCCGGGCGCGCTGAAAAGTTCTCAGTCTTTGGCCATGTCTCGGTGCCTATAGCTTTACACATATATACTGTCTAGTATGTCCTCTAATCTCTCTTGCTTTCCTTTACTTCTGTCAATGCAGATCAATGCCAGCGAACTTATTTCTTATTGTGGAATATAACAGACTATTATCGAGTGTGCAAATACAACAGAACACAGGCATCTATCATGATCAACGGTTCAGAAGAAGTGTGTACACTGAGCGCTGCTGCGACCTGTGCTCACGCCGGGTGCTAATGACCCAGCTCGTGACATAACAATGCTTCCAGTTGCCCGGGTGAGTTCCCTGGGGCGTGCCACCAGCACGCACGTTGCAGTCTTTCCGTCAGCTGCGAATGTCTCCAGAGGTTTCACACTGATTTCCTGCGACAATACTGCACCGTAGGACTTCGGCGGGTCGGAGACGAGTTCATGGCTCAACTACACAGCTAAGAGCATCAGTAGTGCTACAAGTGGGACAATTCTAGAACATTGGTAGTACTTCGTGGGACATTACTAGAACATTGATAGTACTTCATGGGACATTACTAGAACATAGGTAGTACTTCATGGGACATTACTAGAACATTGGTAGTACTTCATGGGACATTACTAGAACACTGATAGCACTTCATGGGACATTACCAGAACATTGGTAGCACTTCATGGGACATTACTAGAACATTGGTAGTACTTCATAGTACATTACTAGAACACTGGTAGTACTTCAAGGGACATTACTAGAACATTGATAGTACTTCATGGGACATTACTAGAACATTGGTAGTACTTCATGGGACATTACTAGAACATAGGTAGTACTTCATGGGACATTACTAGAACATTGGTAGTACTTCATGGGACATTACTAGAACACTGATAGCACTTCATGGGACATTACTAGAACAATGGTAGCACTTCGTGGGACATTACTAGAACATTGATAGCACTTCATGGGACATTACTAGAACATTGATAGTACTTCATGGGACATTACTAGAACATTGATAGTACTTCATGGGACATTACTAGAACATTGATAGTACTTCATGGGACATTACTAGAACATTGGTAGTACTTCATGGGACATTACTAGAACATTGGTAGTACTTCATGGAACATTACTAGAACACTGATAGCACTTCACAGTACATTACTAGAACATTGGTAGCACTTCGTTGGACATTACTAAAACATTGATAGTACTTCATGGGCCATTACTAGAACATTAGTAGTACTTCATGGGACATTGCTAGAACACTGATAGCACTTCATAGTACATTACTAGAACATTGGTAGTACTTCATGGGACATTACTAGAACATTGGTAGTACTTCATGGGACATTACTAGAACACTGATAGCACTTCATAGTACATTACTAGAACATTGGTAGCACTTCATAGTACATTATAGAACATTGGTAGCACTTCATAGTACATTACTAGAACATTAGTAGTACTTCAAGGGACATTACTAGAACACTGATAGCACTTCATAGTACATTACTAGAACATTAGTAGCACTTCATAGTACATTACTAGAACATTGGTAGTACTCCATGGGACATTACTAGAACATTAGTAGTAATTCATGGGACATTACTAGAACATTAGTAGTACTTCAAGTGACATTACTAGAACATTAGTAGTACTTCATGGGACATTACTAGAACATTAGTAGTACTTCATGGGACATTACTAGAACATTGGTAGCACTTCATAGTACATTACTAGAACATTAGTAGTACTTCATGAGACATTACTAGAACACTGATAGCACTTCATAGTACATTACTAGAACATTAGTAGTACTTCATGGGACATTACTAGAACACTGATAGCACTTCATAGTACATTACTAGAACATTAGTAGTACTTCACGGGACATTACTAGAACATTAGTAGTACTTCATGGGACATTACTATAACATTGGTAGCACTTCATGGACATTACTAGAACATTAGTAGTACTTCATGGGACATTACTAGAACATTGGTAGCACTTCTTGGACATTACTAGAACACTGATAGCACTTCATAGTACATTACTAGAACATTAGTAGCACTTCATGGGACATTACTAGAACATTGGTAGTACTTCTTGGACATTACTAGAACATTGGTAGCACTTCTTGGACATTACTAGAACACTGATAGCACTTCATAGTACATTACTAGAACATTAGTAGTACTTCATGGGACATTACTAGAACATTAGTAGTAATTCATGGGACATTACTAGAACATTAGTAGTACTTCATGTGACATTACTAGAACATTAGTAGTACTTCATGGAACATTACTAGAACATTAGTAGTATAACTTCATGGGACATTACTAGAACATTGGTAGCACTTCATAGTACATTACTAGAACATTAGTAGTACTTCATGGGACATTACTAGAACACTGATAGCACTTCATGGGACATTACTAGAACATTAGTAGTACTTCATGGGACATTACTATAACATTGGTAGCACTTCATGGGACATTACTAGAACATTGGTAGCACTTCTTGGACATTACTAGAACACTGATAGCACTTCATAGTACATTACTAGAACATTAGTAGTACTTCATGGGACATTACTAGAACATTAGTATTACTTCATGGGACATTACTAGAACATTGGTAGTACTTCATGATATTTTCTAGAGCATTGGTAGTACTATATGAGGCAATTATAGAACATTGCTGGTACTACATGGGACAATGCTAGAATAATGGTAGTACTACATGAGACACTTCTTGAAAATTAAATGAGATAATTCCCGGGAAGGTTAACCCGGTCAAAAAATGACCGCAGAAGTCGGATGTGTCGGCCTAACGGCGCAAGAACGTAGCTCTGCTGTAAACAGGCACAACGCAATCACATCCGGAAAAAAAAAACTCCGGATGAACGCAGAAGAAGAAGAAGAAGAAGAAGAAGAAGAAGAAGAAGAAGAAGAAGAAGAAGAAGAAGAAGAAGAAGAAGAAGAAGAAGAAGAAGAAGAAGAAATGAGATAATTCTAGAGAACATTGCTAGTACTACATGTGACAATTCTAGAACATTGCTAGTCGCCAGAGATAGATACCTGGGGTAAATGGAGAGAGAGAGAGAGAGAGAGAGAGAGAGAGAGAGAGAGAGAGAGAGAGAGAGAGAGAGAGAGAGAGAGAGAGAGAGAGAGAGAGAGAGAGAGAGACAGACAGACAGACAGACAGACAGACAGACTGTCGTGAAATGCTGAATGTTAGTGATTCCCAGATCGACGACTGTATGCAGCGAATACCCAGGGAGTAGAAGGGTTAATGAAACAGAAGGATAAAACACAACGGATTGACCAGCGCATATGTATATAGGTCAAGTCGGGAGAGTCGACTACAACACAGGTAAAATGGCGAGTGGAAAAATTAGTTTGCTACAAAGACAGACAGTATCATGGACCAGCCTATTGCGTTCTGGAGGTAGGTTTGCGACTAAGACTGGACAGCAGAATGCGGTTTGGTTGTATTAAACAACGGAAAAGTTCGAGATCAGAAATTTTCCACTGACAAGGGATAATGAAGTCTGAATTTGCTTTGTCCAGCAATGTCAAGGATTATGCGACATAGACTGACCTATAAAGAGTAGCCACTTTCTTTGTCAGTTGAGTGTGTGTATTCCCAACTGGACGAGAAGATAGAATTATGTGTCCTGTAATGAAAAGAAATATCCTCCCTTATAATGGGATAAAGTGCTTGGATGCGGATAAATTTCGATTCGTGGATTTACATTAATTCTATAAAGGAACATAGATGCCTAAATAAGAATGGATTAAAGAACGCTATACGAAAGCAACGAACATTCATTTTAAGCGGACAGCAAATAGTGAGCGGGTTAAGTACATTGATACAGTGGTGAACATTTTCATTACAAAGAACGGATTTATCTACAGACTCAAGCAGACGGAGCCGTCAGGGTGAGATCGTTCTGTGGTGTCTATATATCGTCCTGTACTTTAGCCGAGAGAAGAGACGAGAGAAAGACACGAAGACTATCTATCAACCTCGTATCTAGCAGGACACACCAGAAGAACACTAGCAACTACACAGACAATACCCATCCATACACAAGACATAGTTTTATAAATAAATCTTTTATTTAATGTTAAAAAGAACTGTTGTCGGAGTATGTGTTGAGGGAATGATAGAGAGAGTGAAAGAAAGGGATATATGGATGATAAGACGGAAGAGAGGAGTGTAGACAAAAAGTCAGTAACTAATCCCAACAGATAATCAGGTTAAAGATGTGCATGGTGATTCCAATCTCCTCTCGAGGAAATAACAGCACACAAAATGGTGGGAGCAGCGGGATACGTACATACATAATACTCATATGACCTAAGGCATAACAAGGCATATGCAGAGAGAGGTACCGGCATATTGGCACAGGCATAGCGGAGTACCTACATGTTGGGACATACTGATTGGAAGGAATATAAGTATATATTGATGACTTTTAATGGAAGGACGTCCATTGGATATATGGTGCCATTACATTTATGGTAGAAACATTTCATTAAGGCTGGTGACTTTACAGTGAGAAAGTTCCAGACAGAGTGAATGTGGATAGGTGGTAAGACATTACATACCTAGTCACACGGTCACACGTCTACATAAGTCTTTATCCTATATCTCCTCTTGTGGATGAGAGAGTGGTTGTGATGTACTGTGTGGTGGTGTAGATTTATAATATTAGATAGACATAGATAAATGGTATAGGTTCTAGGTGGAATATAATTGTATAGTGAGTATTTCTTTTCTGCCTTGAGGTGTCTTTACTCAACGTGCTGACTTATCTGCTGTAACTATGGCAACTCCTAAAGTAACTACAGCCGAACTGAGAGCCAACGGGGAGGCAATAGGGTTGGCTGGTTCAGACTTAACTGATTACATACAAGAAAGAGAGCGAGAGATTCGTCAAGCGGAACGAGAAGAGCGAAAGACCGAGTTGGAAGTGAGAAGAATAGAGGTGGAGACCAAGAAACTAGAAATGGAACAAGAGGCCAAGAAAATGGACCAGGAGACCAAGAGACTGGAAATGGAACAAGAGGCCAAGAAAATGGACCAGGAGACCAAGCGACTAGAAATGGAACAAGAGGCCAAGAAAATGGACCAGGAGACCAAGAAACTGGAAATGGAACATGAATACCGCTTGAAAGAGTTAGAACTCAAGACACAAACTAAGGGTGAAATAGATGCAGCAGAAGGAAGTTCATCTTCACCTGGAGCAACCTACATGAGTGGACAGGGTTACCAGGCCATGAAGTTTCCCTTAGCGGTCTATGATGAAAGTAAAGAGAAGATATTCCAGTTTTTGGATCGGTTCGAGGCTATGGCAATCGCTATGGGACTGGAAAGATCCAGATGGGCTCTTAAAGTATCCCAGGCTTTACGTGGTTCGGGTACGAGGTCTACACACGCCTACCACCAGGACAGGAAAATCAGTACGAGGAATTGAAAGCAGCTTTGATGAAACATTATGAAGTCACAGCACAAACATATCGGAAAAAGTTTAGATCGTCTAGACGAGAGCCGGGAGAGCTATTCGCCGCATACAGTCTAAGGCTGAAATCCTATCTCCAGAAATGGATGGACTTGGCAGAATTCAAGAGGGATTATGAGAGTCTCGAAGAGATGATGGTGGTCGACCAGATGCGAAAGCAAATGTCGAAACCTCTCAGAACCTTCTTGGGAGAACAAGGGGCGGAACGGATTGATGTGGTGAATAAGCTGGCTGAACGATTCGTGGAAGTACATGGTGAAACGGAGGAACTAAGTACACAATCCAAAGTCAGGAGAAAACAGAGAAAAAGAAACCTAAAAACTGGGAAGGAGAAAAAGGGGAACCTTATATAAAGCACACAGAGGAGAGTTCAGAGAAGGTGAAGGTAGGAAACCAGAGCACCTCGAATTCTCAAGCGAAACGACAGTGGTCTGAAAGGTGGTGTTCATTTTGTAGGGCGGCCTCCCACAACACAAAAGACTGCAGATCGAAACCTAAAAGTTCTTACTTCGCAGCATGCAAGGTGATTCCTACATCGGTGATCACAGACAAGGCTGAGGTCGGCGAAGGAGAAAGGAACAAAAAGGACACAGGGAAACCTAGGAAGGGAACAGAGTGCACTCACTGCCAGTCGACAACACATAATACTGTGGACTGCAGATGCAAGGCCAAACACGCCAATTGCATAACCAACCTCGAGGAATCAAAAGAGGAAGGCAAGGAAACGGTCAAGGAGATGAAAGACACTCAGGACCAAGAGAGACCACCTGTGGTTGAACTTATTGAAGTCAATGGCCAGCAGGTTGCTTGTCTCTACGATACCGGTTTGGATGGGGAAGCGGTGGTGGACGCCAGCTTAGTAAGCCCAGACCAATTTACAGGGGAGACTATAGAAATACAGCCGGCAATGAGGAGTGCTGTTACTATGACGCTGCCAATCGCCAAGGTGGAGATTAAATCCAGGTACGTCACGGGCATTATTCCAGCTGCTGTATTATCTGACTCCTTATTTCCAATGATCATTGGCACGAAATATGTCTTTTTGGGGATGCCCAAACAGCAAGCCCACAAGGGAACAGTAGTCAGTGGATCTCAAGGGAAGGAAAAAGAGGCAGAGACACTATGCGACAACTCAGGAGATAGGAGAATTGCATACTGCCCAGAGGAAGGATACTACGTTGCATCCTTGCTACAGGAAGCTGCAAAGAAGTGCTGAGCCACCAGAACGGGGACAGTACTTTCTGAAGAATCAACTACTCTATCGGAGAGCTGGGAGGGGAGATAACCTGCATGAGCAGTGGGTGGTTCCAGAGACCCACCGTCCTCATATTCTTCAGAGTGGACACATCATAGGCGAGAATCGACATATGGGTGTCAGAGAGACCTTGCAGAAAATATCCGGCCATTATTGCTGGCCAGGAATGACCGGAGATGTACGCCGGTGGGTGAAGTCTTGTTCGGAGTGCCAGAGAGCACCACCCAACAAGCGAATTAAGAGGAAACTAGCTCTTAAAGTGGAAGACAAAGTGGAAGTGTGGAGTCCAGCAGAGACCAATATACTCCAAGTAGGATGGAAAGGACCTTATCCTGTGGAAAAGGTGGTGTCCAAGAACATCTACAAAATACGGATCGGGGAAGAGAAGAAAAATCTCCCTAGACATCTCATTAGGAAATATGAAGAGAGATCCGGGAGCAAAGCTTCGCACTTTATGGTGATGGCAGCCATTGGGACAAAAGTTACCAGTCCAGACGAAGACCAGAGATCGCCAGTACAACATAGGAGGGCCTATGGGACAGTACGTGATAGGTCAGATTTACCCAACGACAGGAGGAGGGAAATCACAAGTCGGGGAAAGGACAAGAGTGAAAGTTTCACAGGTAACCAAGTTCAGAAGGGGTGGGTAACGTCAGGAAAAGCGAGAATTACCCAGGACTCCAACCAAAGATTGGCTGACCAGATACAATATCGCCCAAGATGGTCCTGGAAGCAAAAGCCCAGGAGGTTTGGGAAAGACGACTCGGTCCGACGAGGACGAGGCGGAACATCCCCAGAGGAAAAGCCGGGGGAAACCAAGAGGACATGGAAGCAGTGTTACAATCAGGATGGGACAATCCGTTTGTATTGTGAGCCGTCGCTGACGCAAGTCGAAAGTAGGTCGACCAGACGTACAGGAGCGAGGAGCCAACACTAGTTTCAGTCGTTAGTAGTATAGTAGGGTGTCAATTAGAGCGCCTACTGGATAATGAGATGAGCCATGTGAGGATCCAATCCTATCATCAACACTTGATGTTCCTAGCTACATCACAGAAGTTGAACGCCAGACTGATGAGATGGTCATTGTTGCTGCAACCATACCACTTCACAGTGGAATACATCCCGGGAAAGGAGAATGTAGGAGCAGATTTCTTATCCAGACATCCAGATCCAGAGGAAGAAGCCTAGGGTTGTGGATCATGGGAATCAAACCTACAGTGAGAAAGATTCGACGCGGTCTAATCTCTTAAGAGGGGGCCTATGTCGTGAAATGCTGAATGTTAGTGATTCCCAGATCGACGACTGTATGCAGCGAATACCCAGGGAGTAGAAGGGTTAATGAAACAGAAGGATAAAACACAACGGATTGACCAGCGCATATGTATATAGGTCAAGTCGGGAGAGTCGACTACAACACAGGTAAAATGGCGAGTGGAAAAATTAGTTTGCTACAAAGACAGACAGTATCATGGACCAGCCTATTGCGTTCTGGAGGTAGGTTTGCGACTAAGACTGGACAGCAGAATGCGGTTTGGTTGTATTAAACAACGGAAAAGTTCGAGATCAGAAAATTTTCCACTGACAAGGGATAATGAAGTCTGAATTTGCTTTGTCCAGCAATGTCAAGGATTATGCGACATAGACTGACCTATAAAGAGTAGCCACTTTCTTTGTCAGTTGAGTGTGTGTATTCCCAACTGGACGAGAAGATAGAATTATGTGTCCTGTAATGAAAAGAAATATCCTCCCTTATAATGGGATAAAGTGCTTGGATGCGGATAAATTTCGATTCGTGGATTTACATTAATTCTATAAAGGAACATAGATGCCTAAATAAGAATGGATTAAAGAACGCTATACGAAAACAACGAACATTCATTTTAATCGGACAGCAAATAGTGAGCGGGTTAAGTACATTGATACAGTGGTGAACATTTTCATTACAAAGAACGGATTTATCTACAGACTCAAGCAGACGGAGCCGTCAGGGTGAGATCGTTCTGTGGTGTCTATATATCGTCCTGTACTTTAGCCGAGAGAAGAGACGAGAGAAAGACAAGAAGACTATCTATCAACCTCGTATCTAGCAGGCACACCAGAAGAACACTAGCAACTACACAGACAATACCCATCCATACACAAGACATAGTTTTATAAATAAATCTTTTATTTAATGTTAAAAAGAACTGTTGTCGGAGTATGTGTTGAGGGAAGGATAGAGAGAGTGAAAGAAAGGGATATATGGATGATAAGACGGAAGAGAGGAGTGTAGACAAAAAGTCAGTAACTAATCCCAACAGATAATCAGGTTAAAGATGTGCATGGTGATTCCAATCTCCTCTCGAGGAAATAACAGCACACAGACAGACAGAGGTATCCAGAGAGAGTGAAAGGGTGAGAGAGATGGATCCAGAGAGAGTGAGACCCAAGGAAAACACCCGAGAGATGCCATTTACCTACAGGCAACTGGATAAACAGACAGCGTGAGGGCGCTGCAGTCATGCAGTAGGATAAACAGACAGCGTGAGGGCGCTGCAGTCATGCAGTAGGATGGATAAACAAGGCAGCAATAGCAATCTAAACAACTCAAAAGCATCGCCCGCCCCCTTTCCCACCTTGTCCATGAATTGTATAGAAGACTGTTTATCTCAGGCGCCAACGTTGACTTGCATGGTCTTCCTCAACTGGTAGCCAATCGCTTCCATCATGTACAGGAGGACCGGCAATCAATCCGTGCATACATTGAATGAACTGAAATGGGCGTACCCATTATTATATTCCGTTGATAACTCAGAAGGGAACACTATCTGTCGTTTTGTAAATAATCAAATCTTGATATATTCCAATGATCACCCAGGACGGAACAATATATGTCTTCTTGATAATTTATCAAATCTTGTTATGTTCTAATAACTTATGTTCTAACCCAGGAGGGAACAATCAAACCTTGTTATATTCCATTGATAACCCATGAGGAAACGCAATATAGATTCTTGCAATCAATCATATCTTGTTACATACCAACAAATCATCCAGGGATATACGCCTTCTTGTAAACAATGCCAACTTGTATCTTCGTGTAAACAATCACATAGTGTAACTTGTAAACAATCACATCTTGTTATATTCCAGTCATAACCCAGGAGGAGGCATTATATAGCTTCTGGTAAACAATCAAATCAAACAAGTGTTGGGAAACAAACAGTTAACATAAAACAAACACGGTGAGACATGAAGGAACCCAATGGGAAACATCACCTTTCTGCCGATAAAAGAAACGCTCAGCAACACGTCTCCATAATCACTGGAGGATCCAAGGAAATCCCTAGGGTAACAATGCCAACGAGTTATTTTGAAACGTGAATGTCAACACGCTGACAGCTATCAGTGGGTGGGAGATCAGAGGCCGTGCATGTCGGTGCACAGGGAGGTCCTGTTGACACGTAGCCTTGGTCAGAAAGACACAGATGAGGCCAGGAACTGACTACTAAACGTATATCTCAAATGAGGGTTCAGTCTGGATAGATCTGGCATGCAAGATTGACACGCGAAGAGTCATCGTATTTACACAAGCTGAAGTTGCTCTACTGTCCATGACATGCCGGTATACATGGACATGAAAGGACCGGCTAGCTGGCATCCAGGTCACCTCCTGGGGCCTCTGGAGTCAGGCCAGGAAGGTGTGATACTGTCTATAAATTATCTCCTGTTGCACGAAACAACACAAACCAAGGTCAATACGCAGGTACCAAGAATCTAAATCGGTACTAGCAGGAAGAGTCGTGGATGAGGACGGAACAAAAGCGCGCGTATAAAAATACTGACCACTAGAACTATAAATATCTTTACTCTCTGGCATTTTCTAAGGGACACATATGGACATGGCCCGAGTGCTGATAGCGGCGTTGGGTGACAATGTCTGGACATGACATTTAGGTGTGAGGTTAGAAAGGGCTGTAACGGTACCGCCAGTGACCTGCCACGTCTTCACGCAAGACATGAGACCTGGATCTGAGACCGACAATGTGTTACTGTCACATCTGTTACACAATATCTGGCCATGGCAATTAGGTGTGAGGTCAGAAAGGGTTGTAACGATACCGCCAGTGACCTGCCACTTCTTCACGCAGGACATGAAACATGGATCTCTCACCGATAATGTATTACTGTCACATCTGTTACACCATGTCTGGCCATGACATTTAGGTGTGAGGTCAGAAAGGGTTGTAACGATACCGCTAGTGGTCTGTCACTTTTTCACGCAGGACATGAAACATGGATCCGAGACCGACAATGTATTATTGTCACATCTGTTACACCATGTCATTCAATGCTGACGTCACCGTCCTCGGGACATGCCCGTATGTGGCTCAGTCACTCTCAGAAGATGTGCAAGAGTATTGCATACTCTAGTACCAGCGGTCAGTCTGGTATGAGTGCATCTACTTCCCCTAAACATGCCTTCCCTGCCAGTGTCGTCAGATTAAAATATACCAGGAGCGCGCGTATAGTGTGTGTGTGTGTGTGTGTGTGTGTGTGTACACACCATGCGGGAGATTCAATGCGTGTGCTGATGTCCCTACTCTCTACCAACCCACCCACCCACCCGTCTGTCTATCTGTCTATCTAAATCAGAACTCTTTTTACTCATTTCCCCACAATCGTCTCTATCCTGGCTCGTTCAGAAAAGATGGTTACAAAACATCTTTCATTTACATATTTTTAAACAGTCTGGGGGATGGGGGGGGGGGGGGGGGCACCTCACCTCAGAATGACGTAGCCTGTTCTCTATTTTAAAAATAAATTAATCCGTCTCTCAGATACTGGTTTCTGCAGGCTCTCCTCTCCTCCTTCCTCCGTTCCCATTCGACATCTTTCCCGGAGCACCTTCACATACCTAACGTCTGTCGCAGGCACATTTCTTCCTTCGGCAAGATAATCACAAACTGAAGCACAGAGAACCGCAGAACCCGTCGGGTCCTCGTGCAGTTTCTAAAACTTCCAACACGATGCTGACTGGTAAATAAACCCAAGCGCTGGGGCGCCCAGCGTGCGTGAACCACAGACAATCATCGGCAGAAGGTAGCCAGCCTCAATGAGATGTGAAATTCCCAGTTTATGATCTCTAGCACAGGTACCCCCAGTTTCTCCGCCAGCTCCAGGCTCCCAGCTTTCCCGGTGTATGAAACCGTTTAATAGCAACAACAGCCGCTATCTGGGCTACTGTCCCTGGGGTACGTTCGAACACACGCACGCACACACACACACACAGAAGAGAGAAGGCGTGGAAAGGGGGGGGGGGGGGGGTGTATGCCACATGTTCTTAATATCAACCCCTCATTCCACAGAGGTCATCTGGGAAGATGGTTGGCCCTGGGCGACACAGAAACAACACCGAATACAGAGGAAGTTAATGTGTGCGAGGAACAGGGAGAGATAGAACAGCGGAAAGGAACGCATTACTGTTCACTTATAGTGAAACACACTCTCAAGGACATGGTCGTCCGGGCTGTTCTGTAAGGGGACGTCCCTGGGGTATATGGACAGCACCGACGTCTAGTGATACGGGGAGTCTGGGTTCTCACCGACATTGATTCCACATATTTTAAGTGCACCTGTGTAGTTACGCCAGCCACAGAATTGTAGAAGGAACATCCCACATCACAGCAGTGCAAGTGTAGAAGGAACATCACACATCACGGCAGTGTAGAAGGAACATCACAGTAGTGTAGTGTAGAAAGAACATCACAGTAGTGTAGTGTAGAAGGAACATCACACATCACGGCAGTGTAGTGTAGAAGGAACATCACACATCACGGCAGTATAGAAGGAACATCCACATCACAGCAGTGTAGAAAGAACATAACAGTAGTGTAGTGTAGAAAGAACATCGCACATCACAACAGTGTAGTGTAGAAGGAACATCCACATAGCAGCAGCGTAGAAAGAACATCACAGTAGTGTAGTGTAGAAGGAACATCACACATCATGACAGTGTAGAAGGAACATCACAGTAGTGTAGTGTAGAAGGAACATCACACATCATGACAGTGTAGAAGGAACATCACAGTAGTGCAGTGTAGAAGGAACATCACAGTAGTGTAGTGTAGAAGGAACATCACACATCATGACAGTGTAGAAGGAACATCACACATCATGACAGTGTAGAAGGAACATCACACATCATGACAGTGTAGAAGGAACATCACACATCATGACAGTGTAGAAGGAACATCACACATCATGACAGTGTAGAAGGAACATCACACATCATGACAGTGTAGAAGGAACATCACACATCATGACAGTGTAGAAGGAACATCACACATCATGACAGTGTAGAAGGAACATCACAGTAGTGTAGTGTAGAAGGAACATCACACATCATGACAGTGTAGAAGGAACATCACACATCATGACAGTGTAGAAAGAACATCACAGTAGTGTAGTGTAGAAGGAACATCACACATCATGACAGTGTAGAAGGAACATCACAGTAGTGCAGTGTAGAAGGAACATCACAGTAGTGTAGTGTAGAAGGAACATCACAGTAGTGCAGTGTAGAAGGAACATCACAGTAGTGCAGTGAAGACGGAACATCACAAATCACAACAGTGTAGAAGGAACATCACACATCATGACAGTGAAGAAGGAGCATCACACATCACAACAGTGTAGAAGGAACACCACAGTAGTGAGGAAGGAACCTCACACATCACGGCAGTGTAGAAGGAGCATCACACATCACAACAGTGTAGAAGGAACATCACACATCATGACAGTGTAGAAGAAACATCACACATCACAGTAGTGTAGAAGGAACATCACAGTAGTGCAGTGTAGAAGGAACATCACAGTAGTGCAGTGTAGACGGAACATCACACATCACGGCAGTGTAGAAGGAACATCACAATAGTGTAGAAGGAACATCACAATAGTGTAGAAGGAACATCACGGCAGTGTAGAAGGAACATCACAATAGTGTAGAAGGAACATCACAATAGTGTAGAAGGAACATCACGGCAGTGTAGAAGGAACATCACAACAGTGTAGAAGGAACATCACGGCAGTGTAGAAGGAACATCACAATAGTGTAGAAGGAACATCACGACAGTGTAGAAGGAACATCACGATAGTGTAGAAGGAACATCACGACAGTGTAGAAGGAACATCACGACAGTGTAGAAGGAACATGACACATCACAGCAGTGTAGAAGGAACATGACACATCACAGCAGTGTAGAAGGAACGGCAAGGCTGCTGCAAGCCGAGGCAGGGGCCCACCCACACGACCGAGGACACTACAGGTAACCTAAGTGTAAACACACAGGCAACGGGGCAACTGATGAAGGATCAGTCTCTTGGAAGCGCTGTGACGACAGCCACGTTCTGATAAGGTCTAGTTACATGATAATACTCGAAACAATGGAGGCTAACGGCGTGCGGGCCCTTCGTGGCCAACCCATCTCTCCGCCCTGAAGCTTGTGGGTTCGTGTTCGGACTGCGTCGTTCCGCGACAAGTGGAGTTGTTCCAGAGACCCCATGGCATCGGTGAAGGTCGCCATAGGAGCTACGGTGACCGTGCTATTTGCGATACTCTCGGTTTGCGGCTTGCTGTTCTGCGAAGAGAGACAAGAGCCGGGTGTGGTAAAACCTGGTGAAAAACCTCTCACAACCCTTATTTTAACAGAACAATAAGGGGGGAGGGGGGAGAGAGAGAGAGAGAGAGAGAGAGAGAGAGAGAGAGAGAGAGAGAGAGAGAGAGAGAGAGAGAGAGAGAGAGAGAGAGACCGTCAATCAGATGTATATCCACGGATAGAAGAGGCCAGAATGTGTAAATGAGATGATAAAATGGGCAGGAGACTGATAGCTGGTAATAGTTGGACAATGGTTTACGTTGCTGACATCACAGAAATATTACACAGAGCTTTCATTATCTCCGCCTCAAGTTCTCTTTATCTATAGGGGACATCCTCTATCTATGTGTCACAACCTCTTTACTCTACTTTCTCTCTCTGTCACAACTCTGTACCCTTATATCTGTCTTTTATCTATTTTATACCTCCGTCGCATTCTCTATACCTTTATCTCTGTGTTACATCAACTTTATCTCCCCGTTCCTTTATCTCTGTGTTACATCAACTTTATCTCTCCGTACCTTTATCTCTGTGTTACATCTACTTTATCTCCCCGTTCCTTTATCTCTGTGTTACATCAACTTTATCTCTCTGTACCTTTATCTCTGTGTTACATCTACTTGATCTCTCCGTACCTTTATCTCTGTGTTACATCAACTTTATCTCTCCGTACCTTTATCTCTGTGTTACATCTACTTTATCTCTCCATACCTTTATCTCTGTGTTACATCAACTTTATCTCTCCATTCCTTTATCTCTGTGTTACATCAACTTTATCTCTCTGTACCTTTATCTCTGTGTTACATCAACTTTATCTCTCTGTACCTTTATCTCTGTGTTACATCAACTTTATCTCTCCGTTCCTTTATCTCTGTGTTACATCAACTTTATCTCTCCGTTCCTTTATCTCTAAGTTACATCTACTTTATCTCTCTGTATCTTTATCTCTGTGTTACATCAACTTTATCTCTCCGTTCCTTTATCTCTGTGTTACATCTACTATATCTCTCTGTACCCTTATCTCTGTGTTACATCAACTTTATCTCTCCGTTCCTTTATCTGTGTTACATCTACTTTATCTCTCTGTACCTCTATCTCTGTATTACATCTACTCTATCACTCCATTCCTTCATCTCTGTGTTACATCTACTTTATCTCTCTGTTCCTTCATCTCTGTTACATCTACTTTATCTCTCCGTACCTTTATCTCTGTGTTACATCTACTTTATCTCTCCATTCCTTTATCTCTGTGTTACATCTACTTTATCTCTCCGTTCCTTTATCTCTGTGTTACATCTACTTTATCTCTCCGTTCCTTTATCTCTGTGTTACATCTACTTTATCTCTCTATTCCTTTATCTCTGTGTTACATCTACTTTATCTCCCCGTTCCTTTATCTCTGTGTTACATCTACTTTATCTCCCCGTTCCTTTATCTCTGTGTTACATCTACTTTATCTCTCCGTACCTTTATCTCTGTGTTACATCTACTTTATCTCTCCGTACCTTTATCTCTGTGTTACATCAACTTTATCTCTCTGTTCCTTTATCTCTGTGTTATATCTACTTTATCTCCCCGTTCCTTTATCTCTGTGTTACATCTACTTTATCTCTCCGTACTTTTATGTGTGGCCGGCTTTGTGGCGAAGTGGTTAAAAATGCAATTCGTAATCCGGCATAGAGTCGCAACGTTATCTATGCGACTACTTGCACATGTTGTAACGTGAGATACATCGGGCAGACAGGTTTACGTCTTGCTGACAGATTTAGACAACATCTTTCTGATATCAACAGTGGCGCCCAGAAACCAGTAAACCATGCACTTCAACAGTCCTGACCACCGTGGCGTGGCCGACATACAGGTCACGGCGATCAAATCGTGGGCATCCCACGAACGGGATCGTCAAACATTGGAAAACCGTCTCATCTTCCAGTTGGGTACATACTCCCCTCACGGCCTCAATGTCCAACACAGTTTCATTTAACTTCCAAACCCCAACCCCTCCCACCTCTCCCCCAGTTGTATAGTCCACTAAAACGGTAGTTGCATGTCCTTTGCAGGACGTCGCAGTGTACCCCAGCATTGTTTCTGCTGTTTGGGATTTCTTGGTAGATTTGCATTCGGAGGTTTGCAATCGTTTTCCGAGCGACCGCCACTCATGCCCCTTTGTGAGGACCAAGGCAATAAAATCTTCCGCAACTGTGTTTCGAACGCAGAACGATAAATTACCAATTGCGAAGTGCGTCCAGTGACATCTTCGCCTATCCTAATTTTTAACTTTTGCCCACATGGGCCCTCTCCACACCACCCCCTTCCCGCCGAGTTGTTTAGCCAATACCTGAGCTTCTAACGGTATTGACCATTGACCATTGACCCGTTGACCATACATCCGGTCCATACAACCCACTGATAGTCGTCGAACGTGTGTTAGTCGTCAGTCACTCCAAGCTAGGATACAGATAAGTACCCTTAATATTGTCATGTAGTGTGTTTCATGTAGTTTTGTGTCGGTTTGTTCTGTGCTGACGAAGGCTTACGCCGCAACGTCCAATTTGTTTCTTGTAATCGTGTTTTAGTAAAGCTCACAACCTACTTCTCGTTTTTTTGGTGATTCATTCGTAATCCCGCATACGGCGTTAGGGACACAGCTGCGGACGATTTGGATGCAAAACATTTCTTTGGTTCACAAACACAGGTATGAGTGCCGGTCGTTCAGAAATCAATGGCAAACTACTGAACATAAACTGGCCCAAAAACATCAAGAACAACCAACGTTCTGTAAAGGATATATTAAACAGGCAAGAGCAGGCGAATAGACAAGCATATATGTAGACAAATAGAAAAAGGCAAATGAACAGCCAGACAGACACTCAGATAAATTGAAGGACAGACAGACAGACAGACAGACAGACACGTACATCCAACCAGATATAAAACAGCCAGCTCGCCGTGTGAGATAAAAGGATAAGG
This sequence comes from Cepaea nemoralis, assembly GCA_014155875.1. NCBI lineage: Eukaryota > Metazoa > Mollusca > Gastropoda > Stylommatophora > Helicidae > Cepaea > Cepaea nemoralis. The sequence goes on along the minus strand of JACEFZ010025952.1, from coordinate 419,833 downwards.
TCTAACCAAAATGGCTGTAAATTGGTGGAAAATCCGGCCTAAGTCCCGCCTTAGCCGTCTTAACTGTTGTATTGACGTCAGCGGGCGACGGGCGCCACTGGTGGTTGGCCCTGAAGAATATAGCCTTGCTTACAGCAGCAATATGTTCAAAATTGAAGAATTTAGCCTTGCTTACAGCAATATGGTCAACACTAAAAAATTTGGCGTTGCTTACAACATTATGTTAAAAGCTGAAGAATTTAGCGATGTTTGCAACAATATGTTCAAGATTGGAGAATTTAACTTAACAAGTGTTCACCACACGATGCCAGACTTAACAATTGTTCCCCATATGATGCCAGACTTAACAATTGTTCCCCATACGATGCCAGACTTAACTAATGTTCCTCACACGATGTCAGACTTAACGAATGTTCCCCACACGATGCCAAACTTAACTTATGTTCCCCACACGATGCCAGACTTAACGAATGTTCCCCACACGGTGCCAAACTTAAATGTTCCCTACACGATTCCTGACTTAACATATGTTCCCCACACGACTTCTCTGAAGTCAGTCAGTGGCATGCAAGACGTCAATGAAGATCTGTACAACAATAATATCCCAACAGTCTTCAAACAGCAATGCTGTTGGAATTATATCCAATTGTACGGTGTACTAGTTGTTGGGATGTCTGAAAGCCCCGGTAATGAAGACATATTTTCTGGAATGTTTAAGTTGAGCGTCCCAACACACTCGACTTCTTCCTCAAGGATTTACTGGGCGTGACATGACGATTATGTCTACAGCTTCCCCCGTTTTTCCACCATCTCCCGCGAACTGTGTTCTCAAGGCAATACGTGTCTAACCGAGCTCAATGCAACGTGCGTCTAATTACGCCAAAATAAAACAAGAATTGATAAGACACCTCTACGCTCCAAGGCAGTCGGGGTAAGGTATGAATAAACAAATGAATTAATGAAATGTTAAACGATATCACAAACAAGGACAGAATGGTAACACTATCCGAAGCTTGTCGAACTGGAGGATTTGCCCGTGGCACTCAAGTGTCATTCAGCTGAAATACAACAGTCAGGTTCTTGCGCCGGCCTGGCAAATGCAGAATGAAAACAGAAAACTTGAAACCACGTGTTGGCAAACAAATAAGCACATCTTACGTAAATATTATTCTCGGGTAAGAAAGCAGGGGCGTTTCCGTAATAATGGTGTGGTTCGCCCATGCGCAAAAGTGGCGATATGAAGTGTGTGCGCGCGGGTGCGAGATGGGGGGGGGGGGGGGGGGACAGAGGGGAGAAGAGGAGGAGAAGAGAGGGTTGGGAAGGGAGAGGGAGAGTGATGGATAGGAGGAGGAAGAGAGAAAAAGGAAAAGAGGAAGAGAGAGGGACGGACGGACATACTGATAGGGGCGCCAAACGATCACTTCAACTGTTATGATGTTTAGGCGTGTGTAGGTGTTGCTATATTTCATATGTGTGAACATTCAGGAAATATTCATCTTCACCAGTGGTGGTCCTTCATTCCACATTGTTACAGGGATTATGAAACTCCTCATGTGGTTCGCTGTTACAGTGACGATCTTTCGGGTGCTATGACCATGCATGCAACATCTTATCCATGTCCAGTATGATGCTGCCTTTGGTTTTCAGGTCGGGACAGTGACGAATTTTTGAAACAGTTATAGGAGATTTGGCAGCACACCGCATTGCGCTGGTTTTCATACAATGGTATAAGTGCCAGTCACTCAAGAAACTATGGAAAATTACTGAATGGAAACTTGCCAATAAATCACATACAGCCAAAAATGTTGAGGTTGACTGCGACGTCCTGTAAAGGATATGCAGCCAACCTTTTTTTAGGCAACCATGTGATGTAGGTGTCCCTTTGTTGGTGTGGTAATTAACTATTTCGTACATTAGCTTGATATTGTGGGTGTTAGTTTGCTATTTCTTTGCAGTGTTCCTATTCTTGTGCCTCTTTTCATAATTTTCTAATCTCTCTCTCTCTCTCTCCTCTCTCTCTCTCCTCTCTCTCTCTCTCTCTCTCTCTCTCTCTCTCTCTCTCTCTCTCTCCACATTTTAATGGTTGCTTTTATCGATTCTTCTTTCGTCCGCTAGTTTGAAAATGTCCTCAATCATCAATTTTTATGATTATGAAATCTTACGACCATCAGGATGTAGTCAATTTGGGGTATGATCTTCGTCAGATATTTTTGGTTTGTAACTGCGTGGTATCTGTTTGCAGCAGAGTGCGATATTTGCACCTTTCGGTCGACATATCCGACTTATGAGGGCTTTTTCCGGGTTTTGGTGATCTTATTGTCAGTACTCTTCCAACCCATACCCATCTTAGATGTTGTTGATACCAGGTAGGGTCACTTCAATAAGCACACACTCGTGCTCTCACTCCACGAGCCTGTGGACAGCGGTTCTGCAATGTGGGATAGACGCCACAGATCAGAACTGTCACTGTTGGGAGAGTCGTTAGCGCCATTACCCTCATTGGACAACAAACACCTTCAGCTGTATCTCCTGTGTGTGGCTGACTCACCCGATTATTCATCTGAGCCAGGCGATGGACCCTAACATAACTTTTCTTCTGAGGTTGAACGGGGTAATGGAATGGAGAGTAATGCACCGGAATCCCAACACTGTAAGCCGGTGATCTATCTACCGGACCACCAAAGCTCAACTGGAACACTCATGTGTGAATGGTATCTGTCTTCATGTGAGAGAGTGAGTGAGTGAGTGAGAGAGTGAGTATGTGTGTGTGTGTGGGGGGGGGGGGGGGAACACTTTATTTGAATGTGAGGACACACGGGTGCCCTGAAACAGCTCACAGCCAGCACTTGTCTAAACATTCTCTACGCCTCACTTGAGGGAGACAAAGCGCACCTGTTGGGCCAAGCGGGGATGTCACGCGTGACCAGGCAGAGGCACGGATGAAATCTGGGGATTTGGTGGTGAGGTTCCTTTCATATTCACCGCTGCTGGTCTTATCTGTGGGATGGCGCCGGGGGTGCAAACTCACACCCAGTCGGCGGGTCTCCCCTGGAGGCTTTGATCCTCACAAGTGGATTATTCATCTTCTGAGGAATGATTGCTTGATCCACTTTGCTGATAAGTGCTCAAATGTTTAACTTGAAACAGCTGAAATATTTTGTGATTGTAAGCGGCAGGGAGTTGTCAACTGTGCGGTGTGGTGGAGTAAGGCAATGAGAGAGAGAGAGAGAGAGAGAGAGAGAGAGAGAGAGAGAGAGAGAGAGAGAGAGAGAGAGACAGAGAGAGAGAGAGAGACAGAGAGACAGACAGAGAGAGAGACAGAGAGAGAGAGAGAGAGACAGAGAGAGAGAGAGAGAGAGAGAGAGAGAGAGAGAGAGAGAGAGAGAGAGAGAGAGAGAGAGAGAGGCGACGTATGGAGACCGGGGGATACTTGAGCTGATTATTAAACTTAACTGTCGCATACATTTCTTGCGGGGAGCAGCCAGTAACGGGTGACTGCAGGCAATAATGTCACGACCTGGCACATGCCAAATTCCTAGCAACTGTCAGCTCTCACATTCTGTGCCATAAGTTTAACCCGTGTCAGCCCTCTCACAGTCTGTGCCATACTTTACTTTACCTCTATTTTACCTGCCAACGTCCTTGTGTTTGTCTGTCAGCGCCATTCTCGCCTAGTTCACGTCAGTATTTATTACATCTAGATACCCACCCCAAGTGACACACTTCCCTCACCCACATGGCTGATTATTACCTTCAGATAACCACCCCAAGTGACACACTTCCCTCACCCACATGGCTGTTTATTACCTTCAGATACCCATCTTAAGTGACACACTTCCCTCACCCACATAGCTGATTATTACCTTCAGATAACCACCCCAAGTGACATACTTCCCTCACCCACATGGCTGATTATTACCTTCAGATAACCACCCCAAGTGACATACTTCCCTCACCCACATGGCTGATTATTACCTTCAGATAACCACCCCAAGTGACACACTTCCCTCACCCACATGGCTGTTTATTACCTTCAGATACCCATCTTAAGTGACACACTTCCCTCACCCACATAGCTGATTATTACCTTCAGATAACCACCCCAAGTGACATACTTCCCTCACCCACATGGCTGATTATTACCTTCAGATAACCACCCCAAGTGACATACTTCCCTCACCCACATGGCTGTTTATTACCTTCAGATACCCACCCCAAGTGACACACTTCCCTCACCCACATGGCTGATTATTACCTTCATATACCCACCCCAAGTGACACACTTCCCTCGCCCACATGGCTGTTTATTACATTCAGATACCCACCCCAAGTGACACACTTCCCTCACCCACATGGCTGATTATTACCTTCATATACCCACCCCAAGTGACACACTTCCCTCGCCCACATGGCTGTTTATTACATTCAGATACCCACCCCAAGTGACACACTTCCCTCACCCACATGGCTGATTATTACCTTCATATACCCACCCCAAGTGACACACTTCCCTCGCCCACATGGTTGTTTATTACATTCAGATACCCACCTCAGACAACCCATTTCCAGAGAGCGAATGGAAAGAGGAGTACTTGATCTTTCATTCTCACGCTCCCCTCAAAATACTGACTGAATGCAAAAAGATCGCTTGAGGGGCCTACCCCTGACATCTTTCCTTTTACCTGTGTGGCCCCATCACTGCTATCCCCCACAAACGATATCTTCCACGTAACACGGGGCCAGCTGAAAGCAAGTATCTGTTGCTACACAATGCTTAGAGTGTGTTTGCATGTGAGGCCAGTCTTTCAATAGACCATACTGGCACAGGAAGTAGAGGAATGGCTTATCAGGACAGCCAGCGTGGTTCAACTCCCAAGTGAGAAGCAATGTTCTGATACCAAACTTATAATGAACAGGCGTAGCCCCGTTACAACGGGTTTGAAATATTTTTTTTTTTCCGGAATGAAAACGGAAGGGAGCCGATAATTCTTCACAAAATATCGTGATTTAGTATATGTGAATGCCTTAGATGTCATCTCTTCACTGCGGAAGTATCCTCTGTGCAAGTCCGGAGACTTGAAGTTCACGTGCGTCCAGTGTCTCTTGTTTCCAACAACTCTTCCCAGCTGCAAGTTCTAGCAACCTTGTCTGTTATACCGTGTTCTGGACGTCGTCTGCTTCTCCTGCCCTCCAGCCAGGCCCAATTTCTCTCATAAAGGACTGCTCACTTCTGATTATCGCCCAGGTAACCACACAACAAAAACTACACTGATGGCATGCATTATGCTGTGAATTTAACAAAAACCAGATCTCGATAAGTTGACGTAGGGCAACCAATACCATGCCTCTCTCCCATTCTTGAAGGAATTAATGTAACAGAATTAATATCCACTTTCACTGTCCCACACCCATGACTGACATGAGTATCTCCTATATGGGTGAAAACAAGGAGTGATCAGTCGCAAACCCTGACTTGTAGCCGGTCAATTATATGAAGTCCTTTTTTTTTTTTTTTTGGAATATCCTATTTACAGGACATTGCAGTCAACAACAGCATTTTTAACCGCTGTTGTTGTCTTGGCAGGTTTTACGTTCCGTAGTTTGCCATTGCTTTCTGAACGATCGGCTCACATACCTTCCGTAAGAAACCAACGTGACGCGATTCGCTGCCGAATCTAGCACAGCTGTGTTTCGTACGTGGGTCTATGGGATTACGACCAGCGTCCTTAACCCCTTCGCCAGGCAGGCCGGCGTGAAGGTCCTAGCTGCAAGAATTTAAACATCATCCTTGGCTGACAGAAAGATGTACCACGTGGGTCGCAGCCTGGTTTGACGCCAGTATTGTATTCTGTTAAAATCGACATCAGTGGAACGAAGGTACTCCCTGATGGACTTGAGAGATATTCTTCTAGGAAATATGTGCCATCCTTTTGTGGGGTTCAATAGACCCCTTCTAGAGATCTAGCCGTGTCCAGTTAGGATATTTTCTGTTACTATGGGAGGAGGGTCCATCATTCTTCATAAAACTCAGAATAAAGCCAGTGGTTAATTATGTTCAGACTCACACAAATACTCCAGGAGGATTGAACCATTTTCTTCAATGGTGTGAACACACCACATGATCGGGAGTCTTGGTGGCGAGGTGGTCAAGCCGTTTGACTCGGGCTCCGAAGGTTGTGGGTTCGATTCCGGGCCGCGTCCTTCGGTTCACGAGTGAAATTTTTCGAAGACTCCTGCGGGTCGTCACTAGAGCTACGGAGTTCGTGCTTTGTGCGACGCTTTCCGCGCTGCGGAAAAAGACCGAGCCATATGGGATAAAAACCAGGTGCAATGAAGTCAACCCTGTCGACTTTTAAGCGACTTTTTTAAGACCACATGTACAGGAGCAAGAACACCTATGACCTGGCGTGCTCTGATAATTGTAGATCAACCACTTCTGCTCATGGTCTAATACCCAGGCATCATGTGGCTGTACACTATCTGTATATGTGCCCGCCTTACCCTAACACATGTGTCACACAATATACTCTGTTTTATCATTTCAACATGTGTGCTTCAATATGTTTATGTGTCACTTGTTAAGTCTCTGTGTTTTTGTAAAACATTTATGGTTCACATTTGGGCAGCCTAGGCAGGAAGTCGGATGTTCCTGTTTAAATATATGGATGTTGATATTAGGGTAACTGAACACTTGTCGTTGCTCGTAATGATGACTGCTCTGGATATGTTGGCGTATTAATCCCCTGGGCCTTTTATAAAGTTCGGAGCTGTTGATATCTAACACCACACATATTCAAGACTGGTCAACATTCTGTATACTTCAGTATAAATAGAAAATATAAAACAGGCGATAATTAGATGGCGAATTACAGTATATATATATAGACATAGATAGATGATGCCTTCTCTTCTAATAATGCTGTCACAATTAACTACAATCTCAACTGTTTGTTTTATATCAGGGCTCAGTGCGTCAGTTTATGTCAGCACAAGGAAATGTGGTCTACAGTCAAGAGGTTCAAATCCCGACAAATCTCGCGTGTATATAGCGTTTAAGTGCACGCCTGTTGTCTAACGTGTACTCAACCACCGAGTGGGACGCAGAGGTGTTTCCAAAGCACCAGGGCCGGGATCTATACTGGCCAAGACCTGCTGAAACGTCCACGCCGTGCGTCCTGCGCAACAGGTCCCTTCGAGGACCTGGCTAACATCAGTAGGATCGATGATTCCTCCGAAGCCGGAAAGTATTTGCCTGAATGGCGAGGAACCACCAGTCTGCACACCAATAAGCCAGACATGGGACAACGGATACTCACGCAAACCTCAGGTTCCGGTATAACATCACACTGATGTTGGACAACAGGATGTATTCATCCGACATACAGGACTTCGCGCTGGAGTTCACAGCCAGCGAACACAAGCAAGCAAGCAATCAAGCAACCACCGAGTTTTCTCCGGCTCCGATTTATGCAGACTGATCACACATGACCGATTTATTCGGCCAGGTGTAGCCGACATTTACAGCCACACAACGACTATATCTCAGGTAGGGCATTCTCAAGTTATCTCTTTCTCATCTCGCTCTGTACACCCACCTGTTGGGCCAGGTTGTAGTTCAGATGGTCAGTGTGTGTGTGTGTGTGTGTGTGTGTGAGAGAGAGAGAGAGAGAGAGAGAGAGAGAGAGAGAGAGAGAAATAGACACAGAGGAACAGTGAGAGAAACAGTCACAGAGAAACAGACAGAGAAGAGAGAGAGAGAGAGAGAGAAACAGAGAGAGACCGAGAGAAACAGGGAGAGAGAGAAACGGATACAGAGAAACAGCGAGAGAGAGTGAGAGAGAGAGAGGAAGAGAGAGAGAGGAAGAGAGAGAGAGAGAGAGAGAGAGCTAAAGACAGCGGGAGGAACAGAGAGACCGAGAGAAACAGACAGGGGGAGAGACAGACGGACAAATGTAATGCAGATATAACTTAGGATTTCTGTGAACAATTTAAAGCACTGTTAAGAATTAACATGCGAAGATTTCCGTGAAAAACTCGAATGTATTATTAAGATTTCACGTGAGAGGATATCTGTGGAACATCTCATGTATTGTTAAAATGTATCCATGGACATTCATTTCCACATCATATTTCACCTGAGGCTTTGAAGCGTATATCTCGGATTACCAGAATGGCGACTGGTGAAGCCACAATTCTCCACACGTAAGACAGAACTACACTCATCTGAACATTTCATTCACATTGTCTTTTAACATTCACATCGTCTTTTAGCATGCACTCCGTCAAAGCCAAGGGAAAACGCTGTTTCCCCTTGAATAGGAAATGAAGGCTTGAAACAAAAAACAAAAACCAAAAAACACATGATTATGTGGTTGAAGATGCTGCCCATGCAGATTTCCAGCCACGGAAGGAGGGAGGAGGACTGGGTGCAGAGAATGTGTAATGTTAGTCGTGATTAGAGAATAGAAGTATCTATCTTCTAGTCTTCTTCCATCATGGGGCTGCCGAGATACACCCGCACTCGGGGGAGGGGAGTCGACGTCTCATAGCTGACACTTGGTTAGGTACGTTGCTAAACGGCGCTTTCACTCGTGTCATGTCGTTAAGTGATGGGGCAGCGAGGGGGGAAGAATATAGTGGGAGGAGAAAGGGGGGATATCGAATGGAGAGGAAGAGAAGAGAGAGAGATAAAGAGGAAGGAGATGCGGGGTGGGGGATGGGGTGAGCGAGAATAGAGGGGCAGAAAGAAAGGAGCGAGAGGCGTATGAGAATGAGTGCGAATAAAGAGGAAGGCTAGGTATAGACAGGGGGGGGGGGGGGTATGAGGGAGGTTCAGAGGAGAGAGAACGAGAGAGAGAGAGAGAGAGGCGAGAAGAGACGGGAGAGAAAGGGCGACGAGAGAGAAAGAAGGAAGAGGTGGAGAGAAGAGACACACAAAAAGTACACCAACTAAAACATGGTAGTAGAAAGGGGGAGGGGGAGGAGTATATTCAGCAGCCAAGGAGAAGAGAGGAAACAATAGAGTGGAATGTGAGAGGGTGGAGAGAAGGGGTTGTGGGTCGAGCCAGAGAAGTATAACCTGCAGCCATGTCTTTTAATGACAGAGATGAGAGGGGGAAAATATAGTGGAATATGAGAGAGAGAGAGAGAGAGAGAGAGGAGAGAGAGAGAGAGAGAGAGAGAGAGAGAGAGAGAGAGAGAGAGAGAGAGAGAGAGAGAGAAGAAGGGGGGAGGGAGGTAGAGAGCTGAGACACAAACAGACGCCAACTAAATACAGAGTATTAGAAGACACGGTGGAGGAGAGAGAGGAGTCTGGCTAGAGGCCGCTAGAGAAGGCCGGCGGGCTGTGTGGTCACACTTGATCATGTCTCAGATGATCTCACGAGATATCTTTAAATGCGGCCTCGTCTGAAACATATGGAAATGAATACCTGAGACACTTCCCTCTCGCCCCACCCACCCCCTCCCCCACTAGCTACACGGGTACTGCCTTCAGACTGGGCACATTTACATAACGCCGGCCCTAGAGGCACAGTTTTGGCGCCGATAATGTCTGTTAGTGTGCTTACTACATACATACATCCTATAAGTCCGCACGAGCCTGCGCGCGCGCACACACACACACATATATATATATATATATATATATATATATATATATATAAGACAAGGTCAACCAGAGATACGAATGGAGACGGATTGTATCTGCAGCAAAGAACCTCAATGGCTCGGAATGCTGAAGAAGATATATATATATATATATATATATATATATATATATATATATATATATATATATATATATATTATATATATATATATATATACATACACACACACGTTACATGTTCTTTGAATGACGTTGGGATAAACCCCAACCACACATTAATTTTCAATCCCTTATCCCACAGTCAGCGCACCGGAAGCTTAAGCGCAAGATCCTTAAGCCTCGCGCATATATATCTATAGGTGTGTGTAAAGGAGGAGGGGGATGACAGTTTAGAAAAGGGACATTTTAAACATATGGTGAAAGGGTGCATGAGCCAGAAAAGGTTGAGAATCACTGCGCTAGATGTTACAGTATGTTTTGGGTGTCTAGGAACGGATCTGGACTGCAACGGCTGGTGGCAATGCTATGCCAGGAAGCTCTCACTGTATGCCCCTGGACAGACAGACATCACGTGTGGGTGAATGCCAGCAAGCGCACGTGCCATCAGAGCATGTGTGAAGTCAGCTGGCAGGCTAAACGATACTTTAACAGAGCTTTGGGTACACATCCGTTATGGGTCCAGTGATCGGGTCACCGGCATCAGGAAGAACACCCGGTCTATGCGTGGTAGAGCTGCTGGGTCCAGTGGTCGGGTCACCGGCATCAGGAAGAACACCCGGTCTATGCGTGGTAGGGCTGTGATACACTAGAATAGCAGCATGGACGCTTGTGTCTCCCAAAGATGACGCGATCAATGACCCCAGCAAATCAGCATGAGTATGTACTTCAATTAAGTACAGTGTACAACACAACATCGACCTCTACATTAGTTTATGTGTCTACACCACGTCATGCAGTAAGCGAGACACGGAGCCTCTACACGCTAGGGTATGTGTGTATACTATGTGCACAGTATATAGGACAGGCAGCTGCTCATCTAGTCTTAGTGTTCCCTGTACACGAGAGTAAAACTAGTCGCACGGAAGACAGTGAGTGCTGCTGGGGCGTGACTTGTCAAGCCATGGCACGTTCTGGGCCTCGGTACAATGGTCTGGGTGGCCAGTTCCTGTCCCCGTGTGGTTCCAGTAGAGCAGTGCTTCTCAACCTTTTTTGGCCCGTGTCCCCCTTCACCGTATTTTCAGAACGTCATTCCCCCTCCCCTTTTTTTTACCATGTTTCCTACCTAAAAACTTGGCCCGTGCACCCTTCACAATATTTTCAGAACGTCACCCCCCCCCCTTTCGTATTTCCTAACTAACATCCCTCCCCCTCCCGCTCCTTCCCCTACACAGTATACGTAATAATGGAAATACATACTAAAACAAGTCTAGGCGTCCACATAAAACGTGGTTTGTGGGTCTACTTCTATATCTATAAAACAGAGTGTATGTGGCTGTGTTTGTGGGTAGCTATGTATTGGATGCGTTCGATAACGGTACATCCGATTGAGATGAAATTTTCTACACGTCTTCCTTTCATTCCTGTGCAACCGACTGTAATAGTTTCTTAGTGTAAAATCTTCTACTTATTTAATAATATTTACTTTTTAATTTTTCATTATATAATATCTATATAGCAGGGGGACTTCACTCTAGAAAAGTTATTTCAAGGGGCATAACTTTTAATAACATTTCTATATACTTTATAGTCATATTGTTGGACTTACTTGCACTATTTTTAAACTCTTTGTCTATAGTTATTTTCAGGCATATGAGTTATAATAAATAATGATATAATCTTTAAGGCATTTTCAAAGTTTTCATAAAAATAATGCATAATGCATAACATTGTAACCCATCTTTTTCTGCTTAAAGAACTTATCAACTGTCATGTCGGTGATTAAAAACAGTTTTCATTAAAAATAATGAATGGTGTGTGGAAGGACATTCTTTTAAGTTACTGTGCGCCAGGAGCTGGGCGAAACCACGCCGGGTCAGATAGATAGACAGACAGACAGATAGTCGGGAACGGAAGCTTATTTGACTACTTATATGAATTAAATGACATGCTCCCCACCAGGGACTGGGTGAAGCCGGGCCGGGTCAGACAGACAGACAGATAGACAGACAGACAGTCGGGAACGGGAGAGCTTATATGACTACGTATATGAATTAAATGAGATGCTCCCCACCAGGGACTGGGTGAAGCCGGGCCGGGACAGACAGACAGACAGACAGACAAACAGATAGTCGGGAACGGGAGAGCTTATATGACTACGTATATGGATTAAATGAGATGCTCCCCACCAGGGACTGGGTGAAGCCGGGCCGGGTCAGACAGACAGACAGACAGATAGACAGACAGACAGATAGCCAGGAACGGGAGAGCTTATATGACTACTTATATGAATTAAATGAGATGCTCCCCACCAGGGACTGGGTGAAGCCGGGCCGGGTCAGCCAGGCAGACAGACAGACAAACAAGCAGACAGACAGACTGATAGATAGATAGATCCCCTCCAGGGCCTGGGCGAAGCCGGGCCGGGTCAGCTAGTACTTTATAAAATGAATTTTAGAAAGGTGAGACGTACAGAACCGTAAAGTATGAAGGGAAAAACAATATCAAGTAATCGGTTATTGTATTAACGCGATCTTGAAATAATCTTCATTCCCCCCCCCCCCCCCCATGGAAACCCTAAAATTCCCCCCTGGGGAAATTCCCCACCGGTTGAGAACCACTGCAGTAGAGGATGCATATACAACAATTAAGTGGTGCAAACTGCGGCAGATCTGCGAAAACGCAACAATTATAGGGGTAAATAGAAAACAGACAAATGCAGTTCTACAGGAAGACGATCACTAATGAAATAATGAACGGTTCGGTATAAACTCCTTCATCAACCCCACCCCTGGAGAACATTCGTATAGCTATTTACAAGATAAGAATGTATGTAAGTTAAATACAAAGGGCGTGAGAGATGTAAGAAAATGTAAAGAGTACGGCAAAGGGTCAACGACATGGTCTTGTAAGACAAAACAGATGCTCGTGTGTGTGTGTGTGCGTGTGCGCGGTGTGTGTGTGCGTGGTGTGTGTGGTGTGTGTGTGTGCGTGCGCGGGTGCGTGTGCCACATATAACATAGTGTTAAGGTGTATGTCCCGCTTTTACAGAAGTCAAGCCACAAAGAACAAACACACAGCAGCAGCTGTTTCAGGATTCTACACATCTAACTACAAGCCAGGCGCAAGCAGGTTTCACACAGTGACAGAAAGCCCAATGAATGAACGACGAAAGCAGACATAAAAAGAAGATCCCTTTCTTCTGGGACTCCAGAGGAGTCTAAGAGCGAGCAAATACAAACTAAGAGGCCAACCAGGCCAGTATCAACTTAATGCTATCTGGCGGTACACGGAGTCAATTGTCTAGGCCAGCAAGATGGCAAAGTCGTCAAGAGTGGGGAATATCGTCTCTCCAGAAGAGCTGTTGAGGAAATGAGTGTGCCGAGTTCTGCGCTGCCAAAAAAAAAAAAAAAGCTGAGCGTGCTACTACTTCAAGAGACGCTCACACTCAACACCCACACACAAACGCGCACACTTCAGGTAAATGTGATTCTAACTTCCTGGAATGAGGCGGATTTTCTCCAAGGGGCAGAATTACAGAAAATTAATTCTCTGAACGATTAAATTATCAAGTCTCCGCCCATCTGTCTTTTGAGATATGTGGGGGTCAGAATTATTACCACGCCACCGAATCAGCAACAGAGCAGGAACGCTTGTTTCACCCCTTATATTGACTTGAATGCACGAGCCCAAACAGCAAAGTGGTCAAACAATCAATTAGCCTCTGAAGTCTCTTGAAAATAGTGAACAGTGTAACGTTACAGTGAACACCATGGCACCGTCGTTCATGCCCCGAAGAATGCGCTGATCAACAAGGCAAGTAGCCGTAAAGGATAGATAAATATAGGAGTGAGTTCATTGTTGGTTAACATAGAGGTCAAGCGTGGCCGGTGGGTTTAGCGAGCTGGCTCTTAAACTGCCTGTGCGCTGACTGCGGGGTAGTGGGTTAGTTCAACTCACCAGTCGGTCGGGGTTTACAAAAACAATCAATAAAGTAACATACAAGGCAGACCCATATTAAACATTAAAATAATGGCACTAAAAGAAACACTACTTAATGGCACGCGACATTTAAAATATACAGGCCTTAAACAGGATGACCGTGTGAGTTGCCAGAGCTGGAATCCATCATGCTACAGTTACCACATCAGACGGTTGGTCCCCTCATAAGATATTCCCCCCAGCACGGACAACTGATAATTCTCCAGGAGTATAACTTGCGGCCCGCTGACACAAGCTCGGCTAAGGCGGGCCCACACTGACAGCCATATCCATGACCGCTCACACAATGTCACGCAAACGATAAAGCTGGGAATAATGCCGGCCATGAGAAGACTCCCAGCAAACAACAAAACCCTGGGAAACACAAGGTGTTCCCATCTTTCACTGTCAATTCCTATTTTATTTACGCACCGATTCCGCCCTCTTAACTTCAATAAAAGCTAAAAGAGAACGATTGCTAGGATCTCCAGTTCCCAAGAGCTAATATTTGATTACTGAAAAGAACACCGTAAAAGCGAGCAACGGTCCCGCACAAGACGGAGCAAATAATGGCGAATTCTCATTAAGGTTCGTTGTTTGTGGAATGGTTATAAACATTGCCAGCATTTTTGTGCCGCGGTTTGCCGTCTGCGTTAAATATACAGTTTGTTTGCTAGATTTCCTTAACTCTTCTGCCCCGGCCGGTCAATTAACACTCTATGTCACAGCCATTATTTTAATCCCCTTTCCCAGCTAGTTCTCACGTTAACCCATGCTATAGCCACTGTTACACTAACTTCTGTCCCAGCCAGTTCTTACATTAATTCATCCTATAGCAAATGTAACACTAACGTCTGTCCCAACCAGTTCTCACATTAACCGATCATATAGCCACTGTTACACTAACTTCTGTCCCAGCCAGTTCTTACATTAACCCATCCTATAGCCACTGTTACACTAACTTCTGTCCCTGCCAGTTCTCACATTAACCGATCATATAGCCACTGTTACACTAACTTCTGTCCCAGCCAGTTCTTACATTAACCCATCCTATAGCCACTGTTACACTAACTTTTGTCCCAGCCAGTTCTTACATTAACCCATCCTATAGCCACTGTTACACTAACTTCTGTCTCAACCAGTTCTTACATTAACCCATCCTACAGACACTGTTACACTAACTTCTGTCCCAGCCAGTTCTTACATTAACCCATCCTATAGCAAATGTAACACTAACGTCTGTCCCAACCAGTTCCCACCTTAACCGATCATATAGCCACTGTTACACTAACTTCTGTCCCAGCCAGTTCTTACATTAACCCATCCTATAGCCACTGTTACACTAACTTCTGTCCCAGCCAGTTCTCACATTAACCCATCATATAGCCACTGTTACACTAACTTCTGTCCCAGCCAGTTCTTACATTAACCCATCCTATAGCCACTGTTACACTAACTTCTGTCCCAGCCAGTTCTTACATTAACCCATCCTATAGCAAATGTAACACTAACGTCTGTCCCAACCAGTTCTCACATTAACCGATCATATAGCCACTGTTACACTAACTTCTGTCCCAACCAGTTCTTACATTAACCCATCCTATAGCCACTGTTACACTAACTTCTGTCCCTGCCAGTTATTACATTAACCCATCATATAGCCACTGTTACACTAACTTCTGTCCCAGCCAGTTCTTACATTAACCCATCCTATAGACACTGTTACACTAACTTCTGTCCCAGCCAGTTCTTACATTAACCCATCCTATAGCAAATGTAACACTAACGTCTGTCCCAACCAGTTCTCACATTAACCGATCATATAGCCACTGTTACACTAACTTCTGTCCCAACCAGTTCTCACATTAACCCATCCTTTAGCCACTGCTACACTATAACTTCTACTACCCTAGGCGGCCGGCTGGCCATGTGGCAAAGAGGTTACGAACGCAATTTCCAATCCCATGTACCGTGTTCGTTCAAAATACAGATGCGAGAGATTTGGCAGCAGACCGCCTTGCGCTGGTTTTCATACAAGATTGAGTTTGTGTGGCTCAAAAATCAATAGCAAACTACTGAATGTAAACTTGCCAAGAAATCACAGACAGCCAAAAAATGCTGGGTTTGACTGTGAGGTCCTGTAAAGCATATGAAACTATAACCATCCCAGCCAGTTGTTACATTAGCCAATCCTTCTGTTCCAAAAAATTTACCATTTACCATCTTTTGGCCCATATGCAGAGAGAAAAACAAACAAGAGTCAAACAACTCTTTGGGCAAGTCATGAGAAGTAATAAAATAGAGAACTTGGCGACAACTGGCAAAATTGAGGGGAAAAGAACAAGGGGAAGGCGAAGACCAAATGGCATGGTCGAGACAAGAACACAGAGCTGATTCACGATTCTCGTGATCGTGTAAGATGGCAAAACATGACCGCTCACGCTTATCGACATGGCACGTAATGATGACCCACGCGTGTATTATTATATAGAAAAGCAGCTTGGGGCTTCATTATTGCAATAGTATAAATTCGGAACTGAACCTGCCCCTTCAGCAAAGCACAGCCTCTGCTGTTGCTGTAGAGAAAGCATCCTGGACATTACAAGTGTGCCAGGCAGAAAAACACTCCATAATATGTCATTTGTCTCCCCGTAAATCCTGCTGTCGAGTTAACCTCCCCTGACACAGAACAAGCTGCAAATCCGGGGTCTAATTGCCAGCACTAAGCCTTCATACTGCCACCAGCCCATATTGCCAGATCATTCATCACTTTTGTGGATGGAGCTGCAGGTACAATAACATGCAATAACCGCAGTAGCAGGTACAATAACATGCAATAACCGCAGTAGCAGGTACTTGCACATTCATTCCTTGTCTTCCGTGTCTTACTTTGTTCTTCTTTTTCTTTCCTCTTTCGAGGAGAGTGCGTCACACTAGTCATGGGTTTACAACTCGGGGGTCAATGTGTCCGACTTCAGCATGCATTTGCTTCCTCTAGTGTCTTCTTCAGTTCTTCAGTTGCTTCTTCGGTGTCTGAATTGTTCTTTGTTCTTGTTTCAGGAAGGGCGGCGTTACATTTAATTCTAAACCGATGATGCCAGTGTGACCAACTTCGGAAAAAAGTTTCTCAGATTTACTTCCTCTAGAGTCTAGACAGATTCCAAGAGAATCATCAATTCTATCAGAAAGCCACAAACACAAGATGAGTACCATGTTATGAGCAGGTCAGAAGAAATCTCCTTCCTTCCCCTCACACGATTTTGCCAGGGCTAAGGACCTACTCCAGTTGCCCTGACACTTTCAATGTGCGTAACGTGCACATGAACTCTGTATCGCCATTATCAGAGGGAGCTAGGTACCCCATCCAACTACCCTAGAGATAGGGAGACGTATCATTATAGGAAACCCTGAGTGAGTTAACCCCAGAGCTGGAAGGAATAATGTCAATACTTAGACTAAACTATTTACTACTATGTTTGTAAGTCAGCGTTCTAGTCACTAGGCTAACTCACATTCTAGGTTACAGACACTTTCTGTTGACTTAATACGCCCACGAAGAAACCCGGACATTCTAGTGCGTCACCTTCTGTCAGCATCCAGAGCAACACGGTGCAGACATACATCATCAATGACATTAAGCGTGAGTTAGACGTGGCTTGACTGCCTCACAGGTTACTGACCTGTTCCGGGGGAAGACCCGGGGGCACCCAGGCAAACTCTTCCAAAGGGCAGCCGCTGTCGTCATCGGAAGTTGAATTACGCTTCAAGTCACGTGTCATGCGAATGGCCCCTTTGGGGCCCGTTCCGCTGCTGCCTTCGCTTCCCACTGATAGGTCATGAACTTCCGGTGGGCATTTGCAGTGACGGCATATTTTTCTGAAATGGAGAAACAACCATAAGTTACAAGTCGATGACACAGGCATCACATGAATCCACTTAAATGTGATCACTAAAATGGGGGAATTGGCTGTTGCCGAGCTAATCATTATCATCATGTGTCTTGCCGATAAGCAAGGGCGGTCAGGTTTCGTCATCTCGCACGATCATCAGAGTCATGGATCAGCTCAGTGTTCTTGTTTCGACCATGTCACGTAACCAAGCCATCCAGGTATTTACTTCTGTAGTCCCCTTGTTCTTTTCCCCTCAATCTTCCCATTTGTCACCAAGTTCTCTAATTGATTTCTTCTTATAACGCGTTAAAATATGTGCCGAGGTAACACTGGAATCTGAATAAACAATATATGAATAGGACGTTTAACGACAGAAAACCACACGCAGGGACACAGACAAACGTTTTGATGTACCTGTCATATACCACCAAAAGAAAAGAATCATCAAATCAACCAGAAAGCCACCAACACCAGCACAAGATGATTGCCATTTTATGGGCAGATCAGAAAAAAATTGTTCTGCGCCTCAGAACAGTTCACAATCGATAATGCAACCATGCGTGTACTAAATTCAAGACTGGCTAATCAGCCATGTGCACATGGGGATTAGCGCCGCAGACATCAGATCACATATTTTAAGACTGCCGAATTTATTCACGTACTTAGGCAAACCCTCTGGCCCACATGAACAACAGTGGAGGATAAACTGTATGGACCAGTGAGTGATCTAAAATAGACAGGGACGTTTATACAAGAGACAACATTGACATGTTATAGACAATTCATGTCAATGGAGGAAACCAGAAGTAGAAGATGTTACTTGTGATTGTGTTCTGGTACAGCTGGTCGTTTTTGCTGATTCACTGGTCTTCCCAAAGCATCATGAGGTATAGATCTTTGATACGCCTCTCTGTCTCCCTCCCTCCCTCTCCCTTTCACTCGGCTACGGATGTCGCCATGTCACGAGATCCTTGTTGATTGTTGATTTACTGCGTGCACAAGTGAACATTCCAAACAAACAGCCCTGCCGGAGTCAATGGTACAGCTATGACAGCTGTGAACACTGACACAGCTTGTTGCCTGACAGGTCCCCCACCATCCTATACATCAGGTTTTAAGAGCCACAGCAGTCCCCCCCCCCCCCCTCCCCTGGCCGGCAGCTTGGAGAGTGACTATCAATGAAAACACAAATCAACATTGGCCCAATCGGAGGTGGCCGGTAGCCAGCTAACGTCAGGTGTCATGTGACAGTCTGAATAGGCAGCAATTTGTGTAGAAAGACGTCCAGCATTCAGGTTACAGCAAAATATTCTCTCTCTTCTCTCTCTCTCTCTCTCTCTCTCTCTCTCTCTCTCTCTCTCTCTCTCTCTCTCTCTCTCGCACATAAATATACACTTTACTACACTCTCTCTTTCTCTTACTTGCTTACATACACACTTTCTTACTCTACCCCCCCCCTCTCTCTCTCCTTTACTCTCTCTCTCTCTCATCTGCACACTCTATCACACCCTTACACTTTCTTACTCTCTCTCTCTCTCATACTCTATCAAAATCAATTAGTGATTAGTGATTGAATGAGTGCGGCCATCCCAGGTTGTGAAGCAACAGTCCGTATGTGTATGTATGTATGTGGGAAGTTAATAGAATCTTGCTTGTGTATTCATCAAGGAAATTTGTAATTTCAGTAACTTTTATTGCTGTCTGAGAGAGAGAGAGAGAGAGAGAGAGAGAGAGAGAGAGAGAGAGAGAGAGAGAGAGAGAGAGAGAGAGAGAGAGAGAGAGAGAGAGAGAGATGGATGCATACACAGTCATGCAGAACGAAAGAACTTTATTCTTTAATTTCAAAGGGTTAATATTTGGGCACGCTGGCCCGTCTAACATTGTGATCTTCATATCCTCCTCTTCCTCCCCCTCCCCATGCTGCATACATCATTTCATTCAGACATAACAGACACACAGATAAGATACAGAGGACAGATCTAACAGACAGACAGACAGTGCACACAGACAACCAGAGGCGGACACGAGCACACGTATGCAAGAGAACCTACACCACAGAGAAGCTCACCTCCACAAGCACACGGGTAGAGCAATCTCCAGGTAGTCAGCAGTAAAAGATTGCCATGTTCATCCAGCCCGTATTAGGTCAGCATGACCGAATGGATAAGAGAGCTTGTTCTTAAACATCCGGTGTGCTGATGTCGAGGTAGCAAGTTCAACCCCTACACCGGTCAGATGAACTAAATTGTTGACGTCTCGGCCTTGACTTGGGGACATAAATTACACGTACCTCTGAAACCGGAGTGGGTTCGCCTGATGGTGAAGGACACTGGTAATGGGAAAGATAATCCACACACAAATCCACTAGACGCACGTGGATGGACTATGCTTGAGTTCAAAACGAGAGAACACATACAAAAAACTACCCCTTACAAAGTTACTTCACACGGGTCGAGCAATCTCTAGGTAGTCGCAGTAAAAGATTGCCATGTTCATCCAGCCCTTTCACTTCACACAGGCAGGGTTTATCATCCGACACCGTGCAATCTTCATGTTTATACTGTTCGCCACTAGGAATGCTTAAAACATGGCCCAATTGACCAGACGCTAAGAGTGTGGTTCCAGTACTCGTGTTTTACCCCATAGTTTCTACCAAGTCGTAATGACTGTGTGATGACTTGTGGTGGGATAGTCAGTTACAAGTCGGTCTGAAGTAGTGAACTTCGAATGACTGGCCAATCATGACCCGGGATTTACTCGCAACAATGAGCGTGTATTGTAAGACGGCGGTAACACGGCAAATGACTTCACAATAAGTTTTGAATGTACATACGGCATATTCTAGATAGTATCTTTACTTAGAAATACGATAACGTACGAAAATTATGATAAAATATTAATGTGAACACCCAATGTTATATGTCCACCGAAAACCGTGTTCAACGGTAATACCCTGGCCCAATGAAAGCCACGATAACCATCAAAAACCATGATTAAATGCCAATGTCCTAGGTTGTGTCCACTGACAACCGTACATGTTTTTCCACTAAAAACACAAGTTGATATTCATATTGATATTTAATATTGATATTCTCAACAGAAAATATCCTTGTCAGTAAAGTCGGGGCCGACAACTACTACACATGATAAAACACCCAACAAGATGACACCACGCTGGTGTCATATCCACGCAAACAACACTTTCACTAGAACATATGCAGTCAAACCGCCGACACAAAGAATCCTCCGCCTGTCCTTGGGTCGGCAGAAAACCAGCGGGAACACGGCGTGCACGACGGACCAGGCTGCGGCCAGCCAAGACGGTCGGATTATGACAACTGTGGCCAGAAAACAATCCCTTTTATGTCAGGCAGCGGGGAGTGTGTGGGTGGGTACGGTGGCATCCCAACACACGAAATGGCAACACATTGGCTAGTTAATGTTTGGCATTTGTCCATTCATGACACTGAGGACGAAAACAAGGACAGGGCTGGTCAGTGATATGGGAGTCCACTCATAAGAGTGACAGCGCGTGACCGTGTGGAGGCGAGACGTCGGGAGTGGTTGTAAGATGTGAATAGAACAGTGGTAAGGTTGTGATAGCCAGCGTTTGTGGCGAATGGGTAGCGAACGTGGTTCGCAAACCCACACACCGCGTTGGGTATTCGCTGCAGGCTATTTGGAACCAGGCCGTCATGTGTTGAATTTTAACAATCGTATCAAGAGTCGGCCGGCTTCTCTGGCTGAGGGGTTACACCACTTTCT
Organism: Cepaea nemoralis; assembly: GCA_014155875.1. Classification (NCBI taxonomy): domain Eukaryota; kingdom Metazoa; phylum Mollusca; class Gastropoda; order Stylommatophora; family Helicidae; genus Cepaea; species Cepaea nemoralis. The sequence continues at coordinate 398,431 of JACEFZ010025952.1, read as the reverse complement.
CCGTAATCCCGTTTATCCACGCAGAGTCTCGCAGCGAGGCGAGAACTGGAAGCGGTTCGACCCGCGCTCGTGACTTGCGGGATAATGAGCCGGCTGCTCAGAAAGCAATGGTAAACTACTGAGCGTAATCTTGCCAAGAAATCAACATATAGCTGAAAGATGCTGATGTTGACAGCGATGTCCTGTAAAGGATATGCCCAAAAAAAAAACAAAAATCAAGAGTCGGTCGGTCAGAAAACTGGCAAACTACTGAACGTTAACTTGTCTAGTGAATAACACACAGCCAAAACAATTTTTTTTTAATGATGTGGTTAAAAACTGCGAAGTACAAAGACCTTGCAACTAACTTTAGAGCTGTGACAAGCAATGAGTGTTATACTGAAAACTTGGGCCTTGTGCAAGACTGGCGGACTCCGGCAGGGCACATGTGTGAGAGCGTTTCTAGCAGAACGAACGTGGCGCCAGCAGCACGCCTTGATTTACTACCCTCTACATGATCGACGCGGCTCTGAGTCGACCCAGCCTCATTCTCGGAAGCGATGGCCACGAGGAAGGAGACTGTCACGAGGAAGGGATGGCCACGAGGAAGGGATGGCCACGAGAAAGGGATGGCCACGAGGAGGGGATGGCCACGAGGAAGGGATGGCCACGAGGAAGGGATGGCCACGAGGAAGGAGACTGTCACGAGGAAGGGATGGCCACGAGGAAGGGATGGCCACGAGGAAGGAGACTGTCACGAGGAAGGGATGGCCACGAGGAAGGAGACTGTCACGAGGAAGGGATGGTCACGAGGAAGGGATGGCCACGAGGAAGGGATGGCCACGAGGAAGGGATGGCCACGAGGAAGGGACTGTCACGAGGAAGGGACTGTCCACGAGGAAGGAGACTGTCACGAGGAAGGGATGGCCACGAGGAAGGAGACTGTCACGAGGAAGGGATGGCCACGAGGAAGGAGACTGTCACGAGGAAGGGATGGCCACGAGGAAGGGATGGCCACGAGGAAGGGATGGCCACGAGGAAGGAGACTGTCACGAGGAAGGGATGGCCACGAGGAAGGAGACTGTCACGAGGAAGGGATGGCCACGAGGAAGGGATGGTCACGAGGAAGGGATGGCCACGAGGAAGGAGGCTGTCACGAGGAAGGGATGGCCACGAGGAAGGGATGGCCACGAGGAAGGAGACTGTCACGAGGAAGGGATGGCCACGAGGAAGGGATGGCCACGAGGAAGGGATGGCCACGAGGAAGGGATGGCCACGAGGAAGGAGACTGTCACGAGGAAGGGATGGCCACGAGGAAGGGGACTGTCACGAGGAAAGGATGGCCACGAGGAAGGAGACTGTCACGAGGAAGGGATGGCAACGAGGAAGGAGACTGTCACGAGGAAGGGATGGCCACGAGGAAGGAGACTTTCACGAGGAAGGAGACTGTCACGAGGAAGGGATGGCCACGAGGAAGGGATGGCCACGAGGAAGGAGACTGTCACGAGGAAGGGATGGCCACGAGGAAGGAGACTGTCACGAGGAAGGGATGGCCACGAGGAAGGAGACTGTCACGAGGAAGGATGGCCACGAGGAAGGAGACTGTCACGAGGAAGGGATGGCCACGAGGAAGGAGACTGTCACGAGGAAGGGATGGCCACGAGGAAGGAGACTGTCACGAGGAAGGGATGGCCACGAGGAAGGAGACTGTCACGAGGAAGGGATGGCCACGAGGAAGGAGACTGTCACGAGGAAGGGATGGCCACGAGGAAGGAGACTGTCACGAGGAAGGGATGGCCACGAGGAAGGAGACTGTCACGAGGAAGGGATGGCCACGAGGAAGGAGACTGTCACGAGGAAGGGATGGCCACGAGGAAGGAATGGCCACGAGGAAGCGAAGGACATGCGGAAGGGATGGCCACGAGCAAGGGAACCCTGGTTGCCGGTCCGATAGTCATCATCATCCAAGCGAGGATTTTAATATTCTTGTTACAGTTGACCTGAACTCCCAGGTGACCCAGCCTAAAACTGGTACCACGAAATGTAGCGGGAAGTAAGATGGCCGGCGTGGTGTCGACCACAACAGTTACTTCGTGTTAGTACGGGAGCAAGAGGACGCCCCAGAAGAAAATGGATTGACGACATGAAAGACATTGTACAATCACACGGAATGACACTATCCAGTGCCACCCATCGGACGCGGGAACGTCAACTATGCCTCATCACAACCTGATGATAATGATGATGATTTTGTTCTTAAAAACTTATTACATCACGTCGTAATGAAGAAAATTTCCCCTTCCTCTTCGCGACTGTTTACCCCAACACAGAAACCAGTGTACAATCTAGTGCGTGGAAGCGACTGCACAGCCTAGGTACCAACTAACCTTAACCGCTGGAGTCACACAACTACGAAGGATATCCAGCCGCCCAGTGTATGAGTACAATTCTTGCGCCAAGCCATGAAAACACGGGAAGCGGAAGGGAGATGTAGGTAGTTGTGTCCAATAATATCGAGTCGTCGGGTATACATATAGCCTTATTATAGTGGGTACGGTATGCAAATGTCAGAATCTTCAGCGGCACAGTTCACGGAGTACGCGTCGGCGGCTGCCCCAACTCTGGGCTATTTATGACCGGCTGGCTGTAGCCATCAAATGTGGGAAGTTTCAGAGATAAGATACTGATGGTGCTAGAGCCAATTCAGTAAATGTGCATGTCGACACCAGGTATGGAAGTAAGGTTCATACTTCATTTAAGAATCGACATCACTGCATTCAGGACATTCCCACACTTGCTCTTCCGAAGCCAACGAAGTGGTGTTTGTACAGACAATGTGTATCTATGTAACCCCTCTACAGAAGCCAAAGAAGTAATGTTTGTACAGCCAGACAATGTGTATCTACGCATCCCCTCTTCAGAAGCCAACAAAGCAATGTTTGTACAGATAATGTGTATCTACGCATCCCCTCTTCAGAAGCCAACAAAGCAATGTTTGTACAGATAATGTGTATCTACGCATCCCCTCTTCAGAAGCCAACAAAGCAATGTTTGTACAGATAATGTGTATCTACGCATCCCCTCTTCAGAAGCAAACAAAGCAATGTCTGTACAGTCAGACAATGTGTATCTACGCATCCCCTCTTCAGAAGCCAACAAAGCAATGTTTGTACAGATAATGTGTATATATGCATCCCCTCTTCAGAAGCCAACAGTAATGTGTGTACAGCCAGACAATGTGTATATATGCATCCCCTTTTCAGAAGCCAACAGTAATGTGTGTACAGCCAGACAATGTGTATCTACGCATCTCCTCTTCAGAAGCCAACGAAGCAATGTGTGTATAGCCAGAAAATGTGCATCTATGCATCCCCTCTCCTCCAACATTATCTGGCAGATGTGAGCTATATAGCTGTAGTGTCCAGGCTAAATGACGCTGTACTCAGTACCTCATCATACGTTTACAAGCCACACTCAACAAGTACTCAATTATTCAATTTCTATGGGAACCGCGCTAGCACAAAGGCTTGCCTGCCTGTCTGCCCGGTGGTCTGTGTTCGAATCTCTTTAAAGGACTTTGCATTAGCCTGGCAGCCCCTATCTATCCAGCCTACAAACCGAGAACCGTGGCATTTTCTGGGAAATAAATGCGTTTGCTGTGGTGTTTTATCCACATCATTCACAGAGCTTCGAGTGGTTAAAAATATGCGCAGTTAGCACCATATACCAGAACGTCGTACAGCGAGAACAGGGACCATATACTTACCTGTAATACCTACTCTATTCTAGAAGTTTCTTTATATGTTTCTAACAAAGATGTCACTAATGCACTCCCACGCAATCATTGCTTTAATCCCACTATTAGTATGATTATCTTTAAATAATTGCCATGTCTCCTAGTATCTCTCCACCCACGCGGGTGGTCCGGTTATGGGTCCCAGCACTACAAACAACTTACACTGATAAGAAATAGTACATGTGGAAATGTACAATCACGATCCTAGTCAACCGTGGAGAGTTAACTCAATATCCAGCTGTCTGGAGCCACCCCAGCGTGTAAGGAGACACCCGGGCAACAACACCAGCCAGCAAGAAGAGACGACCATATCTCCCAGGTACCTGCTTCTCAGAACTCGGACAGACAGAGAAGAGGCACAATCAATTTCCAGCAATATGCCTGGAGAGGCACGTGCAGTCACTGCTGCTAGCACCAGATACGGCCTACAAACACACCTCGCCGATGTTCCTCTTGGTAGGGAACACCAGTCAGGAAGTTGCTGCAGGCCAGGCGAAAACCCGTCACGTTCTTCCTGAACCAAACAGACTTTCTGAGGTAAAAGGTGCCTCTAGACTGAACCACAGGCTTGTGTTGACCGCCATCTTCTGCACAGTACTTACTACACGATAATGATGCCATCCAGCATGCACATTCACCTCATCGACTATTTACTACCTGCTAAAGAGAACAGGTCTGTCCGAACGCCTGCCTGCCCGCCTCTGTGAAAAGCTTTTTATTGTCCTTTTGTTGTTTTTTTTTTTTTTCGTTCATTCGCTGTGAACTAAAGCGTAGTCCACAGTACTTCTAGATCAGTGGTTCTCAACCGGTGGAGAATTCCCCCCCCCAAGGGGGGTGGGTGGGGGGGGGATTTTAGGGTTTCCAGGGGGGACTAAGATTATTTCAAGATCGCATTAATACAAGAACCAGTTACTTGATATTGTTTTTCCCTCTAAATTTTACGGTTCTGTACTTCTCGTCCTAATGAAATTGGTTTTATAACGTAAGTAGGCCCGCAAATCACGTTTTATGTAGATGTCTAGACTTGTTCTAGTATGTGTTATTAAATTTAGCTTCCATTTTTATGTATACTGTGTAAGGGTGTGGGGGGGGGGGGGGGTTATAGGGAGGAAATTCGAAATGGGGGGATGACGTTCCGAACATACGGTAAAAGGGGGCATGGGCCAAATAAGGTTGAGAACCACTGATCAAGATGATTAATGTTTGCGTGTATACTAGCTTTCCCTATTATCTGTGTCCCTAGCTATCTGGCGAACCCACTCCGACGTCTGAGGTACTTATAATTTACACCCCCAAGTCAAGGGCGAGAAGTCAAGATTTAGTCTGACTGACCGGTGTAGGGGTTGAAACCTCTGCCTCAACATCGGCACACTGGATGTTTAAGAGCGAGCACTCTTGTCAATTCGACCATAATGACTCCCAGAAAGCTATTACTATGTTGACCTACTTCCCAAACACCATCCAACAGGATTCAATAGCTGACTACTCCAATGGACACACTTAAGTTCCACACGCTTCCATTCTCACTAGCTGCGAATTGCTTTACCGCCCTCTGTCTTGTCTGAAGCGCCATCACAAAACCAGCACTTGCAGTCTCCGCGGACCACCCACCGACCGATAGCTAATAGCTATATCTATGAATAATTCAGCTGCACTAATAGACGCCGCTGACATCTGCTGCCACTGTCCATGCTAATTCCTGCAAGCTGCCCGCATTCAGCTCAACAGTTTGTTGAATGTCGAGTCTGGAAAACAATAATCCCGCTCCCCCTTCCTTTTACAAGACCAAGTTCTTACTGCCTACTTTTACAGAATCTCCAAACCACAGCAAAGCCGGGAGCTAAATTAAATTCCATTTGCGTTTAAGTTTCCAATGTGTCACTTTAAAATAGCAGAAGTCTCTATTCGCACCTTTCTTTTTTCTACTACTACTACTACTACTACTACTACTACTACTACTACTACTACTACTACTACTACCACCACCACCACATATTTCTCTTTCTGACTCGGCCATATTACATCAAAACGCCGTTTCCATATCGTGTAGATCAGGGGTGGCCAACACGAGGCCCGCGGGCCGCATGCGGCCCGTCGGACGTCATGTTACGGCCTACGGAGTGGGGAGCGATGATGTGGTCGAAGCTGTAGCACGCTTACTTGTTTACTTTATTAACCCCCCCCCCCCCCCCACCCCCACCCCAAAAAAAAAAATTAGGTGCGTGGCCCGGCTGAAAATATTTCTGAAATTTGCCAGCCTGCTGAAAAGGTTGGCCACCCCTGGTGTAGATCTTTCCATTTCTCTACCTGTCTGTCCATCTTTCAAACTACCTAGGAAGTACCCAACTCCAGAACCAAAACAGTCTCCACAAAATTCTCTCTCTCTCTCTCTCTCTCTCTCTCTCTCTCTCTCTCTCTCTCTCTCTCTCTCTCTCTCTCTCTCTCTCTCTCTCCTGTTTACTCAACGTTTCTCCACAAACAGTTATTCCCCACTTCCTCAGCCCAAATTATCATTATCTCAACGCCTGGCGCTGTTTCAACGTGTCCAATTGTCTCCCCCTGTCAACACCGCGGGGTTAAATTCCCAAACTGAGCACACAATCAGCTGTTTGTGACTTGCTCCGAGCTGCTAGCAACCCGTGGCAACACTGCTTTCAATCTAGAAAAGCCACCAAAAATAGCGCCCAGCTGCCAGCAGTCAATATCTGTACTGTCCAGCTTTCTACAAATGTCCGATGATACAGATAACTATAAAGGTGTCACTTCTGTATCGGCCGGCCAACATGCCAGATGGAATGTGAGAAATATTCGTGTGCTGGGCTACGATAGCCTGAGATTGCCGTGATCTACGGCCGGCTACGGTGCTGTCAGCTCTGTTTTTATTTACATAAATGCATACCTTAATATCATCATGTATGGATGAAATACTGTATGAAAGCAGAGAGATAAGAATGTCAGACAGGTCTGCGTGCCCAATTCATAACCCATTAAAAATAGCGTTCGTTCGCTTGTTCGTACGTTCATGTAGCAGGGGCTCTGAGAACGTGGCGCTCACCAACAACCCATGGGAGAGATGCCACCCTTGTCCGGTCCCCTTGCCCCATACACTGTCACATGCAGCGTACCAAGAACCCGTTCGAGAGATTCCACCCTTGGCCAGTCTCCTTGCCCCATGCACTGTCATATGCAGGGTGTACTTATATCCCGTGTCCACCGCCGTGCTGATCGACCTCTGACTCTTTTCCTAGCAACCATTCCATTACTGATCTTTCTAAACCACTACGACCTTTCGGAGCCTTTAACACAACCAAACATGACACTGTCGCTGAATCACTTCCCTTCCATGTTTACAGCCTGTAGAATGTGGGTATGTTCTTCTCCCTCCGCGGTATTCTAAGAATTGTTCTGTAGCATTTCAACTCACAAGCCTGGACTTTCTTCTTGCATGTTCGTGATTCACGACTGCGTGTTGCCATAAAGAAATGAATGTTCTTAGCCGTTCTACTCGATTTCTGTGCTGGCGCTGTCACTGGATGTTAATGATGTTTAACCTCTGCACTGCGAGGGCCAGTCTGCTTCTGGTGTGCTAGAATAGACTCCATTGTTGTTGACTGCGATGTCAGGGTATCAAAAGTCTGTCATATTTTCTTTGTCTTTATTGTAGTGTACCAATGATTGCATGCGCATATTGTGGACGTATATATATATATATTATAAAAGACATATACAAAAGGTTGGATGTGGATAAGATCGATGTATAAATGTAGTAACCCGCACATGTATATAAACCATTGGATGTGGATAAAATGGGCGCGTGAGTATGCTGTTCAAAAGCTCAAGCACACAGCTATATCAATGGTTGAGTGCGCAATGAAAACAATGTTCACCGAGAACACCCTTTGTGCTTAAATACAACTTCTGCTAGATGGGTATGCTCGGAATTAAAAATACGCAGACGCGAAAACATAGAAAATGCTTCAACAAATATCTATTGTCAGTCAGGGTCAATACAAACATACTGCACACTGTCGCTGCCAGCCGACGCAGCCGGACAACAACAACGCACACCTCCTTGCAAATATGAATATCGATCAATGAAACGTCTACCCCATATAAGAAATAGCAGGCTTGACTCTCGTAACATCCACAACGTAATCACAAGCAGACTTGCAGCCCTAACAGCTAGTCATGCCCATACCGTGGCATCATGGACGACACTAGGATGGATACATATACATCTCTCTACCCACCCAGTCATCCACCCATGTACCTACCCGTCTGTCTATCTGTCTTATCCTTTAACACAAACTCACGTATTCATCTGCCTTTCCATACATTCAAGTTGTGTGTGTGCGTAAACCTATCAACACTAATCTACGCATTTACCATACTTATCCATCTTTTCAAATCTCTCTCTCTCTCTCTCTCTCTCTCTCTCTCTCTCTCTCTCTCTCTCTCTCTCTCTCTCTCTCTCTCTCATCCATTAGCTCAAATGCATGTATCCACATACCTATCCACTCATTCAAATTGTGTGTGTGTGAAAGTGTGCGTGTAACCTATTAACGCCAATGCAAGTATTTAACCTATCCATCCATCTTTACGAATCAATCTCTCTTCCTCTCTCCCTCATACACACACACACACACACACGCTCGCTCTGTATGCCCGGGCGCGTACGTCAAAGAGAGAGAAAGAGAGAGGGCGAGAGAGAGAGAATTTACAACCAACCGCGTGCGCATCTGTCTAGCAAGAACAGCGCTGAGTGATCTCGAGGTATGGTGTCCGCCTCGAGTGCTTGAAGTCCCGGGTTGAACCCCCGGTGAGGACCGGGATTTTTTCACGTGGACTTCTAGTAATAAAATTTCCCCTGGTCTCTGGGTAGTGAGATTGGACGCCCGTGTGTATTGTTGCGCACGTAAAAAACCCCTTGGCAGTTAGAAATGAAAAAGAGTAGCCTAATGGCGCTGCCCGGGCAAAAATTTCTAGTTAAAAATCTACCCAAAGTATTTCAGGATCCTCGCCGGTGCTACGGAGTTCGTGCACTGAGCTGAGTTTCTCCGGACTCAGGCTTGAGTTAGGAGTAGAACGGAGCACTTATGGGTTACACCCGTGTGCAATGATGTTGATCCGTCCACTAAACTAAAGTAAACTAAGAACAGCGCGCTGTCTGTCACGAAGTTACATAAGTCGGCAATGTGAGCTAACTAGCGCCTCCCAAACCCGATCATCGAATCCCCTAATCCATCAAACTGTACAGTCAGACTCCGAATAAGGACATGTCCGATATATCTGGACATCTAACCGCATAAAGCCCTTCTCCCTGGCGAAGGGTTTTACGGATGCTGTTCGTAATCCCGTATACCCACGTACGAAACAGCTGCGCGAGATTCGGCAGCCGTCGCGTTGCGTTAATTTCTTACGGAAAGGTGTGTGAGCCGGTCGTTCAGAAAGTAATGGCAAACTACTGAACGTAAAACGTGTCAAGACATCAACAGCAGCTAAATATTGCTGACGATGACTGCAATGTCCTGTAAATATGATATCAAAACCTCATAAAGTCGTGATCTACGTCTGCGATGATGATGATACCACTGCACACAGTGCACCTTACCAGTAGCAATCCCCAAGAGAGGCAGGTGTTGTTTCCGTACCCCTTGCCAGCCCGGCTCGGGAAAGGGGGACGCGGGAGGGGGGGGGGGGGGGGGGTGTGTCAACGCCGTTGCGTTAAATAGTACCGGGCAGTTCTGGGGATTTTCTGGAGATTTGGGGAACATGTGACGAACGGAACTGGTCACCAGCATCTCACTATGTCACCACCTGTTATATGTGACAACCTAACACTTCACACCCACGGACCTACCTTCACCTGTTGACATACAGGTGGTAGCACTGGGTGCTTCCCCGCTACAATGGTGGATTCGGCAGGCAAGACTGTGAGGACAACAAATACAACCCTCGGATACCTTAGAACAATTGCTTATCCCGCTGCCACAAACAGATAAAATTGCCAATGTATGGATGACAGATCATGAAAGAAAACATGCGACAGTAGGTAGCCAGTGCCAGATCACCATATACGTTGTCTGTGTGGAGTGCCTGGAGACGAGAGATCTCACCATCTGGCTAAGCTAGGTACCACAGAAGGACAAGGGGGTCTAACAGTCACATACTAAATACAAGAATCATAAAATCACACAGAAAGTTACTAATACCAGCACAGCACGATTACCATATTATGGACAGACCAGAACGAATCATTATTCTGTACCTTATAAATAAAACATGTGCACACCGAGATTAGCATCCCAGACAACAGATCTATGTCAAGCGAACGAATGAAGAAGAAGAAGAAGAAGAAGAAGAAGAAGAAGAGTACAGAATGCACCAAACGTAATGCAGACACTTAAGTTTCTACCGTAGCCGTCGACGCGCCTGGCTCTCTTAAATTACCTACAACAGAACGTTGCCGCTAGCTCTCCCATGTACAGTATACGGCCGCTTCCACAACGGGCCCATTTTACCAGAAGAATATGACTCACGCCAACGGAAACGGAAGCCAACAAAAACCCACGCTCACATAAACCCCCAACAAACAAACCTATGTTTTTAAGCGGCCGTTAGAAGTGACAGCTCGCTGCACACGGCCCCCATCCCAGGACGAATCTGCTCCCGTATGAAACAGAAGAAATGGAAGAGAAAAGCCGGCTCTACATTACAGCAATAAAACAATATCCCTCCGCTAGAGAAGCATAAATGCTGCGATTGCCTCATGATATTCACCGATGTTAATGATACCTTTTATTTAGAAGAAAACTGCTCTCGCGGCCAGAAAAAAGGTCAGCATAATATTTATGTTTACTGGCAGGCAGCAGACACACCGCTTCACATCCAATATCATCACGGAATTCTGTGTTTGGCCGATGCCTTTCATGCTGTCTTCCCGGCTTGGTTTGTAATCTTTTCTCGCCCTACTCATTTTGTTTCCTTGAGCTATACTCACATTATCATTATTCTCAACAGTAATGGCCTGTTTTCTGGCCATTGTGGTCTACTGGCGATACGGCACAGGGCGCATAATTTCTCCATCAAACGGCACTTGATGGGTGATGTCATGAGTGTAACGTCCATCGTTGCCATGGTTCTGTGATACAAGAGCTGGTGCCCCAGTGTGAGATGGATCCACCCAGCATCCACGTAAGCAAACGGTGAACAAGTAACAGACCCCTTTACGCACTGTACAGCGTATTGTGGACATGGTGCAAGACCCATGTTTGTATAGAACACCTCTCTCCCGGAGGTCATGTGGTCAGTATCACGCCAGTCGCTTTCACTTCCCAAGACATGTCCACCATTCAATGCCGTCATGACCAAGACCGGGTAGGTGAGTGGCACGGACGAGATGGCTCAACGAACTGTCCTATGTTCCTGCCATGTCTGTATATTACCACCGTAATATCTGGATGTGATAGCGATTCGGCCAACATACCGATATAAATAGGGCAAACAAATAAATACTAGGGGCTTCAAATGAAAACCTTAAAAGTGTGATAGGAATTACAATAACCATGCCATTGTCTTGTAACCTGTTAATATTGTTGTTAAGGATGTCAAGAGAGTTAAGCATGTGACATCACGGCGCAGACGAATATGGTGACGTCACATGCAGTTTAAATATGGCCGCCCCACTTTTGAAATGCACCAAAGAGGAGCAGAGTTCTGTTGTTTTATGATCAGTGATGAGGTGAAACCTATAGAAATTAATCGGCCAATGAAAGTCCAGTATGTTGATGCATGCCTGCCAGCCGAGCAAGTGTATGAGTGGAGTATGAAGTTTCAACACGGCCTGACTTCTGTGACAGATCGTTGACAACATGGTCAGGCACACCGAGTAGTGACTCCAGAGTCAATGTCTCTTCAGGAATCCAAGAGCTTTATCAGCGCTGGACGGCTTGCATTGAACGCAGAGGTGACTACATATAAAAATGATACATTTGTTAATTACTTTGTCAGAATATATTCACATACACACACACACACACACACACACACACACACACACCATTTGAGATTGTCATTTGAGGCACCCCTGGTATGTACCGGTCAGTTGGACAATAACGTAAACTTCTCGACTTGACGTAAATTACAAGTACCTAAGAAGTCGAAGTGGGTTCGTCTGATGACGAGGGACACTGATAATAGAGAAAGCTAACCCACACGGAAAAATCAGTCCAATGCACTAGAAGTAATAACGTGTATGGACTACGCTTGCGTTCAATACGAGCGAACGCAACAAAATTAAAGACTGTAGAGGCGTAGAGTAGAACTGGTTGAAGGCCAGGCCAAGGACGCATGAGAGGACGCGCCATACAACACTTTTTTTCTTCCGCGTTTCCATCCTGTTTCAGGATATTGCGGTCAACATCAGCATCTTTCAGCTGTATGTTGATTCCTAGGCTAGATTATGCTCATCAGCACGCCACGACTTTCTGAGCCACCGGCTCCATACTCTCATAAGTCACTGGCGCGACTCGAACCGCTTCCAATTCTCTTGCGCTCACGTCAACCACGAGAGAATTCGAGGTTACGGAGAATGCTACTAACACCTCGGCCATGGAGACCAGCACCATACAACACTGTGTACATAAATATACAGGTGGGAGAGAGAGAGAGCGAGAGAGAGAGAGAGAGAGAGAGAGAGAGAGAGAGAGAGAGAGAGAGAGATTAAACAGATAAAGACAGAGAGGCGAAGGAGAGGGCACAATTATAAAAGCAATTATAAACGCCAAAAACGCCTGAAAGACTTCTGAGATAACATAAAGCCAGCTCTTTTTCTAGAAGCCAAATTACGTTTTGTTAAGCTGAATAGGCGCAGCGACCTGCAAACTGTAGCGGGTACATGAAGAAAATGTAGACCGTGCTCAGAGAATACATTGCTTGCGACAGACAGACAGACAGACAGACAGACAGACAGACAGACAGACAGACAGACAGTCAGACAGACAGAGTCACTCATGTCGTTCTTACTAATGTGACTGAGCTCTGTGACTTAATGTGACTGAGGGTCTGATGTTCGAGTGACTAAATGTGACGACTAATGTGTGTTGGAATGACATGCGATTGGTGTCTGTGTGTTGGAATGACTAAATGTGACTGATATTTAACTCAGAGTTCGTGCTCTGGGCGACGATTTCAGCAGGCCGCTCTGCGGAAAGAGACTGCATCCACGTGGAATAAACACCCGGTGCCGGAAGTCAACCTCTTAACTTTAATGCTTGAATGCTGGGACGTATGTACCACGGAACTCTACGGGCAGCTGTGAGCGCGCGTTACAAGCCATCAGACAAACATATATTGGCATGAGCGCACACTCCCACACACACGTCAGGGTGTGCTCAAGTGGGTGCAGGTGTGTGAGTGTACAACAGAGATAAAACTTCATAGTCAGGGTGTGCTCAAGTGGGTGCAGGTGTGTGAGTGTACAACAGAGATAAAACTTCATAGATATAAGTCTAAGACAAGCAGCGCTACAGTGGGTGCTCACCCGCACGATGCAAAGAATGTCTGTGTCATAGCGATGAACACAACTCAGCAAACATGAGAACGCTGAAGGGGTCAGCTTTAGAAGTAACTGATTATAAGTGCAGAATGGACGTTGTGGCTATAATGCCTTCATTAGCACTCAAAAAATCATTAACACAACTACATGTTACAAAAAAACTATAAAACGTGGTACTTATCTGGAAAACATGGATTACAGAAAGAAGCCACGTACCACATTACTCTTGAGAGCATAAAACATCAAACTATGTGCCATGAGATCCGCTGACAGAAAGTGGCAATCTCATAACAAGCACTTAAAAAAACAATCGAACAACGGCACTGGCATACCTTACTTAATCTCCCACCCTTGTTCAGAAGGCTTTCTACAGACATCTTCATATTTCTATCGTTTGTCTATATGTAATTATCAAGTCAAGCTCTGTGATGTCTACGCAGCTTCTCCCCGTGTATATGGTTCTTTAGACACACAAGAAAAGAGCCATACACATACGGTAATTCACATTATAGTTGAGCGAAGCGGTGCGGCAATGGTGAATAAGTTCTTCTTCTTCTTCTTTCGTTAGCTTGAAATTGTCTACAACTGCAATGTTGTCTCTTTATGACTTCAGTTGAATATGTAACCTGTGTAAAGACATGGACGCAAGATAGCGATCGCCTCATATGACCGTCTTAACAACCAGCGTGATGTGGTCTAGAGAGACAACTAACCAACAGCAGATATGCGAAATGCTTAGAAAAGCACAGTATAAGGCCATGACATGGGTTGTAGGAGACCACATGACCAGTTCTCTTCACACGAGTGCTCTTTTGATACATACCAGTCTGCGATCTAAGGGACAAGACTATGGCACTTGTGGACCTATCCTTGTGCAATGAAGTTAATCCTCTGCAAACACACAAACATGTAGGTGGGCGCAATGTCTGCACGCGGTTGCCAACACCATATAGTAGGACGAGAAAGACACAGCCGGCGCGTGAACTGATAACAAGGTACGTAGGCATGCACCTATTCAATTCACCTCATACACATCAAATCTAACGCGCGCTCAGCACGTCTGTACAGGCAGAATTTCATGGGGGATTACCACTGCCCTTTCGCGGTTAATCGTTTCATATTTTAAGGCGCTATTTGCGCAGCAATACAGACAGACACAAGTGATGCTAAGCTGAAGTAAAACCAGTCAGCTTAAATACGCCTGGAGTGTTCTGGAGGAACAAAGGCTGTTAGAGAGACCCTCAATTACCGTGTGTGAAAATCTCACCACTGATCGAATGTGGCTGGGTTTAATGGCGCCCTGGCTGTTTGGCGTGTCTGTCTCTGAGATTACATCATGAAGGAATCTCACACCACAGGTATTCTAGTTGTCATCCTCCTCATTGTTCTTATTTACTACTGCTCTTATACTATCTCTGCCCACCAATACTAAGACTGTTCTCTTCTCTACCACCCCTAGCTCGTCATTCCCATTACTTCTCCCATTCTTATCCCCATCTGTCTCCTGACGCCCTTGCTAGCTGATCTGAAGCCTATCAGATCTGAAGCCTACCAGATTACATCAAGGATTCTGTTATCAGAGACATTCTCGGTGCCATCATCATCATTGCTGATGATTACCTTCTTTTATTTCATAATCGTTCCACTTATACACTTTGTTTCCTGTAATCGTGTTTTAGTAAAGCTCACAATCTACTTCACGTTTTTCGGTGATTCATTCATCACCTATACCAAGGCTGTTATCTTCTCTACCACCCCTTCCTGTTCATAACTTCTCCTCTTCTTCATCTCATCCCTTGCATCTGATCTTCATCTCATCCCTTGCATCTGATCTTCATCTCATCCCTTGCATCTGATCTTCATCTCATCCCTTGCATCTGATCTTCATCTCATCCCTTGCATCTGATCTTCATCTCATCCCTTGCATCTGATCTTCATCTCATCCCTTGCATCTGATGTCAGTTTAAGGGGACATGACTGCTCACTCCAGTCGGTCAATGATACGGTAAAAACGATTTTCTTGACAACTGAAAAGCTTGCCTACACCACATTTCAGAACTACTTTCCCAAAACAAGTTTCAATAAATACAATTAATCGGCACTTGGCTTTGTGTTGCAAGTATTTCAAACAAACCAGTAAATACACTCGAAGACAAGTTCGGATTGAAGACCGAGCCGACGACGAGATGCAGGCTTGCCACGGATGAGTGAGCGTATCTAGTGGTTACCAGCCATACCTACCCCGACCACATCACGGGCGTGTCGGTAATTCTAAACAGAAAGTCCCTACATCAAATCACCCTCCGTGTTGTCTGTCAGTGCTTGTGAATGAATATTCATGGGTACAGCTTGTGAGTAATATTTATCCCGCTCTTGGCGCCTTTCCCTCCACTATCCGTTCTACGGTATTATCTTTTTTTAAATACTGCTGGAGGAATTAAACACATTGGCTTGGCACTTTCAAGTGGGCCCTTCCGTCAATCCCTGGCTGCACATATTTATATTTTCCCCATCTCTGGAGAACGCTTAGTTCTTTCATCTGAGACACTTTGTGACTCACAATGCCTTTTAACACGAACGATAACAGGGGAAGAGAATGGGGGAGAGAGAGAGAGAGAGAGAGAGAGAGAGAGAGAGAGAGAGAGAGAGAGAGAGAGAGAGAAAGAGAGAGAGAGAGAGAAAGAGAGAGAAAGAGAGAGAGAGAAAGAGTCAGAGAAGAAACACTTGTAAACGGACAAGAGTTTTGCGTAATGCTCCCATTTTGCTGGCCAGTTTCCTATTTGGAGGTTGTGCTTTTTGTATCTCTAGCAAGCATATGTTAATTATTGCCGTTATGACATGATAGTCAATGGCTGCACGGAGGCTCAACACTCACTAACTTCATTACAAGTTACGCACAATACATGAACATGCTGAATCTAACGGGGTCTTTGTTGGCCCGGCGCTCTAACACTTGTGATTCGTCGCTTGCAGTTACAACTTTGAATTGGTCGTGTTCACAAAGATTTATTGATTAGTGTATCCTCGGTTATGAATCTGTATCATAGTGTATCTAACCCAACTTACACCATGAGTTTCCTTGAAGTAATCGTAGGTTACATCTCCCCCGCCACACACGGCTAGGGGAAAATATGCAATTAGCACTTTGCCATGATCTGAACTGACAGATTACTCCTTTCCTCGCCCTTACCCATTTCTCAGGCAATCATAAGGATTATCCACACCCATTGTTCTCTTGGTCGAGCCCACAGTTACAGTGGTTCGACAACAGAATCCTGGCCACTGTCTTGGTAAACAAGCGAGCTAACTACTATTTCATTGTGACCCCAGAGCTAAGTAACATAGGCTTTATGATGCTAAGTGACCAGTTCTCTTTAAAAGCGCGTTCTTGTGTAACTCGGCGCAAGTAAAGTATTGCTCTTCAACAGGGATCAACATTTGCCAAGGGTCTATCCGACAAAGGTCACGAACAGGACTGTTCGCTTGAGGTCCTCACTGGGTCCCTAGACTTATATTTATTCAGTGCGCTGATGGTGGGTTAGTGGGTTCATTCCATATCTCCGTGGCGAAGTGGTCAAGCCATCTGACTCGGGCTGCGAAGCTTGTGGGTTCGATACCGGGCCGCGTCCTTCGGTTCACGAGTACATCTTTCGGAGACTCCTGGGATCGTCGCTGGAGCTACAGAGTTCGCGCTTTGTGCGACGCTTTCAGCAGTTCGCTGCGGAAAGAAACAGCCATATGGGATAAAAACCCGCTGCAAGGAAGTCGACCATGTCGACTTTTAAAAGCGACTGGTCAGTGAGACTTGAATCCCCGTTCATAAATCGATGACAAACGATTGAACGTAAAATTGCCTATGAAATCGGCCCAGGGTTGATGGCATTATGCAACAACAACAACCTGGCAGCATCAGCTACAGTAGCAGCGGTTGCTCTTGTGCATGAAGATATCTCATGCATGCAACTGTCAACATCAATCACAACACTATCTCTATATTCAACACAAGTGTGGCCGCTGCTCACACAACTGTACTCGCGTAAATATCAAGAACAGTATATAAGTAACACGCCTATAAGGGGCGTTATCTCTAAAGTTAGTGTTCACAAATATGAGATGTCAACAGCCAACACGAGAATGAGATGTGAACAGCTCATGAAAGCATGAGATGTGAACAGCCCAATGAAAGCATGAGATATGAACAGCCCACACCAGCATGAGATGTGAACAGCCCACACGACACTTTCACCGACTGCAGTAGACTTGCATTTAACATACTCCTCGGTTAGGCGCCGCGATGAAATTGTGGTTAGTGTGCTTGTCTATCGAGACAGTGGTCTAAGGTTCGACCCCCGCAGAGACAGGGTCGGTATTTCCGATAGTGCGGTTCTATGCACCCTCATAAAAATGGATACCACACAATTCTTTAAAGTGAGTTATGAATTGTCTAGGAAGGGAGTCGGTCACTTCATCCCATTTGTCAAGGCTTACAATATGTGTTACAACCCCACCGACAGTATCTGCTAGTTGACTGTCTCACACTCCTGTGTTGCAAGCACCCTCTGGCCCAACCACTCTCCTGGGAGCACACATACTCACGGGCGCCAGTTGTCGCGCATAATTAGCCGGACGTTGCCCGCCAGTTGTCGGGCGGGACAAGCATACACCAGGGGCGCCAAGCGGCAGACGTCGGCATCTGCCCGCAGACGTGAGGTCCTTTCTGCCACGTGACCACGAGGTTGGGTCTAGATGGTGCGACTTCCGGCAAAGAGACAAATATCAATAGTTGAGACACTAAGGGGCTATAGAACTGACATAAGAAATAAATGTAACGGTATTGATTAGCATTCGTGGAGGCCAATAAACAAAGAAACAAGAGAGGGGGCACTCGACAAGTGTAAAGCTAGGTGGTGATGCAATGACATATATAGTCGTTCAGCGAAGAGCTTTCGTTATATGGAGGTGGAAGTTCGAATACCAGCGTGACTATAACTTGCAATATTTCTGTTATCTATTGTTTCCTGTGATTGATGTCTTGTCCTTACCAGCAATGAACGCCGATCGATACAAGTACATTGATGTTGCCTGTTATTTCCGGATGAGCAGCACAAGAAAACACATACAATGTCGCATGTGTGCACGTGCGACCTCATTTTATTAATGTATTTCCCAGGTTATATTTGTAACTGCCACTGTGACATGCAGGCGACGCGGCCCACTGACGGGGACGCCTGATTTCAATCAAGACACGCTCGACTTGTTAAAGAAAACCAACACAGGAAAAGGAGCAGTGACACCTCGGTATGCCTGTTCAAACACACAATCTCGCCGATGAATTCGCCCGAGCCAACCGGAAGACGTGAGGAAAAGTCGGCGCATGCGAGTCGTCCGTGCACGCTCCTATTGTGAGGATGCTGCATTTGTAATTCACAATGCAACCAGCAACCGAATTCACTTTCAGACAGGCATATTAATAGGTCTTCAGTGTGAGAGCAGGTGTGGGGTATGCAGGGGAAGGGTCAGACACCTGGGTAGAGAGCCTGCTTAGAACACCGTGCACACCACACCAACAGCCCACACGAACAATCGAAGGCACGTCGGTCTACAACACACGAGTTCCCCTGGTCTCTAGGTAGTGAGATCGGAGGCCCGTGTGTAAGTGGTGCGCACGTAAAAAATCCCTTGGCAGTTGGAAATCGAAGAAGAGTAGCCTAACGGCGCTGCACGGGCAAAATTTCGAGTTACATATCTACCCAAAGTATTTCAGGGTTCTCGCAGGTGCTACGGAATTCGTGCACTGAGCTGAGATTCTCCGGACTCAGGCTTGAGTTAGGAGTAGAACGGAGCACTTATGGCTTACACCCGTATGCCGTGACGTTGATCCATCGACTAAACTAAACGAACACAACCAGGATACAGCAAGTACACATACACACTCACACATTCCATTCAAACCCCCACATCAAGCGATGATATGTCACAGTTCTGGCAGCCCTTCTCCACTTTCACACGTTGCAAGTCCTTTGCAGGACATTGTTATCAACCCTAGGTTGATTTTCTAGGCAATTTTACGTTGAGTAGTTTGCCACTGCCCTGGTTGAGAATCTGACAATTCCTAAAGACAGTAGAGTATATAGCTGCCTAACACTCCAGGTGAAGCGGGTTCGAGTTCCGGGGGTGACTGCTGTTCTATTTGACACGTCATAAGTTAGCCTCACGCGTAGTTGTGCTGACAATTGCCTGAGCACGACTCGGGAGAGTTCGATTCCTGGCCTCGCCGCTGGCTACAGTAGGGAGAGACTGACCACCTATTCCTCCCGGCACTCACGCCTACAATATGTGATGGTCCTATGACTTGACACATCCATGGCAGGTGTATGTGCCGGGACAACTCTGTGTGAAGCCATGCGCGGTCAGCATTAAGTCTATGGCCATACACCCTCCTACATCAGATGGAAAGGGGGGGGGGGGGGGGGGGGGAGGGAGGAAGGAGGCAGAAAGTTTATAAAGTGAATATGTGAATGGTGCGAAGCGTTGTGACAGTGTCGGTGGCCTAGTGGCTAGGCACTCGCCTGTCTACCCGGTGGTCAGGGGTTCCATCCGCAAATGTCCGAATTCGGATTTGTTTTTTGTTTTTGTTTGATTTTAAATGGATCTGGGCTTCCAGCTTGACCCAGCCTAAAGTGAGTACCAAGAATGTGTTGGGGAGTCAATGCGGCCGGGGTGATGCTGACCTCTGTATCCACCGAGTGCCGAATGTTCTATACAAATACGGCTCCAGCACCACAATCCCCCTGCGTCTTAAGGCGTAATTTATTTTTACGTAGATGAATTCTGGCGTCACTTATTTTTCTTAGAAAAAGGAGGTGGGGTGTGAAAGAGTTATTCATTGTAGTGGCCCACAATCTTAATCCAGCTCCTGTCACTGTGTTGCCGTTTCCACGCAAGGCACATAAGCACAAACACATGTACCCGCGCACAAATATAAGAGCGAACGCAGACACTGGCTGGCAATCTTCCGGCCAGATGACAAGTGAATGCGACCTGTTGATGCACGGGTGCACGGGTTTGGCTGGCGGTTGGTTCTGCTGGGTGGAACAGTTAGCCAGGCACGATTAGCTAGTCACGCAAACTGACAGCTCGGCCAGCCAGACCTGGTGCTAATACAACGATGGCATGTCGTGCATCTCACACCGCTCTATGTGCCATCCTTTCTTTGGGACTGGCATGAGGGTGTGGGGAGAGAGAGAGAGAGAGAGAGAGAGAGAGAGAGAGAGAGAGAGAGAGAGAGAGAGAGAGAGAGAGAGAGAGAGAGAGAGAGAGAGGGGAGAGAAGTGTGGAGAAATGATTTAATCCCCAACCAGCCCAGTGCCGTGTCCTCGTGAAGTTACCTACAGCACAACTCCGTCTCTGACTCCGGTGAGACACTCTCCATCTCTGACTCCAGTGAGACACTCTCCATCTCTGACTCCAGTGAGACACTCTCCGTCTCTGACTCCGGTGAGACACTCTCCATCTCTGACTCCGGTGAGACACTCACCGTCTTTGACTCCGGTGAGACACTCTCCGTCTCTGACTCCGGTGAGACACTCTCCGTCTCTGACTCCGGTGAGACACTATCCGTCTCTGACTCCGGTGAGACACTCTCCGTCTCTGACTCCGGTGAGACACTCTCCGTCTCTGACTCCGGTGAGACACTCTCCGTCTCTGACTCCGGTGAGACACTATCCGTCTCTGACTCCGGTGAGACACTCTCCGTCTCTGATTCTGGTGAGACACTCTCCGTCTCTGACTCCGGTGAGACTCTCCGTCTCTGACTCCGGTGAGACACTCTCCGTCTCTGACTCCGGTGAGACACTCTCCGTCTCTGACTCCGGTGAGACACTCTCCGTCTCTGACTCCGGTGAGACACTCTCCGTCTCTGACTCCGGTGAGACACTCACTCTCAACACGTTCTATTGGTTGTAGATAACTTCTATTCGACCATCTCGTGATATCGCCCTCGTCCTCCTCGTATCACAGCCTCCATTTGCTCGTCTTCTTCGACTGTTTTTTTTTTGTTGGGAGGGGGGGGGGGGGGTGTTAAGCAGTGGCGTTGGTATAATCGTTAGCAGGTTACGCTAGTCTCATAATGGCGATGGGGCGAGGATCCGCACGCCTGCGCCCGCCTGGTCGCTAGGAGAGGGAAAGACTGTCCACTTAAGTGTCCGTGCATTCAGACCCACACAATCTGGTAGTTTTAGAACGTCACAAACTCAAGAGGTTCCTGGTTCGGGACCCTTTCTTTTTTTAAATGTCTTTTATTTGCGTGCGCACTTGAACTAATAATAAAAAATCTGTTTGTAAATAAAGTGTCAGGTAGCAAGTAGGGACAACACGGTGCTACACTATACATGGACATTTACCACGCTATCATCAAGTAGGGACAACACGGTGTTACACTATACATGGACATTTACCACGCTATAACCAAGTAGGGACAACACGGTGTTAAACTATACATGGACATGTACCACGCTATCATCAAGTAGGGACAACACGGTGTTACACTATGCATGGACATTTACCACGCTATAACCAAGTAGGGACAACACGGTGTTAAACTATACATGGACATGTACCACGATTATCACCAACTAGGGACAACACGGTGTTACACTATACATGGACATTTACCACGCTATAACCAAGTAGGGACAACACGGTGTTAAACTATACATGGACATGTACCACGATTATCACCAACTAGGGACAACACGGTGTTACACTATGCATGGACATTTACACGCTATAACAAGTAGGGACAACACGGGTTAAACTATACATGGACATGTACCACGATTATCACCACGAGGACAACACGGTGTTACACTATACATGGACATGTACACGCGTATCACCAAGTAGGGACAACACGGTGTTAAACAACATGCCTGTACCACGATACACTAGGACAACACGGTGTTAACTACATGGCATGTACCCGATTACACCAACTAGGACAACACGGTGTTAACTATACATGGACATGTACCACTGATATACATAGGGACAACACGGTGTTACACTATACATCAGTGTATCCCAACATTTTTTGTGCTATGCCCCACCTAAGCCTTTCTAATATTCTTATCCCCCCCCCCCCAACATATGCATCATTTGTAATATTCAAAAATTGAAATGTTCACTAAAGAAACTTGAATTTTTTTTTAGAAGGGCTCACGGTTCCCACAGGGGCCAGAGGCCCCCTCCCACCCCCACTACCCCCACCAGGTCCCGCGTCCCTGTGTGTCGGGTGAATTTTTTTTTTTTTGGCGGTTACCCCAGACAAGCTGGTTCCCCCGCCTCCCCCTTTTTTGTGTGGACCCTTAGTCTCACTGTCAGCTATTGCCCACAGTGGTCCACCAGGCCCACATCTAAGGTGAAGAAAGATATGTGATGGGTTTTTATTTGATCATCCGGGCCCCCGACCAGACCAGGCGCACTACTGGGGGGAGAGCAGCAAGTGCACCCGATCCTAGCCAAAGGACCGATAGGTTTTTGGATGAAATCACTAGGAAATTATTGAGCAAACATAGTAAGTAAATTTTCAAAACATATAGTGGAGAACTGAAATTCAAGTACAAAATAATTTTAATGAAAGATTTTCCTATATTATTTTAATTATTAGTAATTATTTAAATTTAGTGAGATGCTTTAGCGCTTGATGCTTGCTGCAAAGAGATTTTATGTCAGGTTCCAATTTAGTTAACTTCAGTCTCAAGTCTGCCCGTTTTGTTATATCCAGCCGATTTCTTCCATTTTCGAATTGCCCCCCTTAACAATGGAATTTCCCCCCTCCCCCCTGTGGGAAACACTACTATACATGAACGTGTACCACGATTATCAATCACCAAGAAGTGCCCAATAAAGATGCTTTTCCAGAAGCAATGGCAAACTGCTGAATGTTAACTGTCTAGTAGGTCACAAACGGCCAAAACATGCTGAGGTTGAAGACAACGTTCTGCAAGACACATGCAAATAACTTTTAGTGATAATTACAGTTGGTTGCATATACTTTACAGGACGTAGCAGTCAACTCCAGCATTTTTTGGCTGTTTGTGATTCCTGGGCAAGTTTACTTTCAGCAGTTTCCCACTGTTTTCTGAAAATGACACTCGTACCTTTGTATGGAAACCAACGCAAGGCGGTCTGATTTCGCAACTGTGTTTCGAACATGGTATGCGGGATTACGAATTACATTCTAACCCCTTCGCCACTGTCAATGTAGGCCAAATATTCGACTTGTCTGTCTGTTACTTCGTTCCCAGAATGGCAAATGTAAACCAAATATTCGACTTGTCTGTTTGTTACTTCGTTCCCAGAATGGCGAATGTAAACCAAATATTCGACTTGTCTGTTTGTTACTTCGTTCCCAGAATGGCGAATGTAAACCAAATATTCGACTTGTCTGTCTGTTACTTCGTTCCCAGAATGGCGAATGTAAACCAAATATTCGACTTGTCTGTTACTTCGTTCCCAGAATGGCAAATGTAAACCAAATATTCGACTTGTCTGTTTGTTACTTCGTTCCCATAATGGCGAATGTAGGCAAGTTATTCGACTTGTCTGTCTGTTGTTACTTCTTCCATTAGATTCATTTTCGTTCCCAGAAAGGGGAATCATCTGTGTGCTGACGTAAGCACCTAAGCCAGCTGACACAGAGTTAACCACGGTCAGAAAGGGACCGCAGATGCAAGTGACTATCAAAGCGATTGACTAACTTCATAACGTAAAAGCACTTAACTCTGGTGATCTCTGCCCACTGCCCTAAGTGGATCTGCATGTAAGGCTGCACTGCTGTCCCAGCTGCAACACCACGATCTAGTTCTGCCTTCGTCTGGGTCCCAGATTTAGCGGATTTTCATTAGGTGTGCAGTCGAAGATAGGTCAGACATGAGCTGGCACCGTTAAGTTCTTGCTCGATAAATATTGGCTGGCACATATCCCGCACGCGCTGATTGAGTGGCTGGGCAACAAGATTTGGTCTGGCTACTTGATTCGCAAACAACCACCAGATCATCACTGCACTGATCTCATCGGCACATACAAGTGGGGGGTGTTGGCGCCGGGGGACGGGGTGGGGGTGAAGGCCTCATAGCACTACGTATATTACGGACAACTCTAGGGACATCACAGGATTTACATATAGAAAACGATATGAGGACATCATAAGTTTTAAACACAGGAAACGTTATTGGGACATCACATAACTTAAATACAGGAAACGATCTGAGGAAGACTAAGATATAGGAGACGATATGGGGACATCAAAAGCACATGTTAAATATAGGAAATAATACGAGG
Organism: Cepaea nemoralis; assembly: GCA_014155875.1. NCBI lineage: Eukaryota > Metazoa > Mollusca > Gastropoda > Stylommatophora > Helicidae > Cepaea > Cepaea nemoralis. The sequence continues at coordinate 373,757 of JACEFZ010025952.1, read as the reverse complement.
AAATCAAAAGACATGTTAATGAGAAGAAAAGATATAAGGACGTCAAATGACTAAAATGCAGGAAGCGATATGAGCACATCAAAAGACTAAAGCAGTGGATACAATATGAACATGTAAAAAGGTTTCGAAGAGCGCATACAAAATATAGGAATAGCTCCGTCGAATAAGCCAGAATTATAGTATAGTTCGGTTGATCTGTCTGTCTGATTTACTTACAAGCTACGGCTGATCTGACTCTGGTTTACTTACTGACAGCCCACGGTTTTCAGACAGATCTTGGGATAGGGATGTCACGGTGTATCACTGTCATGTCACATCAACACCAACAACTTTATTCACCACCAAGTAGCCTCTACATTAGTCTGGCTAACCAAGGATCAGCTAGGTCTCAGGAAGTTCCAGTGACGGTGGTAGATAGTCAGCACCCATATCTTGCCCTCCCCGTGTGGAGAGCTCAGGAAGAAGATTATGTTGCTTGTCTGCCGGGATGGAAGGATACCATCACCAGTTCTCGGCTTCAACAGTATGTACGAGAGTGAACTACTCGGTGCTACCAGATTCCAGCAACATCAGTATTACCCACATTTTAGGAACATCCCAGACACTCTTTATTCAGCTCCTATGGGAAACTAACATACTATCAACAAGACTGGGTAAATACGAGCATGTGGGTCTAAGACAAGTGTGACAGAGTTTAGTTCAGTAGACGGATCAACATCACGGCACACAGGTGTAACCCATAAGTTCTCCGTTCTACTCCTAACTCAAGCCTGAGTCCGGAGAATCTCAGCTCAGTGCACGAACTCCGTAGCACCAGAGAGGATCCTGAAATACTATGGGTAGATTTTTAACTCGAAATTTTGCCTGGGCGGCGCCGTTAGGCTACACTTTCTCGATTTCTAACTGACAAGGGATTTTTTTTAGGTGCGCAACAATACACACGGGCGTCCGATCTCACTACTCAGAGACCAGGGGAAATTTTGTTACTAGAAGTCCACGTGAAAAAATCCCTGCCCTCACAGGGGCTTGAACCCGGGACCTCCAGCACTCGAGGCGGACATATAAACTGGTATTGCCATCATCTTCAAACAGATGTTCTACCCCCAGCTACTCCAAATGGTCTACGGTACAAGTACAGACAAGGGTCCTTTTACAGGTCTTAAGGCTTAAAAAGTCGACAGGGTCGACTTCATTGCACCGGATATTATCTCATATGGCTCAGTTTCTTTCCGCAGCGCGGAAAGCGTCGCACAAAGCACAACTCCAGAGCTCCTGCGACGACTCTCAGGAGTCTCCAAATGCACTCGTGAACGAAGGACGCGGCCTGGAATAGAACCCACAACCTTCGCAGCCCGAGCCAGATGGCGTGACCACCTCGCCACGGAGTCCCTTAAGGCGAATTGGGTATATGGTGCTGTCCCGTGTTTTTAAGACCAATTGGCAGTCGACAAGTGGTGTGACAAAAATAAGGTCGGCCCGGGAGCCCAGATCAATGTTAAAACTCCGCCTAGATACGAATTTAAACCCATGACCACCGTTTCGCTGACCAGCGTCTATCCACTACGCTACCACGCCTCCTATTCAGCTGTATACTAGGAGTTACCGACACTGCGCAACCGGAACAGGAAATTCGCCGCCCTTGAACATGGCTGACTCATTATGCATTGTTAACAAGGTGCTGGGGAAATCTGTTTACTTTATTCATGTTCGCCGTCTATGCTCCTATCAAACATATAGAATGGGGGTTTGGTTCTTTATTGCCGGTCCTGGCAATAAGGGCTCAGATAAGAAAAGGACACAGCTCCAGGAAACAATCAACACGATAAGATTTTGGATAAAAACGGGCAGGGGCATTCTGCAAACATTGTACACTAGAGACATGTTGATTTCATGTTCTTTGCTCAGCACTCCAGGCTGTCTGTGCTTTCTCACGTGAGTGCCAATATCAGATATATGTCTGTCCATAATTCTCCTGCAGCAGCCTTCTGGGCTTCGGCAGAAACTTGTGGAGAATGTTGTAGCGTCGTGTTTACACAGGCTTACATACAAACAAACATGTTACACACAAATAATAAACATACATACTCATACAAACATTTTATACACACATAAGCATACTCGTACAAACATTTCACACACACATAAATAAACATACACACAAGCATGTTATACACACATACATAAACATTTACACACACACATAAATATACATAGAAACACTTTTTTTACAAACACATAAGCATAAACACACACACATAAACAAATATAGGAACACATATTTTACACACACATAATCATACGTAGAAACACAGAATTTACACATACATAAATACACATATACACACATTTTACACGAACATATCTACTTACACACAAACCTACATTTCTACCTACCAACCCGCGAACAATTTCTACAAACGAAACGCACCTACACCCATCCACCGACCTACAGACGCGCGTCCCATTCTATATCCATAAGACAACACCACACACAGGCAGTCATACAATGATACATACATACATGTATAGCCAGACAGACGAGCGCGCACGCAGGCAAACAGACGGCAGGCAGGCAGACAGAATTAACTGGCTATAGCAGCCTGGTGCATGTAACGGACTGTCACATCTGCCACACATCGTGGAATGGGGTGGAGTGAAAGAACTGGACAGCCACGGCCACTGCGCGGACAGTTATGTACGGCTTGCTCCGTGACCAGGAAGTTCAGCGATCATATATTACAGACAGGAATAACCTGCGCTTGAAGGTAGCAAGGGTGCCGCTGCGGAGCTCACAGCTCACAATAACTAGTAGCATGTGTATGGACTACGCTTGAGTACAAAGCGAGGCTGCACAAAAAAGGCCGAGTAAACTTTAGAGAGTAAAGATACCGGAAGTATAGTGTAATGACAACGATAACCTCTGTACATGAAGACAATCACAACAACTTGGATGTTAGTGTCTGGAACAAGCATGGACAGGGCGTAACGGGTTAATGAAGAACGTCGACTTTCTTGCACCGAGTTCTTTCCAATATAACTCAGTCTGTTTTTTATGAGAAGCAGACATCAGTAAGCGCTGAACAGCGCATAAGCACCGTAGCACCATCGACGACCCTTCTCTTCTTCCCCCCCCCCCCTCCTCCTCGGGTTTCCGAAATGAATGACACTTTTGAACTGAACGACGAAGACCCAAAACGTAACCAGGACCTTCGCTACGCGAGACAGACGAGCTGACCACTCCAACACAAGCGACCACTCCACCACAAGCGACCACTCCAACACAAGCGACCACTCCACCACAAGTCCCCTCCCTCCCCCGCCCGACGATAGAAGAACAAGTAAACACAAGATGAAGGCGCCTTAGAACAGGGAACCCAACTAGAGGTTTAAGCGGGACATTCTTGAGACCAGCATTCGTAATGCACCACGTGAAATATGAACAGCATCGCAATAAAGCTAAAATAAACCAAGCAGAAACAACCGAGACTGGCTGTCATCCGCTCGGAGCCTGCCCGTGTCAGGCACGAGCAGTGAATGCAATATCATCCAACGATCAATCATGGAATGTGACAAATGCCGACGTCTGACGTGCTAATCTATCCACATGCCTTTCTGTCCCCGCCATCAGGAGGTGCCGTGGCAACAATTATATCAATTCAACACATCTGTACACATTCCTGGGAGAAATTAAGCGTTTTATCCCTGCAGCGACACCGACAAACAATGCAGGAATTGAAAGAACTACGAAAAGAAAAGACATTATCAGACTAGAACAAATGAGGTGAGATCATTACATTCAAGAATGACGTACAGTTTATCCGCTGATGATGCCTTTGCGGGGCGCATTGGAACGAACGAACGAAAATCTTTATTTTCAAAGGTTTTAGAATTAGGCATGCAGGCCCGTCTGAAATTCTGCCCTTCTCTTCTATTTCCTCTCATACATTTTTTTCATTCAACATCTCTATGATGCGAGCTCCCAGGCTGTACCCATATTATTAGTCAGCCATCTTCATCAACATCAACCCAAGGAACGGTCCTTACTTTTTGCAGTGCCTCTCCTAGTCTCCGTGTCCACATAGTACCTATAAGTCTGGTTTGGTTCAGTGGTTCCTTCTTGTTAATTAAACCTAGTGCCCGTGCAGTATCATGTCAATGCAGTCACAGAAAGGCAACATGATAGTACATATTACCACAGGGGTGCGACATACTCAATACACAATGAATACATCGCATGTTCTGGGACTCAAGCATTTCAAGTTAGGAGATCAGATGCCTTTCCCGTCGCCTATTCCCGACTCCAAGTAAAAGGGATGTCAGGAAACGAGTTCAATTTGCTAGCCTTGGCCACGAGTTATGGAAGCAACCTGACGCAAGGCTGTCGTCTTACCCTCTGTGCCTCGTTTGGTGTCAGCAACCAATCCCATCACCTCACTCGCTCCTCAGTGAGAGAAAGATTGAGAGTTCATGTCTTACAATCTATGTTCTCTTTATTTCATCTATGTTCTCGTCAGCAAGTGCCACCTCCGCATGTAAGGTCGGCTGTAATGCCTCTCTATCATCCAGTCTGTAATCCTATCACAGATTACAATATGTATCGGTGCTGCCTTCTCGCCGGAGATTTGTGACTGATCCCGTCTGCTTTATACGACAGTCCACCACTTGAACACAACTATGCGGCGCCCAAACCCAAGAAAACCATTCCAGTGAGAACGTGTTCTACAACTATGTGGCGCCCAAACTCAAGAAAACCATTCCAGTGAGAACGTGTTCTACAACTATGCGGCGCCCAAACTCAAGAAATCCATTCCAGTGAGAACGTGTTCTACAACTATGCGGCGCCCAAACTCAAGAAAACCATTCCAGTGAGAACGTGTTCTACAACTATGCGGCGCCCAAACTCAAGAAAACCATTCCAGTGAGAACGTGTTCTACAACTATGCGGCGCCCAAACTCAAGAAAACCATTCCAGTGAGAACGTGTTCTACAACTATGCGGCGCCCAAACTCAAGAAAACCATTCCAGTGAGAACGTGCAACAAACATCCGGAAAAGGCATATATTCTCGCCTTAGTTTCCCAGTCTTTCGGAGATAAGCTTTTGCTGGGAGTCTATTCCGATATTGGTTACTTGCAGGATGGAGAGATGAGGTCTTCAACGAATCACCTGGTAGAGACACTTCTTTACACTGTGTATTATGGCAGCAAATTATGGACAGACTGGTAGGATGTGCTCTTCAGCCATGCCCACCCTACATATATCACCAGGTGTCAATCAGCAACCACATGACTTTGACTGACGCCATTAAGGAATAATCGATGCCTGTACCTACGCTCTCTACAACTGCCTGAACTGTTTCTTATCCTCCTGCGTTCCGCCTTCTTTCACCCATTCAGCAGCCACAACGCATGAAAACCTCAGTCAACCATTTTTTTCTGTCTATATTGCAGATTCGAGGCCAATTGTAATCTCATGTGTACCCCGTCCTCCGGTTCTAAAATGGCGCGGAAAAAAAAATAAAACTCCAACGGAACCAGGACCCAGCAGATAAACTGCTTCAGGAGGTTGGTGGCTTTTCTAATCACTTATCAGCACTTAAGGCAGCCATAACGGCAAGCAGTTTTATGAGAATGCGGAAGTTCAACTTAACATCATTAAGCAATGTTTTTTTTCTACCAGTCTCAGGTGACCTCGGTGAGCAAATTAAAGAATGTGGCACCTGACAGAACGACTTGAAGGCACCATGTATCTGCGGAGTGTGCTTTTCTGTCAAGGTGTTGCCGTGATCCGTCCGCTGCATTGCCTTTCTTTCTCACATAACTATGGAGGTTCCTGAGGTTCCATACATGCTGCACTTTCCAAGACCTATTCATGCATGCATCTGTCTCTTGTCAGTATTTATATTTCTGATCGGGTTTCCGCTGTCCAGTTCTGAAAAGCATCTGTCCAGCGCATTTTCATCTCGCCTCCGTGTTTATTCCTTTCAGTTAAGTTATAGGAAGTCCAGATTATCTTGGCCATTATAACATGTAAACTGACTGCCACCTTGCCGTCTTGACAGACGATATTTTGTAAAATGGAGTTACACCTCTCCATAGCACAAAGCCTGGGCTGAATTTAGAGACCATGTGTTGCCTATGCAGCATGATCCCTCTTTCGGCCTGCCTAGTTTACTCCAGAGGAAAGGTAACACAAATATATATGGAACAAGACAAGTTGCAGAAAACTGTTGGATCAGCAAAGCAGTGCTCTAACTGTCTGCTTGTCGGAGCTTCTATCCTAGACCAGTTGCCGACCAAGGTTTAGCCCCCCCCCCCCCCCACACACACACACACACATAGACACACACAATGTGTGCGTGCGTTCCCTCGGTTTATTTTGCTGGTGATATAAATACAATTGTGGGTATTTACGCTAATTTTACGAGGATTTACGAGGAAAAGACAACAGACAACAAAGATGGCCAAGTGTCCCGTGTTAACAGGCTGAGACCTGGGAGTGCGCCAACCTGCATAACCTGGTCAATACTGATAGCAATTGTCTGGACGTTAGCTGGCCAGCATTCTGCCCACTGTCGGCCTCACAGCCCTGGCCATCTCCTGCAGCTGCTGCAAGTTGATGATGCTTTGATTGCCTCATCTCCCCTTATGCTCACACATTGAAACAAATACGCGATCGTTATGTCATTACAGTCCTGGCTTAATTCCAGCCATGCTCAAATAAGTGAGAATTAACGTCTGGTGTATTGATCGGCACTCACAGAAGTGAAGAAAAGGAGTAGAGATCAGATTGCAAACTGCACAATACAAAATTAAAGTTGTAGTTACACGGAGATTCGAACATACTAACTGGTAGTGGTGCGTCGCTCAAGGAGCAAATGTATTGTAACGTTATTTTACGGCCACTGTTACCAGAAGATTATTGCAGAGAATATATAAGAAATGCACCTAGTGAACTTACTACAGCAGAAATTACGACAACTCCACTGAAAATACACAACGGGACCACGTTCTTTGGTTATGTAGTTTAAGAGAAGAACCCACGCGTTTTAGTTTGAATGACAAACAAAACAATAATAAAGACCGGAGTTCTGACATTAGAAAACGTAGCAAAGTTAGGTTAAGGAAAGAGGCCAGAATCGTGCCGTCGTCTCCAAATCTAATACAGTACATGCAACTAACTAGTTATCAGTTAACAGAAGCGACGTCACTACACTACGTTATTTACGTCCCCAAGTCATGGACGATAGGTCAACACTTTAGTCCAACTGTCCGATATAGGGGTTGAACCCCTTATCTTGACATCAGCACACCAGGTGTTCAAGACCACGTGTTCTTGTCCATTCGGCCATGCTGACTTACAATCGTCAGAATATAATACAACATAGTTAAAATATGTGAATTTCGTACACGGTGGTGAGATTCTCCTTGTCCAATCAACTGGTGGAGACACTAACAGAGATATCCGTGTGCGATGACAGTGCTCCTGCCCAACTCAAACCCTAACCTCTAAGACCAGAGACCAAGCACACTACAGATGCTGAATGTAACATCAACTACACCCAGCATCTCCAACCTCAATCACCAGATGACAGAACCAAGCATACATTGCCTGCGCCTGGCGCCCGACAGGTAGAGAAGATGACACGGCAACAGGTATGTAAGCAAGCTCAGATTGATGAGACCCCTGACTGCAGTCTATCCACTATATGAACATATCTGAATGCATATCAATCTTCCCTCGCGAGTTGTTCAACAGACACCGAGATAAGGGACGAGTCTGGTGCACAGATCGAGTGAGAAGTTACAGTCAGGCTTTGCGTAATTTATTTTAATAGCATTCTACGTCACTAGAACGATGGCGTCCTAGATTCTTCTCTGTCTTCAGCCTCACAAAAACAAGTTGATACTTTCCACCGCTGGCATGTGTTTTTCCCTTTTCAATTTCCTTCCTTTGTTTTGTTTGTGAACACAGGGAAGGCTTTCTCGCCTCCAAGTGTTAATTAAGCCAGGTGCATTTCCCATTATTCCCCACAGGCTGCCGAGTAATGTCATAGTTGGCATTATACCTTTCCCAAGCATGCACCTAGAAATGGGCTGAAATACTCGGTAACTGAACAAACACGAAACATCATGTCAGCCATAATTGCACTGGATTAACACGCCTTAACTATTTATTTACTGTTAAATACTATGCTTATTGCTAACTGTCGTTATTTACAATTGTTGGTTGCATGTACTCGCTTTGAATTCAAACGTAGTCCATACTGATGCTACCACTAGTAGCTGCCACTACAGGGGGAGTGCACTGAAGTGATTATGCATGTGGATTAGCTTTCCCAATTACCAGTGTCCCTTCACTTTTGAGGTACTTGTAATTTACGTCCCCAAGTCAAGACAAGGACGAGAAGTCAACTAAGCATTACTACACAGCACTGTTAGTAAATCAGTTATTAAACGTCTCTTAAACATTACCTTATAGTGCTTTTATTAATAAAGTAGCATGATACACTTTTTTTTGGGGGGGGGGGGGGGGCTACTGCTTTTGTCGTGAAGCGTCGCAGAGAGTAGGCAGGTGTATTTATTTATGTATTTCGCTTATCTTGTTGCTTGTACTAACGTCATATTTTCTGAGCTTTACTCCATGTAGCCAACTGTTTCTTGTGCCTTGTATCCCGATGTTCTGGCGTAGAACGCTCTAGCCTCTGGCTGATCGTGTTCCACCCTAGCTAAATGCCCGAATCATTCATTATTTCTTTGCTGTTCTATAAAATCAGTAATTGGGGCTATCCCAACACTTGTTCTTAGTTTCTCGTGTATCTTTCTAGCCAGTATCATCGTTGCCCAATTTGCGACCCCTTGAAAATAAAGGTTCGTTCGGTGTTTTCCCCCCGCTGCATGAATACGAGTTCTTAAACTTCTAGAAACGAGTATTACCACCACACTTTTGTTAAATGAGTTATTAAACATCTGGCAACAGTTACCAAAAATACACTGTTGTGAACATTAGTCATGAAGTCTGCGGCACCTTCACTTTCAGCAGGTCGGTGACTCTTGCTTGGTGGTTAGTGAAACTCAAAGTCACACAAAGTTGAGGGTTCGAAATCAGACGCCAACCAATTGGACGCAGATGGCGTTGCGCTGATTTCGATTGTATGAGGCGTCGGTAGTTCAGAAAGCAATGACAAACTATTGAACGTAAAATTGTCTAGTAAATTACAAACAGCCAATACATGATGGGGTTGACAGCAGCGTCCTGTAATGTAAATGTAACTAACTTGTGGGGTATCATACCACAGATTTCTGATCGGCCTGTGACAATCAACAAAGAGACGTCGGCTCACAGATGGCCTGCGACTGACTCCCAGTACCGAATGTTGGGATTGTGAAAACTGCGTTCACTAACCCTATCATAGACGTCGACGTGGTAACCAGAATAACAGCTTTTAAACTTCCGGTTCGCTCATGGCGAGGTAGATAGTTCAACCCCTACACCGGCGTTACTGAAATGTTCACTTCTCGTTCTGAAAGCAGAGGAAGACTACTGAAGGCACACTTGCCTAGACATTCGAACTGGGATTGATGGCAACGTCCTGCAACATGTTTAAAACCCTGAGATACATGCGCCGACACTCACCCACTGATCAAACTCCCCTCAACAGCCTGGACAAATCAGAGCGGAAGTCAGGTAGTATAACTCCCCGGGCTGAATGAACCTGTCATCATTAAGTACCCGGGCAGGCTGGCAGGTGTCTACGAGGCACACATCTCCGGCCGCCAACCGTTGGTATCGGTTATCATCCTGTCTCTGGCAGCCTTTCTTCTCGGCACACCACGTGACCGGCTACCAAATACTAAAGGTGAACACTCACGGAGAGCACTTTCCTTCTCACGTCTGCCTGAGGTGTGAGAACAATACGGACTGAGACATTTGGCATGCAGGCAGGGCCCCAGCTTTTCTCACGCTTAGACTCCGGCTTGTTGATTCTGTCTGTACCTGGTTTCACACGGCCTGGCATAGGTCAGCAGGCATCTACCAGCGCACAACAGCACCCTGCTGTGTTAGTAACCACTCGCCACCACGACTAGGTATATACTTACAAGAACCATCCAATGTGGAGCATCCGCGGGGCTACATTACACAGCCGCATGTGTTTAGTTAAGTCTCCGTTGTGTCTCGCGATAAGTGGGCGGTTCGAGCCCCAGTGTTGCATTTTACTGGCCTCGGTTGAGAATACTGTGTGTTTATTTGTTTGCCTGTTAAAGCCAGGTAAAAGATTTCACATCTGAAACGACTAAACTTACGGTATGTCCCATGACAGAAAATCAAACACTGCATAAATAAAATGTTCCACAATCCGACCTCTCAGGCGTGTGTGTACTGAAAACAGCGGTGTGAAATTAGCTATGCTAACATCCGAACATATTCAAGACTGGTCAACAGTATTTAAACTCAATAGAAATAACAAAATATGGGGTAAACTATGAAGGCTTAGGGTGAATAATTGTACAGACAAACCGTTAGATGTGCCATCTCCTGTAAATCTGCTACCATAACGAGCACTATGATTACAGCTGCGGGTTGTAGAGAAACGACCATCCAGGATATAACATGGAGACTGCGATAATAACTGTCTGCTGTAGCCAAACAATTAGCAAGATTATAACAGATGGAGTGTGACACCAGACAAGACACCCGAATAGTTATAAGGGGACTATAATACTAGCCGAGTGGCTAGAATACTGGATTCTCTTTCGGGAGACCCGGCTTCAAATCCTCGGTAAGGTGTGGAGATTTTTTCCAGTCTGGGGCAAAAAGAAAACTCTAGTCTGCTCAATTCGCAGCGACTGCACTAGCCAGGCTGCCTTAATTCCGCAGGCTCAAATACCTCCGTGCCATACACCGCAAGGTGCTATATTGGCAATAAATGACGGTTGACAGTTATGATACTAGCTGCTGGTTACAGATTCAGATCACGCAGAAGGTACTGTGTGTATGAGACACTCTACGTAAGACATTGCACAGGTAGTTTTAAACATTCGGGTTTGCAATGTTCTACCAACCAGTCTTCCCCCCCCCCCTCCATAACGTCGTCGTTACCTCACCAGCACAGCCACGATGTAAGCCTACAATGTATCCCACGTTATCATAGTCATTGTAGTATGCTTAGTTTACCGTCAATTGTAGCAATTATGGATATATTTAAGAATGCTAGTGTATATACATACAGTCAGGTAGCCGAGATGCCTACAAACTCATATATATAGTACCACTGAAGTCGGAGTGGGTTCGTCTGATGGCGAGGGACACTGTTAATGGGGAAGCTAACCCACACGCAAATTTCAGTCCATCACTACTATAATTAGTGTGTATGGACTACGCTTGAGTTCAAAGCGAGCCAGCGAGCGCTATATATATATATATATATATATATATATATATATATATATATATATATTATATATATATATTATAATGGTACCTGAAATGCCTACAAACTCAATTCTAAGTTGTTTTAAGTTCTTTCGGCATTTAACCCTTTCGTTTGTGTTAACTGCAGACAAACTCTGCGTTGCAGTTGTCCATCATTCTTGACTGCCAGGGGAGAGAAGCAGAAACTGGAGACAGCAAACTGTAACTAGCGCCATCCCTCCCGCTGGCTTATTCCCGGCAACAATTTAACGAGTAGCAATTGGGCAATAACGAGACAAGTTGGAAAGTAATGTTACATATACATATAATACTACTGCAATGAGACACTCGCGTCTCCCTCACACACATCCCTCTGGTCCTGGTAGAAAGAATGCGTGTTATTTGAGGCTAAATTTTAAAAATACAAAATAAGACAGCAGCTCGGCGGGTGAAAACACACACAGATATAGGCGAACTCGGCTGAAGTCTGTATCAATGGAACAACAAAATACTAAAAATATATAACAAATGAACAAAGGTGGGGGGGGGGGTGGTGTTTACTTCCCTCAACGATGTATGCTCCATGAGGCTAAGAACTAACAATGAAGGATTGCATTTGTTCATAATCTCGCATTTCCTTCACCATCGCTGATGTCCTATGGCAAAAGTTGAGGTGCTAACTGGCCGCTGAGTCTTGCCGTGGCCTGTCTGTATATCGCCGCCATCACGTGCTGTGCCGATAAGTGTGGTCGGTCATGGTTTGTCATCTCACGAGATCACCAAACTGTTAACTTGTTCAAACACGTGACTGCACATACCCCCTCCCCAACAGCCAGACTGACCAACATCTGTGGATAGCCCACAAAACTTCAGAAGGACGTGAGACAAGCCGTGCCCCTCCGCCCACTTATCACACAATGTATCACGTACGTTATCCCTGTCTATACCAAGCAAAAATCCACACGTTAAACAGTCACTCCCCATCTGACCACAACGTGTCCTCCCATCAAACAATATTCCGAAAGAAGAGAGCGCTCAATGAGACCAGCGGCGACCAGCATGGTTTAGAGTTGTCTCCAGGGAAAACAGTTTGCCCATAATGCCTCTTCAAAGTACAACGGGTGGCTGGGTGTAGAATGCTTCAAGTAGATCTATTTATGGCTGTATCCATTGTTCACAGCACGGTGATTTGCAATAGAATAAACTAACTCGGGCTGTCAGGCCTCTTAGGAAAACAGCCAGCCTACAGACAAATAAGAGTACACATACAGAATATACCGTAATCATGCAGAGCCCAATGGCATTCGTGGACTCGGCTACTCTAGACAAACAACGCTAGTTTTACCATTAACAGCAATTATTGACAGCGCATTCTATTCAAATCACGGTAGATTTTAAATTGTTGTACCGGGCTTCAGTTTAGGAATCAGTTGAAACATTTGATTCTAGACAATTGCCTCAATGTCGGGAAAGGATACGAGCAAAGACAAGACAGCCAGGAAATAAATGTTGCAAACAACTACACCACAAAAAGTACCAGTTCGAGGAAGGAGCTGTTAAATGTGGCATTTATTCTGCATAGACAATCAGTCACAGGTAAATGTGTTCACGTGGAACACAGGGCGATTGAGGGATGTTTGCAAGCGTTTTTACCTCTATGAATCATTATATTCATTAGTTTATTGCCTTCCTATTAGTCCTGCACATTCGTTCATTATTTATATAGGCTTATGTGGCTGATTTATGTCTTGTTGGTTGCTTTCCTGGCAGACCGCTATATGTGCAGACTGGTGCAGGTGTTTGAGATTTCCTGCCTCCACAAACTTTGTTCCTGCAAATGTGTGCGTTTGTGCGCGCCAGCGTGTGTGTACATGCACACGTTTATGTTTTTTTTTTTCTATTTACGCCAAATTTACCGCACATGCTGTTTTGTTTGGCTCTGGCACCTGGGACAGAAGACAATTCCATAGGACAGACGACACAACCTTGGAATGGAAGACACGACCTTAGGAGAAAAGACCCGACCTTAGGACAAAAGACAAGACACTAGGACATAAGACAAGACACTAGGACAGAAGACAAGACCTATTACACAAGACAAGACCCTGGGAGAGGAGGGCAATATGGTTAGCGAAATCCAGATAATCAAGATGTCTCATTGGATAGTTATTTTTGTCTTCAATAATTCAGTCATTTGTCAGTAAGAATAATAAAGACAACAACAGGCATCCCTGTTCAATTTTTACACGCTATCATGTGGGGTTTCCCTCAAAAAGAAAGCTGTATGTCAAATCTCTGCATGTTGTATTTATTACGTTAATGAACTTCCTTGGTATCTTAGAGTTACCATCAATTTTTATAAGAGACTTCTTGTCAATGACGTGTTCACAGTCCGCGAATCCAACACAATAGTAGCTGGATCAGTTCAATGCTTGGTTCTGTTGCCCTTATGCTCTATGTGGCTATCCTTGCCAGTGCGGGATCTTCCTGGTCGGAATTCCTGCCTCTTCTTTTCTCAGTTGTTTGTCAGTGGCATTATGTAATCTCTTTATCCATGATACTGACAAGAACATTATTTAATCATCTACAATTTTCGCACGCAATAAATCATGACATTACATCGATGAAAGCAACGAGGAAACGTCTTACTATTGCAAATAGAAAGTAATCATTGTCGTTGGTGGCCCTAACTGTCATTCGGCATATATGATCTATAAAACACGGCGTTGCATATATAAGGACGGCGATAGTGTACATATTTTCCTCCCACTCTGAACTGAACCACCATCTAGACGAGAACATCGTTGCAGAGTTCTCCTCCTCCTCTCCAGACTCAGACACCTGCTGGTGAGCTCAATGTTAGTACTGCAACTTCACATCTGCGCCAGGCATATGCCAACAGGTAATAAAATAAACAATAGACAAAAACATAAACTGCAGTAGACTGTGACAAACTGACTACCTGTTACTGCCCTGCTATTACAGCGGTCAGAGGGCGACACATGTAACAGAGGACAAATAGGAATAATTAACATGCTGTCAAACAGCCGGATTGCCGTCAACTTCATGCCGACATGAAAAGATCACACACGGAATAATACAGCGAATAGACGTGCGGGACACGGCCGAATTCACACTGACTATCGTAAAACAAGAATGCTCTGACATGCAAGGCACCGTGCGGAAGGCAACCATTAGCGAAGAGAATCGTAATAACGATATCGGATGCCCATAAATCATGACATTGAATGATTTACATCGATGAAAGCTGCCGGGAAAAGCCTTTACTATTGCAAATAGAAAGTAATAATCATCGTTGATTGCTCAAACTGTCATCCAAGCTTTACATGTGCAATTTTATTGTTCTCGTTAATTTTCAACATGCCAAGTTAATAACTTTGTTTTCTAAAGCATAAACTATATTTCCCGGTACGTATTTTTATTCCACATCTGCTGATCATCTGCCTGGCTTAGTACTGTTCTAAGGTGAGCTGATGAATAACACGTGGCAGAATGGGAATAAAATAGTTAAAGAAAAGGAGAACAAGATAAAGAATTGAAAAGAGGGGAGATGCACACAGACCGGTAGAAAATGAGGTAGGTGGAGATCAAAGAAGGAGGGCAGAATAAAATGACCGACTACAGGATAAATTCAAAGTGGGAGGGGGTGTGTGAAACAGGTGGTAAGAAAGATTCTGAAACACTAAACTATACTTACAAGAATTTGAATAACGAAGACACAAACAATAGATTGCACGATTTATTGCCTGGCATATTTCGCTGCATCTCGTCAGGTACATACTGCAGAAATCACACAACTTAACGTGAATTAATTAGATAAATCCTTCAAACTGAAATATACACATGTTCGCACAGTAATGTCGATTGTCTACCACGGTAATTTTAAACTGACTAACATGTCTTTCTGCTTACACAAGGACGGCTTACGAAGGTTGATTAGAATAGCTTCAGCAAACTTTAACAATCGACTACTTTGTGTGTTGAACAACACACGGAAGGCACTGTCTCTTTCAACCACGTGACCACTCTCGAGCACATGTCTCCCGACCGATGAAGCCAGACTTTTCCGGTGTGTCGGCCTGCCTAGGCTACCATCTTCTGTGTGTAGTATCTTGTCCAACCAATTCGGAATATGTTCCGAAACCCTGCAATGTAACTGTCGCTCAGTTCTGCCTATGTAGATGGCCTCGCATCTGCATGTAAATTGGTAAATACAATTTGATTTGGCGTACAAAGCTACAGGTTCTTTTACTGCTGGGACTGGGATCGGTGTGTTTCTGTACCTGATGACTAGAGCTGCAGCACAGAATGTTCGCTCGACTGCTGTGGTGAGCCGGTCCCGCAGACGTTGCATTACGTCATCTCCTCGGAAGGTTAGCTGGATGAATACTTTGAGTTTAGGGACTGTAGTTACTTCTGATTTCGGTTTGGGCTGTTGGCAGTGGCGCTTTATAAATCCTGTGGAGTACCCATTCAGGTTTAAGGCATTCTTCAGAGTTTTAAATTCCTCTGTCAGTGTGTCCTGGGTGCATATCTTCCTAGCACGGTCAAACAGGGTCCGTACTAAGCCCCGTTTGTACTGGACAGGTGCGAAGCTCTGAAAATTTAAGTATTGGCCAGTCCATGTTTCTTTGCGGTACACCGATCTTTGAATTGTGCCAGTCTGCTCTACGTCTCATTAGGATATCTAGAAACGGCAACGCTTCGTTGTGTTCGTGTTCCATAGATAAAGAGATGTTTATATGTGTCTCGTTCATTGTGGCCTGGAACGACGTTGCTTGTAGCTCGTCTGTGGTGATAATTAGTATATCGTCCACGTAACGACGGTAAAAGGCCAAGTTATTGATTTCTGAGGATCTCTTTTCTTCTAAGTGTGCCATGAAGATGTCCGCTAGAATAGGTCCAAGTGGGCTCCCCATGGCCACTCCGTCAATTTGGCGATATGACTTGTTTAGAAAGTTGAATTGTATGTTGGCAGTACATAATTTTAATAGCCTCTCTAGAATAGCTGATGGTATGCCTAGTTTTAGTTGTTTGTCTCTAATGCGTTCGCTTATTATATTCACGGTCTCATCTAATGGAACGTTGGTGAATAAAGAGGCAATATCCATGCATGCCATGTGTTTGTTATTTATGTCCATAGTATCCAATAATTCCACCAGTTCGAATGTATCCCTGAGTGTTCTTGGATCGAAGGACTGTCGTACTGGCTTTAAAATTTCAGCTAGCCATCTCGCCATTCGGTGTTGTGCCGAGTTAACCATGGAAAGGATCGGTCTTAGTGGGATGCCGGGCTTGTGAAGCTTGGGTAGACCGTACATCTGAGGTGTTTGGGAGCCACGCGGTGTGAGCGTTTTTGCAGTGGCCTCACTGATGAGTCCTGCATTCACAAGTGACTGGATTTCTTTCCTCATTTTTGCATCCAGGTCCTCCGACTTGTTGACTGTTTGTTCTACTCTGAATTTAGATGCGTCTGATAATATATCATCCATTTTTCTCTGGTAGTCTGACATGTCCATCAGTACTGCACCACTCCCTTTGTCAGGTTTCAATATTATTATGGAATTATTGGATACTATGGACATAAACAACAAACACATGGCATCCATGGATATTGCCTCTTTATTCACCAACGTTCCATTAGATGAGACTGTGAATATAATAAGCGAACGCATTAGAGACAAACAACTAAAACTAGGCATACCATCAGCTATTCTAGAGAGGCTATTAAAATTATGTACTGCCAACATACAATTCAACTTTCTAAACAAGTCATATCGCCAAATTGACGGAGTGGCCATGGGGAGCCCACTTGGACCTATTCTAGCGGACATCTTCATGGCACACTTAGAAGAAAAGAGATCCTCAGAAATCAATAACTTGGCCTTTTACCGTCGTTACGTGGACGATATACTAATTATCACCACAGACGAGCTACAAGCAACGTCGTTCCAGGCCACAATGAACGAGACACATATAAACATCTCTTTATCTATGGAACACGAACACAACGAAGCGTTGCCGTTTCTAGATATCCTAATGAGACGTAGAGCAGACTGGCACAATTCAAAGATCGGTGTACCGCAAAGAAACATGGACTGGCCAATACTTAAATTTTCAGAGCTTCGCACCTGTCCAGTACAAACGGGGCTTAGTACGGACCCTGTTTGACCGTGCTAGGAAGATATGCACCCAGGACACACTGACAGAGGAATTTAAAACTCTGAAGAATACCTTAAACCTGAATGGGTACTCCACAGGATTTATAAAGCGCCACTGCCAACAGCCCAAACCGAAATCAGAAGTAACTACAGTCCCTAAACTCAAAGTATTCATCCAGCTAACCTTCCGAGGAGATGACGTAATGCAACGTCTGCGGGACCGGCTCACCACAGCAGTCGAGCGAACATTCTGTGCTGCAGCTCTAGTCATCAGGTACAGAAACACACCGATCCCAGTCCCAGCAGTAAAAGAACCTGTAGCTTTGTACGCCAAATCAAATTGTATTTACCAATTTACATGCAGATGCGAGGCCATCTACATAGGCAGAACTGAGCGACAGTTACATTGCAGGGTTTCGGAACATATTCCGAATTGGTTGGACAAGATACTACACACAGAAGATGGTAGCCTAGGCAGGCCGACACACCGGAAAAGTCTGGCTTCATTCGGTCGGGAGACATGTGCTCGAGAGTGGTCACGTGGTTGAAAGAGACAGTGCCTTCCGTGTGTTGTTCAACACACAAAGTAGTCGATTGTTAAAGTTTGCTGAAGCTATACTAATCAACCTTCGTAAGCCGTCCTTGTGTAAGCAGAAAGACATGTTAGTCAGTTTAAAATTACCGTGGTAGACAATCGACATTACTGTGCGAACATGTGTATATTTCAGTTTGAAGGATTTATCTAATTAATTCACGTAAGTTGTGTGATTTCTGCAGTATGTACCTGACGAGATGCAGCGAAATATGCCAGGCAATAAATCGTGCAATCTATTGTTTGTGTCTTCGTTATTCAAATTCATCACGGGAAAACATTGTTTTGACTTACAAGAATACCAAGGTAAAAAAAAAAAAACATAGATGCTGAGTCAACACAAGACTCCAGCAATTACAGAATGGTGGTCGTGCAAGTAACAAGCTACCTCCTTTTTTTTTTTTTAAAGAGTGTCAAGAAGGTGCAAGGGACGAAACATTCGGGGAAGGGGGACTACTTCTTACGATTAGAAGCCTTGGGGAAATATTGCTCCGCGGCGGAGTTTTTATCACTAAACAATAGTGTTTATTCCCTTTCTAGATGTTCATAATCATCAATTATTATCAGATGAAACTGTGAGTTAATTATTTGGTAGTATGATTTATTTTTTTTGCCCTCGCTCGCTTTGAACTCAAGCGTAGTTTATAACACTATTAATAGTAGTGATGTACTAGCTTCCCTATTAAACAGTGTCCCTCGCCATTAGGTGAACCCAGTCCGACTTCAGATGTACTTGTAATATACTCCCCCAAGTCAAGGACGACAGGTCAACATTTTTGTCAGCTGTCAGGTGTAGGGGTTTAACCGCTTACTTCGGCATTAGCACCCCGGATGCTTAAGACCACGTTATTACCCATGCGGACCTGCGGTAGTATGATGATAGTGAACACGTTTGAGACAACAATGACATCCACATATACTAGATAATGTTGTGAAATGGTGGTCGTATGAAATAATATAAAACAATAACATGACATTACATCAACGAATAAACAGGACAAAGTAGGTAACTGAAAATGTGACTTGTAATACTGAACAGGCATGAGGTTTTGCCTTGTATCAGACAGCTGGACCAGTGTTCGAATGGGAGTCATTCCTTGCCAGTTCACTTCTTGTTTTGAATTGACGGGATTGAGGAACCTGGCACTCAGAGCTGATTCTCCAGAAGACAGTCTAATGGAGGGTTCTCTAAGTCAAAGATCATATATACTACCAGCCGATTGATTATCAAGGCCCAGCCAAGCTGATATCCAACCCACACCTGATAGATTAGTAAACGGATGTCCGTCAGTATTTGTCAAATAAATAAGCGGTTGCCACTCCTCTACCATTCAGTTTGGCTGAGGGTACATTTCACGCCTGTCCGGACAGTCTGGGAATGTTGAAGGGTAACACACCCTCAGCTGGCTGATTCTCCCCTTCACGCGTCAGCGCGTTTCACTAAGTTGTCAAGGAGTGTTGTTTGAACCTCGTAACGCTTGTACCGTTTCCATCTGTCATACCTCCTTAGGCAGGTCAGCATGGCCGAATGGATAAGAACGCGTGTTCTTAAACATCCGGTGTGCGGATGCCGAGGTAAGCAGTACTACACCGGACAACTGGACTAAAATGTTGTCCTGTCATCCTTGACTTCGGGGCCTTAATTACAAGTACCTCTGAAGTCGGAGTGGGTTCGCCTAATGGCGAGGAACACTGTCAATAGAAAAAGCCTCTCCACACGCAAAATTCAGCCCATCACTACTATAAATAGTGTGTGTGGACGATGTTTGTGTACTAACCGACACAGCGATTAGGGTTTAATTCCCAGATGAAGAGGGACTTCCTCGAGTACGGTTCTAGGGTATACCTAATCTTGTAAAACAGGCACCACTGATTTATTTGACTAGCACGATCGGCGATGAAGACAACTAATTACCACACCATACAGTACCGTGGTGCCACATGGAATTAAAGGGGCATTACCGACTTCATTACACCGGGTTTTATCCAATATGGGTGGGTCTCTTCTGTGGAAAACGTTGCAGTGGGCACGAACTGCGAAACTTCAGCGGCGACCACCAGGAGTCTGCGAGGCAGGTACTCATGACCCGAATGACCTAGTCTGGACGTACAGTACGAACTTCTGCATGCGAGACAGGCGACGCAAACCACTTGGCCATGGAGTCGCTCGCTCTCTCTCTCTCTCTCTCTCTCTCTCTCTCTCTCTCTCTCTCTCTCTCTCTCTCTCTCTCTCTCTCTCTCTCTCTCTCTCTCTCATCTTCCACAATCCAAACCGTATTTAAACATTCCTGTTTCTCCGCTGGCACACGTCAACAACAGACGGGATGTCGGGAACGCCAACAATTGGACAATTTGACTTGACCTGACATATAGATGTCAGAAACGGCAATCTGTAATCTCACACACTAATAGATCATCCCAGCCAGCCAGCAGCGTCTCACGTGGATCTCCCTTCGTGTGCAATTAACAATGGCTTTGTTGGTTATCTCCACAAACACGGGCTGGTAAGACATACAACAGTAGTTCTCAAAAGGTACACCGCGAGACAGGGCCATGTGGGGGAAAGCAGCAAGGACTTTATATAAACAATGTCAGTTCCGGAGTAGTTAGCACACATAGCATAGAGGCTCAAGGCAAGCCACGATGCCTTCATGACATGATCTATTCTCATGGGACTCGGGCATTGGACATGACCTATTCTCATGACAAGTAGGTTCTGGAAGGAGGTAGCCGGTAGAGGAGCTTGTGAAACACCATGCGCGGAGGATGAAAGGGTGCTTGACAAGGATATTCTTAACAGTAATATCATTGGACTGATAAGTGAAAAGATACGTACAGTTGTGCTTGTTGATATTTGAACGATTCAGCCTCGGTACTACCAATAAACTGTAAGAGGCGGAAAGAATGTTGAGGAAAGCCACGAAGACGGAAGAAATGCAACATTTTGTGGGCTTTCTGGAGGTAATCCAGCTAAATAAGTAGACTGCTTGCAGGGAGTGGGTAGGTAGAGAAATAGAGAATATGTAGGCTTGTCGTGCACTGAGGGGCAGAGGTCTTGAGAACGGAGAGGCCCTAAAAGTTGGAAAACGGCGAAGAAACGCTAGAGGTAATTTCCTGTACATGCCCTTCACTGTGCCACTTACGTTCAACTGACCTCCTTGTCTGTATGCCTCGGTCACTGCCCCACGTTTTTCAGCTATTTACCACGTTCATATTGTGTTGTATTTGTTTTATGCAGCTGAATTGGTTTTTATCTGCCCGTGAATGCTTTCTAGCTGCTAAATCCATTTCGTCATCCGTGATAGTGTTCTTGTAATGCTGAACTGCTGCCCTTTCAATGTCTGTTGTCTTGTACACCACAACCAAGAAGACAGAAATACCACAAACAAACATACAAGTAATAGGTATGCATGCGCGAACTGTTTCAGCTATCTTCGCTTAGTCGTCGTGACATCGTATGGAACGTGCATTGTAGAAATTACAACAAGACTCGTCGTAATAAAAGTAGCTTCCTTGCAAAATGAAAGACAAAACAACAGTTGTCAATCAATGGGAAGACAATAGGATTGCAAACTGTCTGTCTTAAAGCAACTGAACTTCTATAGGTGTGAGACCTGGTTGAAAAGTCGAGAACCTCTCATGAGAGAGGTCTGGGTATCTGAGGAACATATAAGGGATGCAATAGACCATGAGAACAACAAATGAGGCATTTCTTCGGAATGGATAAAAACGGTCAAACTAATTTGAGTAATGAAACGTGGGCAGATGTTCGGGTCTATGGGAAAATACGAACATAAAAACCTAGTGGAAACCGATAAACTTAATAGGACAAGGCAAAAGGAATACAGAGGGATACATTTCTGGGTGGCTTGGACAAGTGGAAGAGCGCGGTCGGACAAGGGTCTGATGCCAGCTCTCGCCCTTCGCCACGAGAGGGATAGATTGGTCACATATAGTTCCGGGCACGCAGACCCACACACATGTGATGGTCCAAATGTTCCCGCTACAGGACTTCTGTTTCCAACTGACTTAATAATAAAAATAAATAGACGTGATCCACCAAATACTAGTTATCGCGTGTAATGGTCACACCCCCCCCCTTCCTTACAGCATGGCGCATGATTACAAAGTAGCGGTCTTATATGTGCAATGATCAGTAGTTGTGCTGTGTTGTAAATGTGTTCACCAAATCACTGCTTGAAGTATATCGGCGTTTATGTTTATGAAGAATGTCGGTGTGGAGAGAAGACAGGTACCAGGGGAAAAGAGCAGAGTTTGAGAACCGTGTCGGCATGTATGTATAAAGAATGTCGGTGTGGAGAGAACACGGATACAATGCGAAAAGAGCAGAGTTTGAGAACGAATGAGATAGTGTTGGGGCCACGAGGTTCCCTGGCATGAAAGTCTTCCTAGAGGTCCAGAAACACAGACTACAGAAAGGTGAATCTCGTTTCCTGTCTGAGGGATGCTGGGATGAGACAGGTTATTTCCTGAATGTAGGATAACAGCGGTGAGGAATTCGGCCTGCGTTCTCCAGTAACAAAGATCAGACACTCCGGATAAGAAACATTCCGTGAAGAGTACCTGAGTGTCACTGTTTCTCATGGCCTGCCGGTAAAACTGCAATATCTGGCACAGAGGCTGCTGATTGACAAGCGAAATGGCGGCAGACACGAATGGAAAGGGTAAGAAACAAATCAAGTAAAAGCAGAAAGAAACAAACAAAAACAGAGAGAAAAACAGAGAGAAAAACATGTGTTTGTCACATGCAATTATAATGACAATGTGCGCGCGTACACGGGATCCAACCGTCGGGTCTGAGAAACATTGACAGGCAAAAACCTGCCTACATTCGCCACATATGAAACAGAAGAATAGGCGCATACAACACACACGGATTTATGAACCTACCCAACCGACCGGTCGACCAGGCAGATGCAGAATAACAAACAGGTAAAGGGATACAGTGGGCATCTGTGGGTCTGGAGTAGTGAAAGCAAGTCCACAGTCCCAACAATTTAGGGGCGTTGAATTTCACAACGGGATAAGCGTTGGTCGCCCAGAAAGCAAGATTATAGAACATACAAACAGTCAATAAATGCTCGGGCTGATTGCGAAGTTCTATACAGGACATGCAACTAATTATTTTATATGAATAATAAAGGATTGGATAGATATACGGCTGAATGAATGATCGATGTGTAGACAGACAGATAGATAGATAGATAGATAGATAGATAGATAGATAGATAGATAGATAGATAGATAGATAGATAGATAGATAGATAGATAGATAGATAGATAGATAGCTAGATAGATAGAAGATAGATAGATAGATAGATAGATAGATAGATAGATAGATAGATAGATAGATAGATAGATAGATAGATAGATAGATAGATAGATAGATAGATAGATAGATAGATAGATAGATAGATAGATAGATAGATAGATAGATAGATAGATAGATAGATAGATAGATAGATAGATAGATAGATAGATAGATAGATAGATAGATAGATAGATAGATAGATAGTGAGACAGTAGGGAAAGTGGTTTTCACATACTGCCTCAGTTTACTAGAGGGCAATGACTGGAATGATTTTGAGACAGAAAGTTCACCAACCAGTATAAGTTCAAAATTAGTTAGTGACCGGGCGCTGACTTGATCACGGCCTGCTAACCGAGAGTTTACCTGTCGTTGTTAGTGGAATGAGAAATTCAGGAAACATGAAGCCAAACGTAGCAGAGGCTTTGTGGGGAACTGTCAGTTTGGGCAAGGAATACAACGGAGGGGCAGATTTATAGCAGTGGGAATGTGCTTGAGCTGGGAAATCTAATTTAAAGAGCATGAACTCAAACAAGGACGATAAACTCAGGACCATGAACTTCAGAGACAATGTAGATTTGGGTTAATGATATGTTGGTAGTATGCAAATTGAAGCAGGGTACGCTAAGTACTGATTGGATGACAAGGGACAGCGACGTCACGTGATTCTAGAAAGGCGCCAACTCGAGAAGTAATATATACTTGAGGATCCAGTCAGTTAGAGGAGTCGAGCAGGAGAGAGGACAGTTAATAGTGGACTCCGGGAGCGGCAAGGGGCTGAGCCCTCTTGGGGCAGCCCATGGAACATAGTAACAGGACTTCAGAAATTGTGGCTAATCCGTGCCCAAGTCTGTATAGTATCTGTAGGAGGAGGAAGTGAAGGAAGACGGACAAGCGCCCATGCTAGAATTCGTCTGAATCACTGATAGGAGTGAGAGCGACTAAGGATCTGTGAACGGAACCTACCCAAGGCAGATAAGCCAAAGAAGGGAAAGACACGCAGAGTCCGAGGGTCGTTAAAGTGCAAGAAAGCCACTTGAGTTAAGAGGACCGCCAGCAAAGGAGACCGCTCGTTAGTTGCAGTAGATGGCTAAACGTCACACAGGACGACCATAACCAGGGACACTGCGGTTGGAACCACACAGGAGACTGTCAAATACAACTGGAAACCGGTGGTGGGATCCACGGCAAACGAGGTTGAAGAGGGCAATCGCATTTCAAATATGGGACCCAGATGATCAACGGGACGACAGAAGAAGAATGTAAGTTGACATAAGACTTAGTTTAATTGTATATTATAATCAAGTATCTTAGTTTAGAGAGCTATAGCAAACTACTGTAGGTAAGTTTACCGAATAATTATGAGCAGTCGACAAAGGATTAGGATTGGATGCGACGTCCTGCAAATTACGTATATATAAATGGCTGGTCTATAGTGTTGGGAGTCATATTAATCGGAGAGATAAGCAGAGTGTGGATAAACTGTATATGTTCATGTAAACTGAGCCATTAGCCTACAAGATTAATGAGAACTAGGCTAGTGCAAGTGCATGTAAATACGCAGAGATGGCAGTATTGCAAGGGTATAAACACAGCAGACAGGCAGAAGAAGACGGCAAGGCACTCGCGATCACTAGGTCAACCAGACAATAGGTGAGATCGTCGGCCGGAGACGGGACGGACACAGGAAGGAATGTTGTCTTTTGTTAGCTGGACATAGGTGAAAGGAGGTCGCGCTTCTGCGGTTGTGTAGCTAAGGTGTAGTTAGGCTGGCCCGGCGTGATACAGGCAGCGAGTTCAGATCTTCGGGTGAATGGTTAAATACTTAATGTTGGCTGTAGGCGGCGCGTCGGGAAATAGGCGATAATAATATTAGTTAAACATATGTGTTCACAATAAGGTTCTTAATTTATGTTATGGCTAAGATATACTAATACTAGTATAGATAAAGAAGCGATAGGTGTTAAGGAATTTGTAAGTAGTGAAAGACTAATGTTTATTCTCACATAAAACTCACGGGTATTGTTTTATAATGTTTCAGACATTGTCTGGGTAAACAGTTACCCGCTGAACAAGTTGGATGGGAGCGAATTAGATCCCTGGGTATATGGATTGATGGATCAATCTATGGATCAATGGGTATTTTGGGCTGAATACATGTACCACTGATAAGCCTACGGAGAAGATAGTTACGAAACAAAGGCCGGTGTAATTCCTAGATTTAGTCCTTTTCTTCATGCGGTTAGGAGGTGATAAGTAGGTGAATAATTCCCTAACATCTGGTTGTATAGTTTATTACATTATCTACCCCCCCCCTTTGTGGCGTCATGCAGTATTGTGTGTTTTTGGAGTCGATTATACGTAGGTGTGTCTTCAATGCATGTACTGGTTACTTTATGTGATTATGCTGTAGATTGTCACTCTGTTACTGTTCAGAAGAAAATAAATATGTTTGAGTTGCCTTTTATTTCGACTTGTCAGTCTGAGATTGTGTAGATTAGAGTAGCTTAGAGACCTGGTGAGGCTGTACATCTCTTCTATAACCTGATAACATACACCACGAGACATTTGATGGGCAATAGTAATTAACTATTGTTCTCACGCGGAGACACGACCTCTATCTGTCGTATCCCTTAACTATCTCCTTTTTTCTCCTTCTCTCTCTCTCTCTCTCTCTCCCTTGTTCTCCCTCTTTCTTTACTATCAAAGGTAGTGTGTAGTAGGCAGAGTTCGACTGAGGAACGAACTTTTAGGCTTCACACCATCTTATATCATATCCCTCAAATCATTCTTCTTTCTCTCTCTCTCTCCTACCTTCCTCTCTCTCTTCCTCTTTTTTCCTCTTGATCACACATGGCGGTCGTCGGCAGGGATTATTTCACACTCATCTACCTAATTTTCGGGAACCAAGAGCCTCGGCTGGCCAGTGGACTTCATTTTAAACTACAGGCACAAAGGACATGGGACACCAATGCAAGTGAGTATTTGGAAGGGCATCTTTCACGTTTAGCGTGACGCCGCACGTCCGGGCTATAGTGAACAGCTGAAGAAGCATGCCGCCATTAGGAAAGATAGGAGTGACAAAATGGCAAACTCTATTCCATTGCAAGTTGGCGAACTTGTCAGAAAAAGAATCCACTATAAGGAGAGGGCGAAAATACAAGACATGTGGTCGGAAGACATGTACATAGTTGCTAGGGCACCCACCATGTCGGGAGGACCATATGCGATCAAAAAGGTTGGAGGAGATGGATCGCTAATTAGGATAGCCAGCCACGAAATGCGGCGTTGCGAGGACGGAGCAGAAGAAGAGGACATAGGGACGACGTGGGGACTACCAGCACAACCGGATGTCCCAGCGGCTGTCGAAGTTTACCAAGACGTTCCAGGCGAAACAGAATGGTACGCTTTCGAGCCTGGGGACCTGAGTAGACGGAGGTCTGAGAGGATCGGACGTCGTAAAAGGGAGTGATAGAACTTCGACTGTGTGGGTAGGAGATGTTTTAATAGTTAGCAAGGTATGACGTGGTTGCTTCATGTGAATGTAGTTCGAATTGTCTCTGCGGCTGTCTAAAAAAACGAAGTGTTCCCCATGAATAGGGGCTTACTTGTTATAATGTTTTTCAGGCGCTAGCATGGTTGTTGTACCTTGATTTTTTTCTACAGTGGGAAGTAGCGCTGTAGGGAGTTGATGTTGCTGATATTGTTTTCATTTTTTGATTTCCCTATGTGCAACCATTGATGATGATTTTGTTTTCTGGGAATTCCCCGGCACGCCAGGTATTGAACTGTTTTTATCGATAATATTAGTTGGTAACTATTTGTTATGATGCACGTCAGAAGACGAACAAGATTTAACTGCCTTATGCACTGGGAGAGCAGGGGATGCAACCAGTATTTATTATATTATTATTAATATTTGGGGTGGAAGTTCCAAAAAGAGTTTTTCACCTTAGGCGTCCAATATTGTTTATGAGGGATGTCAGATGCGGAGCCAGGGCTTTATGACGGTATATTGATGGTGGGACCCATCAACTTTTGGTAGGTGGGTATGAGACAGTAGGGAAAGTGGTTTTCACATACTGCCTCAGTTTACTAGAGGGCAATGACTGGAATGATTTTGAGACAGAAAGTTCACCAACCAGTATAAGTTCAAAATTAGTTAGTGACCGGGCGCTGACTTGATCACGGCCTGCTAACCGAGAGTTTACCTGTCGTTGTTAGTGGAATGAGAAATTCAGGAAACATGAAGCCAAACGTAGCAGAGGCTTTGTGGGGAACTGTCAGTTTGGGCAAGGAATACAACGGAGGGGCAGATTTATAGCAGTGGGAATGTGCTTGAGCTGGGAAATCTAATTTAAAGAGCATGAACTCAAACAAGGACGATAAACTCAGGACCATGAACTTCAGAGACAATGTAGATTTGGGTTAATGATATGTTGGTAGTATGCAAATTGAAGCAGGGTACGCTAAGTACTGATTGGATGACAAGGGACAGCGACGTCACGTGATTCTAGAAAGGCGCCAACTCGAGAAGTAATATATACTTGAGGATCCAGTCAGTTAGAGGAGTCGAGCAGGAGAGAGGACAGTTAATAGTGGACTCCGGGAGCGGCAAGGGGCTGAGCCCTCTTGGGGCAGCCCATGGAACATAGTAACAGGACTTCAGAAATTGTGGCTAATCCGTGCCCAAGTCTGTATAGTATCTGTAGGAGGAGGAAGTGAAGGAAGACGGACAAGCGCCCATGCTAGAATTCGTCTGAATCACTGATAGGAGTGAGAGCGACTAAGGATCTGTGAACGGAACCTACCCAAGGCAGATAAGCCAAAGAAGGGAAAGACACGCAGAGTCCGAGGGTCGTTAAAGTGCAAGAAAGCCACTTGAGTTAAGAGGACCGCCAGCAAAGGAGACCGCTCGTTAGTTGCAGTAGATGGCTAAACGTCACACAGGACGACCATAACCAGGGACACTGCGGTTGGAACCACACAGGAGACTGTCAAATACAACTGGAAACCGGTGGTGGGATCCACGGCAAACGAGGTTGAAGAGGGCAATCGCATTTCAAATATGGGACCCAGATGATCAACGGGACGACAGAAGAAGAATGTAAGTTGACATAAGACTTAGTTTAATTGTATATTATAATCAAGTATCTTAGTTTAGAGAGCTATAGCAAACTACTGTAGGTAAGTTTACCGAATAATTATGAGCAGTCGACAAAGGATTAGGATTGGATGCGACGTCCTGCAAATTACGTATATATAAATGGCTGGTCTATAGTGTTGGGAGTCATATTAATCGGAGAGATAAGCAGAGTGTGGATAAACTGTATATGTTCATGTAAACTGAGCCATTAGCCTACAAGATTAATGAGAACTAGGCTAGTGCAAGTGCATGTAAATACGCAGAGATGGCAGTATTGCAAGGATATAAACACAGCGACCAACCACAGCAGACGGCAGAAGAAGATGGCAAGGCACTCGCGATCACTAGGTCAACCAGACAATAGGTGAGATCGTCGGCCGGAGACGGGACGGACACAGGAAGGAATGTTGTCTTTTGTTCGCTGGACATAGGTGAAAGGAGGTCGCGCTTCTGCGGTTGTGTAGCTAAGGTGTAGTTAGGCTGGCCCGGCGTGATACAGGCAGCGAGTTCAGATCTTCGGGTGAATGGTTAAATACTTAATGTTGGCTGTAGGCGGCGCGTCGGGAAATAGGCGATAATAATATTAGTTAAACATATGTGTTCACAATAAGGTTCTTAATTTATGTTATGGCTAAGATATACTAATACTAGTATAGATAAAGAAGCGATAGGTGTTAAGGAATTTGTAAGTAGTGAAAGACTAATGTTTATTCTCACATAAAACTCACGGGTATTGTTTTATAATGTTTCAGACATTGTCTGGGTAAACAGTTACCCGCTGAACAAGTTGGATGGGAGCGAATTAGATTCCCTGGGTATATGGATTGATGGATCAATCTAGTGGATCAATGGGTAGTTTGGGCTGAATACTGTACCACTAATAAGCCTACTGAAAGATAGTTACGAAACAAAGGCCGGTGTAAGTTCCTAGCTTTAGTCCTTTTACCTTCATGCGGTTAATAGGTGATAATCAGTGGCATTCCCCTAACATCCAGTTGCATAGGCTGTTACACTATCTATCTCTCTCTTGTGAGGCAATGCAGCATCGTATTATTACAGCTCAATATGCATTATATGTCTGCAATGCATGTACTGGTTACTTTATGTGATTATACTGTAGATTGTCACTCTGTTACCGTTCAGAAGAAAATAAATATGTTTGAGTTGCCTTTTATTTCGACTTGTCAGTCTGAGATTGTGTAGATTAGAGTAGCTTAGAGACCTGGTGAGGCTGTACATCTCTTCTATAACCTGATAACATACACCACGAGACATTGATGGTGCAATAGTAATTAACTATTGTTCTCACGCGGAGACACGAACCTCTATCTGTCGTATCCCTTACTATCCTCCTTTTTTCTCCTTCTCTCTCTCTCTCTCTCTCCCTTGTTCTCCCTCTTTCTTTACTATCAAAGGTAGTGTGTAGTAGGCAGAGTTCGACTGAGGAACGAACTTTTAGGCTCACACCATCTTATATATATCATATCCCTCAATCGATTCTTTTCTCTGTCATCTTCTCCCTCCCGCCTCATCTCTGCTTCCCCTTTTGTCCTCTTGATCACAGATCTATAGATAGATAGATAGATAGATAGATAGATAGATAGATAGATAGATAGATAGATAGAATTCGATAATGATGTACTACAATAAGCACACCCGGGTGCGGGAGGGAGAGAGTTGATCTCTTCATCCCCTACAACAGTAATCTAATGAACGAACCAGGAAGAATATCTCGCCTTTACTGTAGAATCTGCCTGCTGAATTACCTTTCCTGTTACCTGCTTAACACCTGGCCCACATCCGGTGGTGCTCTTTCCGCGTGCTCTCCTCCCCCTCTAGCCGACTCCAATTAGTTCCCCGCCAGAAGCTGCCGACGACCCCGCGCAGCCATCACGGCAGCTCCCAGAGTTGGCCACTGGCAGGGCAAATGGGAGCAGTAATAAACATTCACTAATACAACCGGTTGCCGTCCATGGCAATTATCAGATGTGACTTCAGAAAAAAAAAAAACCACAGCATATGTTTAGCAGGCTGAAACAATCAAGCATCATTGAACACAATGAAACACTCATGCAATCACATACGAAATAAATTAGTTCTAATCGTGGGCCTCGCACTCCCATTGTTATATTATAGATGTGATGCATTATCGAGCTTAATATTGAACGTACAATTAATACACGCACGGAGGTCACTGTTAGTTAGTCGGCAGATCATCCTCATTGCACATGGAACCATTCAGTCCATAAGTTCCCTGATCTCCTTTGTAAATCCCGCAGCGTGCAGCGGCTAACGACACCAGATCTGTGTTGGTTTAATAACCTTCTTTGGCTTGCCGCGCGGTGTTCCTGTTTTGGCATTGAGGTCATTGTGTAGTAACAGTCTCAGACTGAGGACAGCGTAGGAAGTACGTAACATTCAGAGACTGAAGGCCATGTAGGAAGTACGTAACATTCAGAGACTGAGGGCCATGTAGGAAGTACGTAACATTCAGAGACTGAGGGCCATGTAGGAAGTACGTAACATTCAGAGACTGAGGGCCATGTAGGAAGTACGTAACATTCAAAGACTGAGGGCCATGTAGGAAGTACGTAACATTCAGAGACTGAGGGCCATGTAGGAAGTACGTAACATTCAGAGACTGATGGCCATGTAGGAAGTACGTAACGTTCAGAGACTGAGGACCATGTAGGAAGTACGTAACATTCAGAGACTGAGGGCCATGTAGGAAGTACGTAACAGTCACAGGCAGAGGACAGTGTAGGAAGTACGTATCATTCAGAGACTGAGGGCTATGTAGGAAGTACGTAACAGTCACAGGCAGAGGACAGTGTAGGAAGTACGTAACATTCACAGAGAGAGAGAGAGAGAGAGAGAGAGAGAGAGAGAGAGAGAGAGAGAGAGAGAGAGAGAGAGAGAGAGAGAGAGAAAAGACATCGTGTAGGAGGTCATGTTACAACGTTGCCTGTCCTGTGGAGGACGTCCCGATCAGCTCAAACCCCGGCTTGATTAACTAGGCAACATTACATTCAGTACCATGTCATTAAATTCTGAACGAGAGGTCAACGCTTACGCCCAGCTAACCGGTGTAGGTAACGATCCCACCACGCAACGGAAGTTCAACCACAAGCGCAGTAAGCCACGCTGACTCCTACAGGCCATACTGGACGACACCAAAATATAAAAGCCGCGGAAACACTGCAGACATCACACTACTTGGTTGGGGGGAGACCACATCGACTAAAGTAGCGATCAGAGACAACTGGGGGAACGTAGAAGAGCACAGACGTATGTATTTTGCTCATGTAAAGATCATCACGGTGTAGCGACCCTTCGCAGAGCGTGCTCTCATCCAGACCGACAAGTGTCTGGATCTGTGGCCATGCCCCCCGCCTGCAGCGGGTGAGTGATATGTGCTGCATCCACTGTCGTGCTGATCCAGCTCAACTTGTTTTCATGGACCATGCTTTCTACCACTCTTCTGTCCAAACAAATGCAACTGTAATATAGCCAAGTATTTTTGTTTTCCGAGACGTGGTGTTTTCTTCCATGTCTAGCTCTTGTAGAATTTGTCAGCATTTTTCTTGGTTCACGATATTGTCAGAAATTGTTTGTAACATTTATGCTGAAAAGTCCCAATTGTCTTCATTGGTGATATAGCGAAATGGTCCTCGCATCTATCCATGATGTCCTAGCAATGACGCATGGTCTCACAAATTTTTCTTTAACTGGTTTGTGGTGTTGTGCCCTACGCTTTCAACACTGGCATTGTAACGGCCAGCCTGCGTCTTTCTTCTCTTGAACAGTGCCCATTGATCAGCTAGATACTCTGGCCACTTGGATGTGAACAGTGGCCACTGATCAGCTAGATACTCTGGGGATACACGCGGTTGGATGAACGCAGTCAGACAATGTTACAAGTTAGCTACATGCCCTTTGCACGACGTCGTATTCAACCCAAGAATTGGTTAGCCGTGTGTGATTTTTCTAGACAATTATTACCACCGTGAACATCAACCCAAAGCCATCAGCTGCCAGATGGCCCACGGCTGACCTAGAACCGGGCGTGTAGGGGTTGGATAACAGCGCTCACTAGCCTGAAGTCACAGACGCCGAATGCAAGAAGTGGTTGTGGGAAAATCACCATCTGTTAAGATATCGGCACGCTAGATGAATGAACTGACTGGCCAGGCCACTTGGTGTGCCATGGTGTACGACATCCTCCAATAACCAGGTTACTCCAGTGAAGCCTTAAACAACGGTATGCAGGCAGGCTTCAGACAGGTGCGCCCGTACTTAGGCGTCACTGTCACCAGCAGGTGAACCCCATTGACGTCAGTGTCACACTGACAAGGCAAACAGACTGCCAGGTCAAATACACCAGTGCTCAACTGACCCCGCACAGCCTATCCGTGATCTGGTGTTAGAAACAACATTCTCAACGTCAGTTAACGCGTTCGCAAAACAAAAACACACTTTGCGAGCCACGAATAAAACCCCTGAATTAGTTCGATTAGTCGTGTCACCTGTCGAGTCCATGCTGACATGGATGCGTGTCCCTAGAGGCGACTGTTTGTGGTTCGGATCTAATTCATCCATCATGTGCCATGCCGATAAGCGTGGGCGGTCATGACTCGCCATTTCACTCGATCACCTGAGTCGTGGATCAGCACAGTGTTCCTGTCTCGGCCATGCCACGTGGTCAAGTAATCCAGGCATCTAATGCAGACATACATTCGTGAAATGGGAGCCGTGGTGGTGTAGTGGCTAGGCGCTCGGTCCGGCAGTTTTGAGTTCGATCCCTCGGGACGGATTTTTTTCTTTCTTTCATTGAAATGGACTCCGATGTCGACACGGCCTAAAATAGATACCAGGAAATGTCTTAGGGAGCAAGGTAGGCGAAATCGTCAAGAGGCTAATAGGCTGTTGTTCATAATCATTTCAAAATTATAAAACTTATCCACAAAGGGAAATCCACCCCTCTGGGTGATCTATGGAAAGAGACCGAAGCATTTATGGGCAAATATGTGTGTACTGATGGTAGTAATCCTTTACAACCCGAACCAATCAGAATGCCCAAAATATATGGAGCATTAACGGACGGTTCATTGCAACAACCGTTATCTTGTAAATTATACAAACTCTTGACTGGAGTTCCTATGTCCAATGAAACAATAAACTGCTCTGCGACGACCGTGCGTGCCAACGGTAAAACCTCAGGCTTCATTAAATTGGTGGAATGTCAGGAATAATTAAAGCTTGTCAAAGCTCTTGACCAAATTTCGGGATCTCACGGGGTGAAACTGCCGAGCCACGTAGCCTCTAGTTGGCACGCAGCAGTCCCAGTGTCGTCTAGCGCCCATGATGGAGACCCGTTGTTAGGATGTGAACTGATGGTTCGTCGCTTCTTTGATCTTGGTATTTTGGAAACTCAGCAGCTGCAATCTGGCCTGGACAATCATATATCTCTTATTCGGCTGAGGTTGGACGTGTATGTAATTCTGGAGTTAACAAGTAAGCATGAGACAAAAGCGGTTTTCATAAAGAGATGGTCCTGCGACATCTGACAGGGCAAAAGTTCATGTGCTATGTTGAAAACTCATCGTTTGTCGTAATGGAGGCAGTCTGCTGCTGGAAGACAAAAGTTGTTCAGGCCCCGTTCAACTGTCTGTTCATCGACTTGTTATATTGGAGTGTGGGGAGGGGGGGGCGCCTTAATGGCATTATTTTCCAGCTTCTGCTTTCGGATATATTGTTGTTTGTTCTGCTTCCTACCTCCTCCTATCAATCTAGGTAGGTGGGTTTTATACACAGCAACAACTACGGGGATTGCAGTAACAATTAAATGAACACAAAGCCAACATGTAAGCTATGTTTAGAGGGAATGGTAATTCACTTTCCCAGGCGCACAATAATAACAATATCACAAATTCAACTAAAGTCGTGTTTGTTTTGACTTGGAGTCGTCGAAGTGGGTACTTGAAAA
The DNA here is from genome assembly GCA_014155875.1 of Cepaea nemoralis. Lineage (NCBI taxonomy): Eukaryota > Metazoa > Mollusca > Gastropoda > Stylommatophora > Helicidae > Cepaea > Cepaea nemoralis. The sequence goes on along the minus strand of JACEFZ010025952.1, from coordinate 339,111 downwards.
CAGAATTAAACTCAACTCTCAGCGTGTCAAACACTGCAGGTTAATGAAGTAATCCGTGTCCCCCACGGGGCAAAGGTTTGCGCATTTGATACACAAGCAGCAAGTGGCAGGACGGCTGTTTGTGATTTTATTTGCTGAGAGGGAGAGAAAAGGTGTGTCCATATTAAAAGGTTGTACCGAGAACTTAAATGTTTACAAGGATCAGGAGACGTTGTCATTCGGAAAGCAATGAGAAACTATTGAACGTAAACCTGCATACAAAATTAACCTGAAGTCTATTGTAACTCTCGAAGCGTGCATTTTTTTTCAGCCACCTACCCTAAAATGAGTACCTACAGCATTTTTTTGTTTTTGCTGTTGCAATGTTTTGGCAAGTTTACGTTCAGTAGTATTCGAACGACCGGCACCCTTACTATTTCGTAAAATACCAACGCAACGCGGTCTGCTGCCAAATCGCGCGCATCTGTGTTTCAAACGCAGGTATGCGGGATCACGAACCGCGTCCGTAAAGCCTTCACCACGGAGCAGGAACGTAAAGATGACCGCAACACCGCCCATCTAGTGCCATTTGGTCTATACATAGCACCGCATACCCAACACGCCCCATGAAGTGAAAATGGTTCATGCCTGAACATCTTCACTTTCCCTGGAGCCTCAATCATTTTCTATCTTCCGATCAGCAGGGTCGCCCTCTCCATCACCGCCACACAATTCCCGTCCAGAAACTATATCAGTTACACCTTCAAAGCCAATCACCCACGGCGATCTGACGCCACAGCCCAAGGCGCCTTCACAGACTCCATTGTATTGACCACTCCTAGACAACACCTGTTTTCGCTTATTCCTTCACCATTATTTTTCAACCACTGCCTTGACTAGCGCTGGATTATCTTTCCACTGCCAGGGTTGATTATCACAAATGGCGATCTAAATCCCCCGCCCTGGGGCCGGTTCACATGACTTCTCCTCTGGTATTAACCACTCCTGGACGATTGCTCCGTTACTTTTATTGCCCGTAATTATCAGAGCCACGGAAGTGACACACCATGCAAACATGTCCCCATTAACCTCAGCCATGTCATATGAACACATCAAGGCAGTCAACCAAGCTGAGCAAGGGCTGGAAAATGTTCCCCAGTAAATCAGACAGGTACCAGCATATGCACTAACAGCGGCGACAGCAAACAAACGCACAGTGACAGAACATTTAGCTGCATCAGACAGTCATTCTGTTTATGTATTTACATTAATAAGGCAACTCTCGGCACATGCACCTTAGTGTTCTGTTAATTGTTAGTTCACCGTAAGCCACACGAATTGTTACTAACTGGGGAATCTCCGAAACCTTTGAAACAGCACGAAAAATACATTGGCGAGTATTGGTAGGCAATCACGGACATGGAGAAGAGAAAGCAGAGATTAAAAGACATACTAGGCAATACACATTTTAGGAACTGGAATAAAAACCAAATATGACAACGAAAAGAAAAACACACAAATAATGCGAAGATTTCCACAAAAATCTGTATCAAAGAACAAGAAAAACAAAACATAATAAAACAATAGCTACGAAAATGAAGTGGAATCAGATTGAATACACACAACAAAACCTAGGCCTGTAACCAAGCTTGAAATATTTGGTGATGTAAATCAGCTGCATTTCAAAAGATTTACACGATCGTATGCACAATAACATACATAATGCCGTATGAATCACCTTTTTTTTTTGGGGGGGGGGGGGGGGTGTTATGAGAAGAAATAACTGAAGAGAACTTGGTGACGACTGGTAAGATTGAGGGGGAAAGGACACGGGGAAGGCAGAGAAGTAAAAATCTGGATGGCTTGACCACATAGCAAGGTTGAGACCAGAACACAGAGCTTCTTCTTCTTCTTCTTTCGTTCGCTTGAAATATGTCTATGTCTGCAATGTCGCCTCTTGAATGAATTGAACTGTCTTTTTCAGTTCACACAGTGGTCCATAGAGTTTATCTTCCACTGCCGTCTCTCTAGGCCAGAAGGTTTGCCTAGATATGTTATATTTTGAGCAGTCTTGGAGTATGTGCTCTGCTGTCTGCGACGCCAATCCACATGTGCACATGGCTGTTTCACCAATCTTGAATTTTGTATACATGTGGTTGCGTAATCTATTGTGTCCTGTTCTGAGGCGCAGAATAATGACTTGTTCTGGTCTGTCCTTAACGTGGTAGTCATCTTGAGCAGGTTTTGGTGGCTTTCTGACTGATTTGATCATTTTTTTCTTTTGGTGGTATGTAACGGGCACATCAGGCTGTTCTTCTTTGGCTCCTTCCTTAGCCAATTGATCAGCTCTGTCGTTTCCGGGTACTCCACAGTGGGATGGTATCCACTGTATGGTGACCTTATGCTGACTGCTAAGTTCAGAAAGTAGTGTCCTTAGTACTGGCAATTTCCCAGAGAGGAGCGCCTCGAGTACTGATTTTGCATCTGTCGAACACAGAGCTGATCCACAACTCTGGTAGTTATGTAAGCTGGGGAAAGATGACAATCCACGCTTACCCGCATGGCACATGATGATGAACTCACTGTTCCGCTGTCTCTGTATCATTGCTAGTGTCTGCGTAGAGGGTGGTAGTGGCCGAGAAACAAACACGGCCTGCCCAAGTCTATAAAACACACACAGCTACGTCAAGAATGTAGAAAATGGTAATTGTCTAGCCCCAGGTGGGTGGATGATCCCAGCCCCAGGTGGGTGGATGATCCCTTTAGTCCCACCGAAGACATGCATCCAGCGAATGAACTGTTGGCCATAGCCAGACGCGTTTCCTGCTTGTGTTGTATCCGTGTTTGCTTAGAGTACCATTGATGTTTTCCCTCCATCGTTCTCTGGGTCGTCCTTTGACTTCATCCGGTTGGGATCATACCCAAGATGTACGGTATTTTAGGTTGTATGCTCTTATCGGTAGTTGATCGGGCTTCAATTTGATTAGATGTTCAAACCACCTTTTTATCTCTCGATAACTGAGAAGCATGATGATACTACGACGCATATTTTTGGCGTCATTTTTTCTGGTAGGAAGAACTTGGAAACAACAGAAATGTGGTTCGGGGGGGGGGGGGGGGCGTTGCGAATTCCTTGGACTGCCAAAATAACTAACAACGTATGCCTAAAAGAGGCTAATGAAACTAGGACATTATATACAACAAGCGCATACGCCAGTCGCCATGGCACTTGATGATGATGATGACTTTCCCAAACAGGCCATCTCACATGTGACGAGTGTTCCCTGGCGGGACTTTGATAGGAACCAAGTCTTTTACGTTGATACTGATAAAGAAGAAAAACACTGCTGTTGGTGACTTTCAATGCATAGGCAAGCATAATGCTGATAACTGGTAAATAACCGTGTTTGCTGAGAAATAGTGTTTCTCTCTGTCGACAATTCGTCTCTTATTTGTACAAAACCCCAGTCCACGCCATGCACTGAACCAGGTCTGGATGGACCTGAGGCGGACGTTGGGACCTCTCAGCTGTTCCGCCACAGCCGGCTTTGTTGAGTTTCATTGGTTCAATTCTTTGTCTGTTGATTTTCAGGCTATATCATTTACATGTTCTTGAAAGTAAATTGTAATTGCTCTTGTAATTCTCCATCTTTATGGATAAAACTATGAAACAATACTGATCCTTTATATGTGTGAAGTTAATTGATTTTAGCCCTAGTTTTTCCACATCTGGCTTTTGATTCGGCTGATTAACACCACGCAGACGTCTCAGAGAGAACGAACCCAGAACCTTCACGTAAGTTTGGCGGCCGTGCTAGCCACCACCGGTACAGACGTCAATATTGTTAGCACACACAATACACCTGCAGGAGTGTTGTGAATCAGACACAAGCCTTCAATAAATCGACATTAATACCAGCCCTGTAACAAAAGAAACAACACTCCCCAGGTACAACTGTCAACAGCTGCACAGAATAAACCACTCGATGTACACTTTTTAACAGCGTCAGTGAGGCATGAAGCAGACACGAATACAACTGCCACGGTTGGCTGGACGTAGAGTCGGGTTCTCCCCAGTTGAGAGGTAAGAAACCTACTTGGCTACGGACGAGACTTGGATGGAGCAAATCCAGAGACAGGCACAATGAACTGTTGTCTGTGAGCCAGGTGAGGTAATGGCGGCGAGGCCGTGCTATGACAAGTGTCACCAGCAGGAACCCAAGCTGCTCATGTGTCAGGCTTTCGGGGGGTTCTCAAGGCAAGTGTGACGAATGTGCGGTGGATTCTTTGTTTGCTTGTTATGTTTGTTTATCACTGATTATATATATTTACATGTAGTCGTATCGGCGTAAATGTGTTGTCTGTGTGCTGACAGAAGGCTTTAACAGCAGCACCCATGTTGTCACTTGTCACCGTGTTCTAGTAAAGGTCACCGATTCTATTCCCCGTTCTTGTTGCTTCATTCACGGCAAGTGTGACAACCGCCTGCTGTCATGTCACCTGGGCTGACCCTGGCCTGATGTCAGCTTCACGTCAGCGAGTGGACACAATGTCCAGGAGCACAAATGGCCAGACAAAAGACTGTAATATGCTAATGACCGGCTGACTAGCACACACATGTATTTGTTGTTCAGTGTGGGTGCACATCCCCTCCTCACGCCCAGAGGTATGTTGCTAGCTACACGCAGGAAAAGGGGCGCGCGCGTACACACATGGAACAGACAAAACGGTCGTGCGTTAGGTTCATGTGCCAATAGTATATACAAGCCTCGAACCGATAGTACAAATAATCCCCTGTTGTGGTGTAGTTAAAGTTAGTTACAGATCCTTTACTGACGTCGTAATCAACCACAGCATTCCTGGCTGTTTGTGATTTTGCTATGCAATTTTTGCGTTCAGTCGTTTGCAATTGCTTTCTGACGCTTCATGCTATTTAAATCAACGCAAAGCGATCTGCTTCAAATGTCCCGCAGCAGATGGCGAACCCCGGACTCGGTGTGTCAGGGAAAGGTGAAACTCGTTCACTGTCCCTCCCCAGAGCGCCGGCCTTGTCATGTAAACTACCCATTACTACCAGATGTATTCATTACACTCCTGTGTTTCTTTTGTCTTCGGCAACTCGAAGAGCAACCGGATATATAATATTAGATTGGATTCAACAGATGCCTACGGTTCTTGCTTTCAGTGATTCGGAGAGCGACCGAATACCCTAACATTAGATTTCATTCAACAGATGCCTACGGTTCTTCGGAGAGCCACCGAACACCCTAAATACAGTATTAGATTTGATTCAACAGATGCCTACGGTTCTTACTTTCAGTGATTCGGAGAGCAACCGAGTATCCAAATATTAGACGGGATTCAATAGAGGGCTCCTTTCGCCTTCCCGAATTCGGGTACAAACCGAGAAACTCAGCCCTGCCTGTTCCTCCAATCGGCAAGCTTCCGTGAGCAGCTGGAAACGGCAGTTCTGTTGCCACGAGCCTAAGATAAACAGCAGCGCCCGACAAGCGATGTCTTTGATACAAGATCGCTAGGTAGGGTTGTCGTTGTGCAACTCCTGCTAGTCGGGTACAACATGGAAATAATAGATGTGGAAAATCATTCACTTATAAACCGTTGCGCCCTCCGCGCCTGTATCATTACGCAGATCTTCCTTCCACTTTCAACTATCCAATCCAATATTTACTGCGAAAAAAAAAATTAAATTCCTAGCTAAACCTGCTTCTGCAGCGTCAGTTATAATTAGGTCTTTTGGGCGGTAAGTGACAAGACGAGGGAAAAACTAGTACGCTGTGTTTGTTGTGTAATAACTGTAATGTAATATTAATGGTAAGAGAGGATTGTGTACTGGCCCTTCATGCCGGGGTAGCGGCGCTAGTTGCTGGATAGACGGACGGATGGACTTGGAGACAATCGCATACAAAACCATTTTCTCATTAAGTCTGATCAAATCCACATGTCTGTCTTGTCTCGAATTTACCGTACGCCAGTTTCCATTCAGTGAAACATCTAGCATACCACATCCCCTGGCATATCAATTAGGCGTACTGTTCTTTGATTCTGTTGCAAGTTTCGTGTCTGATATGATGTGTTAATTAATGGGTGTTTCTTCTTCTGCGTTCAACCGGAGTTTTTTTTTCGGACATGATTGCGTTGTGCCTGTTTACAGCAGGGCTGCGTTCTTGCGCCGTTAGGCCGACACATCCGACTTCTGATGGCATTTGTTGACCGGGTTAACCTTCCGAGGTAATGGGTGTTTCATTTTCCCGCCATCAATTTCCCGCATCACATTTCCTGGTTATTAAGATTAAAGCTCTATTTGTTGATTTTGGTCTTCTTTCTGCAACGACTAATTATCTACGACTAATATCACACACCACACTATCATCGTCTGAACCAAGACAGTTTACATTTTTCTACGCTTATCCCACAGAGGAGTGGGACAGACAGAACTACAAAAATTATATTGTCAAGAGCATGCATCTTTCCCATTGCAACAAACGCCTGTGAGACATGGACACTTACTAAACAAGCTGAACAGCGCATAAATGCCTTTGAATATAAATGTTATAGACGAGTTCTAAGAATATCTTGGATAAAGAAAAGAACAAATGCATCCATACTTAAAGAATTGAATATTGAAGTAGGTTGGCTATTAAAGACGATAAAACAAAGAAAATTGAAATATTTTCGTCACTTGAAACGTCACGAAAGTTTGGAGAGAACAATATTGGAAGGATATATGCCTGGGAAGAGAGGAAGAGGAAGGCCAAAGAGAAGTTGGGTGCAGGATGTGGCAGATGAACTCCAGATGGGTGTATCAGACGCGGGACATCTTGCTTATGATCGAGAGGTTTTCCGGAAGGTTGTTATGGCAGCGAGGTTCTGCAAAGGACATGCTACTGAATGAATGAATATCCCACAGAAAAGAAGACCACTTTCTCGCAGACACCAGATCACATATTCCAAGACTTCACTGAATGCGACATATCTAGACATGCAAACCTTCTGTCCTAGAGAAACAACAGTGGAAGATAAACTGTATGGACCCCTAAGTGAATTAAAAGAAGACAGTGAAGTTTATACAAGAGACAACACTGCTAATACAGACAATCAATTTCAAGTGAAGGAACGCAGAAGGAGAAGTTAACCTCTGAAATGAATCAGGTGTCCACATTTCAAGAGTCAATCAATCCCAGAGTCAATCAATCCCAGAGCCAATAATTGTGGTCTATGCCTGTATCATTTGAGGACAAACTCGGTGGGGATGTCAACAAACTGAAGTTGCTGTTGCTTTCTGAAATATATGTGCAGGTTTACGTTTGACGAAGAAAGGGAGACAGTAAAGCCAAAAGTATAGTGACAGTACAATGAAGAGACAGCAACATCGGGTAAAAAATAAAAAGCAGTAAAGTCAAGAGATAGTATAATCAGGTATACAGACTGTACAGTGAAGTCAAACAAGAGATATTAACAGTATGAGAACACAGTAATCTTCCCCCCCCCCCCCCAAGGTTCAGACAATACCAGGAGTCTTCTTTCCATATACAGACCTAATGTACCATGAATGGGACAGGAGACGGTAGAAAGAAAACAGCTGGTCCACACATGTCATAAATAGGTGACCTAGTACTCTTAAAACTAAATAAAGACCAGGCCCCTATGGCAGCAGCTGGTGTTTAAAACTGCATTTAAATGTCTGGTTCACAATGAGACCAGCAGTTAGACAGCCCACCCATCACACACATACACTGGCAACTGACATTATTACTTTTACCCAACTCCACAGGTAGGTCATGCCCTCTGCTTTGAACAACTGTCATAAACTACTGTGGTGGCAAGTCAGTGGGCTATCTACTAAACCGCCATAAAGATGATCCAGTAACAGATGCTACCACTGTGCATTGTGTGTGTGTGTTGTCTGCAAGGGTTAGGATGGGGGAGACATGAGAAAAAAGATGAGGAGAAGAGATGTTTATGCTTTATGGAGTGGTATGACCAACTTTCACACAAGCCACCCTCTCAAGATTGCACAACTAAGTAAATATGTTAGCATGATCTGTGTCCTTTCCTTCTTCCAATCCTGCGGTATGGTCTGGGCACCTTTCCTTTCTTCATGTTCCCTGAACTTCAACCGCAAGTAGTGGTGAATTATAGCAGATTAATTATGACTTCAGCAGCAAGTAGTGGTGAGTTATAGCAGATTAATTATGACTTCAACAGCAAGTAGTGGTGAATTATAGCAGATTAATTATGACGTCAGCAGCAAGTAGTGGTGAATTATAGCAGATTAATTATGACTTCAGCAGCAAGTAGTGGTGAATTATAGCAAATTAATTATGACAGTCAACAGCATGTCTTCAAAGTTGCCAGTTTCTATCACCACACACTGAGAACTTACATGAGCTAGTAACAAGGCCATCTTTACCAAAGCCAAGCAAAATAACGCTGAGACAAATGCATGTGGAAAGCTGAAACAGCTGGCCAAAGTAACCGCAATAGTTAGCTGGTTGTGTATCCTTTACAGATTGTCACATTGAACGTGTTATTGGCTTTGTGATTTTCTAGGCAATTTTATATTCAACAGTTGACCATTGCTATCTGGGGGATTGATATTCATACCAGTGTTAGACATCAACGTATGGCAGTCTGCTTCCAAACTGCCTGCAGCTGATTTCAACACAGACAGAAGTGGAGGAGAGACATGATGTCCTCTCTAGATCAGGCAATCAACAAGAATCTTCACAAAACTTCCATAATAAATCAACATGTCCATCCTCTTGTCACTGGCAATGTCCTCTTGTCCCACCCACGTACTAGAATCTCATGCTACCATTAAGTAACGGCAGCACAACCTCACAGAACTCAGAAAAGAAGCTGAAGTATATTTGTGTTTTTACTGTCCAGATGCAAACATCCACACAAAACTATCTGGTAGTCTCAATGAGACCTCAAACACAATAGACACCCAAAAAAACTGAACGTCTTGTGTAGACAATATGAGAACAAGAGGGAGCAGTAACAATACTGGAATATTAAATGGACAGCTTACCTTGCCCATGTGATTACCACGGCCCATAAAGGTAGGACATAAGTCTATGTGACATGCAGGCATGTGTCACGCCAATCATCCAATGACACGAGGAGAGGCCACACGACCATAACACACCTACCACCTGTACATTCCCAGGGACATCTCAGACACCATTTTATGGTGCAAAGTTAAAGCATGAATTAAAGTAAGTCTGGGAAAGAAGATGAAGAAACGAGACTGGGTGAGTCAATTAACGCACCCCAGACGTGTATACCCCAGGTGATAACAGCCATATAACTTCTGGTGATTGCACTGAGGAACAGTGTGCTGGCAAGCCAAAGGCACTCACCACCATGTTACACAAGCTTGACTTGACAACTAATGTATGCAACTTACCTCCAGTAGTGAAGACTTAACCCTGGACACTGTCCACATTTTGAGCAGCCTCTCGAGGCATCAGTAGAAGCGGAACCTTTGTGTCCGTTGGCATTGACAGCACTAGTATAATCCTGAGGGTGAGCAAGATGTTAAGATAATCTTATTTTATGTAGCCTCTTGACATTCTCAGAATATAACATTGGCTAGTTTCATGGTGTTATGCAAATTGCTTCTTTATCCCTAACTTTCCCTTCTCCCCACACTACAGCAAATCAGAGTGTTGATGCAACATTATGAATATTTGTTCACAACTGGGGTAAAGTAAACAATGAGAAACAAGAGTTCAACGTGACAATATAGGTTCCTAGTAGTGCTGCAACATGCAAAGATGCCACTTGAGATGAGGTAATCAACTAAAGATTCACCAGTCATTGATGTACACAGTTGGGACCATACTGACTGATCCTTTCGTTTACCTCACTGTGCATCCTAGAAACAGAGGCCAGTATAACTAAGAAAAGACACAGGTCTGCACTGTGATGAAGTCAAGAATTGAATACTCTGGATCACGCAGGACTGCATGATAGATAGTGTGCCATCATGATAATGGTTGATGATGAACACTCGTAAGTCCATACAAGGGTTACAACATGGCAAGGCATCTGAACAACATTCATGTAACATTTCTTTACATCAAATCATTGTTACTGATGTCACATATGGACGTAACCAACAATCAAGATGCTTAACACATGTGAAATGAAGTGCTAAAAAAGTAGTTTGTGCAACAAAAAGATCATCATCATCAAGTTTTTTGCCAACTGGCATAGGCTGTCATACACATCTTGCTATCTCCATCGGCATGTATCAATTTGTTTGTTGACTCCTTTCCATGCCACGACACAAGACTTCTTCCACATCTTTCCACAAGCATATCTTAATCAACAATGTGGTTTCAGAGCAAGGAAACATAGGTATTGGTTGAGTTCCAAACCAAATCATATATACATTGGTGGAAGAATGATGACTAGCACATGTCTATGTTGAAGGACAGGAACAAGACGCAATAGCCAACTAAAGTGACTTCATATTTAATCAGAAATGATAGGACAGACTGCAGCTTTGCCCTTAACTATGTCAAGACCTCCATGAAATGACAGCACCACTAACAGTTGCTAATGATTGTTAACTGTTGCCATTATCATTTTGAAGCCGCTGAAGTGTCCACTCTGGGCCATCCTTATGAAAATGCTAGTCTGCTGTAGCAAGACACTGGGCCAAAACAAATGAGCAGTATGTGTACAAAGAACATACAACCTAAACAATAAACATATGAAAGATACAACAGCAAATGTACATATAACCTATAGGGGACACTGTAAATGTACAAACAACCTTTAACCAATACAAGCAAGCACCTTTCAGGGTTACCTCAAGAAACAACAACAGAAAGATTCCTCTCAACCAATCACAGAAAAATAGATGACAATGAAACTCCTGCAATGTTAGATGTGAGGAAACCAATGGTGGATTTAATTTATTGAAACTCAAACTATAATGAACAAGTGTTCACAGAAACAGATGTGAGGAACCCAGTGATGGATTTACTGAAACTCAAACCAAAATGAACAAGTGCTCACAGAAACAGGTGTGAGGAATCCAGCTGTGGATTTAATTTATTGAAACTCAAACCATAATAACAGACAGTTCACAGATGACACATGTACTGTTTAGAGGCTTATGCTCTACAGTGAGCTGATGCATATTGGTGATTGTGTCATCCTTCACTGACTGGCGTAACCATAATGTTAATACTTTGACTGGACACACTTAACAGTGTCAAACATCTGAACTGGTTATAATCAGAACTGAATAAACGTTAACCCCAAGAATGTCATTTATATCACCAATCTGAAAATGCAAATATTATTCATGTAAGTTGCATGCAGGAAACAAGAATCTGCATTTATATAGAAATGCGGAGAGAACTAGATGTGACTGAATAAGTGTAAATGTCAGTGCTCTCTCCATTTTGTTCTTTTCCTGCACATTAACATCTACTGATCCACCATGTTATGAAGGAGATTGAGCAGGAGTATGAGAAGTAAGAGGAGGAAGAGTGAGAAAGAGAACAAATGAGAAGAAGATAATGAGGAGGATGTGGACAAGGAAGAAAAAAGAAGACTTCTGATGACAACAACTTACCCTAATGGTTGGATCCTCACTAATCAGATGATAGTTTGTTCTGGGAGTTGCCCGTCGTTTCACAGGCTCCGTCACAGGAGACGGCGACAGGCCGCCTGTAGCCATTGTGTGCAGTTTCTACCGGACTGTAATCTGATCACTCTTCCCAATCAGATGTTTTCCTCTGGTCAAAATTAAATCTGAATGTTACAAAGACTCTACTACAGCTGCAAGCGATCACCATGAATTACACGGGGATATGAAAAACATGGTCATTATTAGGTAAATTAAATTATTTCTCAACTGTGGAGTGAATTAAAGTTTTCGTATTCCAAGAAAATTTATAAGAAACATGAACAGCGCTATCCATAATTACTAAATAGATTGTATTTATTTTGTGTCTTTATTTCAAGAATAATGGTTAAAAGAAATGTCAATCAGTACTGTTCAAATCTGTGTTGATTCGGGGAGCACACAGGCCACCCGTGAAGAAGCAAGACTTCAAGTAACAAGTGCCTCTTCTGTCAGGTTTGTAAACTGAGACGTGAGATCGGAGATCACACAAATGCTGAATTAAGGTACAGTAACACTTGTCGCTGATTTAATATCTACACATGGCAAATCATCAAAGATTGTACAAATATGTCTACCCTACCAACAACTAACGGGGAAAATGGACTGAAAGAAACGAACGTGCCTAAGATTTCCCCAAACTCTGACCTTCTCGCCAAGCGTCGTCTAGTCCTATCCTACACAGATAACAACCGTCAACATACAATGTCGGACTTGACAAACTTCACTACATCATACAAGTATATCAACTAATCTGCTTCCAACATCTGAAATCCGTTATTCGCTGGTGTAACGACCAGAAACAACAATGTCGTATTCTATGTGAAGAATCCCGAGGAAACCAGGTCGCCAGAGAGCCAGGCACGCTATTTCAAATCCCCATCAACTCCGGTAACTGAGTCCACTTCTGCTGCTCCGACATGCCGGGTCTTCTTGAACTTTTCCCCCAAAACTTTCACATTTACCGGCCCACTCTGATTCAAGTTATGAAACACGATCCCAGTTAGGTATTTATTATCAATCTACCATTAGTTTTAGTTTGTTTAACTGTAATTTTAAAATATTTAAATAAACAAGCGAGAAAGTATCTGAAAGTTGCGACTGTATTGTTTTGTATCTAGCGGAATGAGCGCAAGAATTGTTCAACCGGTCGTTACCTTGTTCCCGTTTCCTTTGAAAAGTTTCACAACTAACTACACCAACAAGTTCAAGTTATGAAACGCGACTCCAGTGAAATATCCTGCACTAATCCATCGTTTTGAAAAGTTCAACAAACATCCTAGAAAGAAATCAAATGTGTGGAGGAATGAAGGCCGTGCAGCTGGACACGCTGTGGCCGTCGTCTGCCCGTCTACAGGGCCTGTACCAGTGAGGGAAGCCCTCGCAGTGATCCCCCCTGGGACCTGGAGCGCCGCGTGCTTCTGCCCTCTCAAAGGTGTCTGGCTATTTTTGGACGTGGCTCCTCCTACTTTCCCTGTGATTGACATGTGTGGGTATTGGGGTTTACACGGAACCCCAGGGCCCGACGCGGTATTTTAGAGATACGTAACTTTAGATCAGGCGATGTAACATCTGTTTTAACTTTTTGAATACCGCGTGCTGTTTGAAACATTGCTGATTTCACCCGGGGTAGGTGCGTGCTTAACTGTATAGTTTTGTAAACGCTAAATAATGTAGCTAGATTTGTGCACAAGGCTCTTCATGAATGGATGTGGGTATATAGACATTAAAAATATATCTTAAACAAGGTTGGGAAAGAAGGGAAAGTGGATTTATCATCATCAATTGCCGTGCCAGCTGACGTAGGCTTTCATGTCTCTCCACAGATCTCGATCTTTGGTGTTCTGGATCAACTCTGCTGATGATATTCCTCCATGCCACCATCTCAATCCATCCAGCATCATTTATCTTGGTCTGCTTCTGCCAAGAGAAATGATGCTGGGTCGACTGAAAGTGGATTAGAGAAACAAAAACGAGAACAGTTAAATATTTTGGCTACATTTGAAGACATAGAACTCTTGTAAATACCATACTGGAGGGAAAAGTTGAAGGCAGGCGAGCAAGAGGTAGACAGCGATACAAGATGGAAGATCACGTCGTGAGATGTGCGTAGAACTGTCTGTCAGTGTGTAAAGTGCAAGAGACAACAAAGTGTTGGAACTCTATTGCAGCCAACCTTCATCGTGGAGACAGACCCTGGTTTAGTGATTGATCTTTAACAGACCACAGAATAAGGCCGGACACTGACGCTGGCAGGATGTGGATCCACACCAGCAGAAAGACACTTGGGGGTCATGAACCAAGCTCTACATCCCCTCCATTGAGAGTAAAGAAAATACAGAGGTGGAAACATTCGTAGAAGCGGGACCACTCCTGACGCTCAGATGCCTTCTGCTGTGTTTCTTTCACTGGTGAGTGTAAACAACCAGCCGCTGGTCGTCTTTCTGACCAAGCTGTGAACCCACCTAATATTTTCTCATCTCTGTCGTCCTCTTCACTAACACCCTCCAATTCCCCGCGTCCTTCAATGCTCTCCGAGTGCACTACTGTGTGTAATCATCAGCATCATCCTTTACTCATTGTCGTTTTCATAGCCGAACTTTTCCCCCATGACAATCTTTCATAACGTCTCTCTGTCATAAGCCAGATGTCCCGCCTCTAGCTGTCAGGTGTCTGTTATCTATCACATATGGACGCTATTTACGTTGTGATCTCCCACTTCTTCACTTCCCCTGTACCCCTCCATCCGTGACTATCTTGTCCATGTGTCTTTATGCATGCCCAACATATTCGACTTTCCTCAAGAATATTGTAAATTAATTTTACGAAAACAGCTTGTGCTAATAACCAATCGTCTTCGATGTTCAGTCCTTATTGGATTGATCTGATTGTTCTCTGTTCGTCCAATGAATTTGTAATACGCTTCTGTAACACTTATATTCAAAAGCGCTTATGTGCCTGTAAGAGTATTTGTTGCATGCCCAAGTTTCACACCCACATGTTGCCACGGGGTGAAAGTATGCTTTTAGTAGTCTAGACTCTCGTCTTCTTCTGTCTGTTCCAATCCACAGAGTGTGTAATTGTTTTCAGTTTCTCAGATCGATGTTTGTTCGCCTTTTAAATTATGTCATCACATTTTCATCACAGGACAGCAATGAACGCAGATATTCAAAACTTGCTCACTTTCCGTAATTTCCCGCCACTAATAAATATATCTGTTGACATATTTGTCTATTGCCTGTCGTTATTTTTGGTGTTCTTGTATTGAGTTGTAAATTTTGTTTTTAACTTTGTGTTGGAACTGACTTCATAACGTTTCCCAATTCCCATTTAAGCTGCCGAGAGTGATACTGTTTCGTCAGCATATCGAAGCTAGGGGTGTTTCTGTTCTCCCGATTACCAAGGGATAACGATGTTTCTTACCAGTGTTTTCTCTAACATTCCTCGTGATGTTGTCAATAGATAAGTTAAGCAGATAATGGGCCAAAATACAACCCTGTCTGACTTCTGTTTTGTGTCAAACCAATCTGTAGTAGCATCACATATTCTCACGGCTACTTACGTTCACTCAAGTGTTTTTATGATCTCTAATAAGTGGAATGTTAAGCTTGTGTACATCATTATGTTCTATAATCAGCATGTTCTACACAGCCAAATGTCTTTGAATAGTTTACGGTGGTCTTAGTCTGTTATGACTAATCTACCGTCTGACAGTAAATGGTGCTATTTGCTTTCTATTAGCACCCAATGTTGGGCGGCGATCACCAAACCCGAATCCCACATTGTGCCGACGGCTTCAGGCGGTGCAGCGTAATTGCTGGGGGGAGGGGGGGGGGGATTACAAGCCTCACCATATTGCGCGGAAATGCAACCAACAGACTAAATGTCATGACAGGGCACACCAAGCCCTAAGCCTTAGTCGGCAGTTGGTCTAGGATCGAAGCTCCGAAAGGCGGACAGCTAGAGTATTGCTTTGCTGATCTGGCAGCTTCTGTAGCTGTAGGTGTATTGGTGTTACTTAGCTTCTGGAGTAGACTAGGCAGTTCAGGCCGAGAGAAGGATCATGATGCATGGGCAACACGTGGTCTCTAAATTCAACCCAGGCATTGTGCTATGGAGAGGTATAACTCCGTTTTACAAACTATCGTCCATCAAGACGACAAGGTGCCAGTCAGTCTTACACAATCAAAATGTCTTTGAGTAGTCCACATAATCAAATGTCTTTGAGTAGTCTACACAATCAAATGTCTTTGGGTAGACTACACAATCAAATGTCTTTGAGTAGACTACACAATCAAATGTCTTTGGGTAGATCACACCCACCCCCACCCCCCAAACACACACACACACACACACACACACACACACTCAAGTGCCTTTGGGTAGTCTATAAAAAAACAGAATACAGATCATCACTGCACTCAGCATTTTTTCTTCGACTGCAGATGTAACAGGCAGGCACACAGACAGGTTAGCACACAGACAAGCAGACAGATAAGCAGAACAAACAGGCACACAGACAGACAAGCAGACAGAGAAGCAGAAAAAACAAACAGGCAGGCAGGCAGGCAGAAAGACGGGCAGACAGACAGACAGGCAGGCAGACAGGCAGGCAGACAGACAGACAGTCAGGCAGACAGAAAAATCAGGCACACAGACAGACAGTCAAGCAAAACACACAGGCAGACAGACAGACAGTCAGGCAGGCAGACAGACAGACAGAAAAAAACAGGCACATAGACAGATAGACAAGCAGAACAAACAGGCACACAGTAAGACAGACAGACAGACAGACGAGCAGAACAGACAGGCAGACAATCAGACAGACAGAGAAGCACACAGACAAGCACACAGACAGGGACACAAACAAGCAGACAGACAGCCACACAGTCAGGCACACAGACAGACAGGCAGACAAGCAGACAGACAAGCTCATAGACAGGCACACAGACAGGCGGGCAGACAGACAAGCAGACAGACATGCACACAGACAGACAAGCACACAGACAGACAAGCAGACAGACAGACAAGCAGGCAGATAGACAAGCACATAGATAGACAGGCACACAGACAAGCAGACAGACAGGCACACAGACAAGCAGACAGACAAGCAAACAGACAGACAAGCAGACAGACAAGCAGACAGACAAGCAAACAGACAGACAAGCTAACAGACAGACAAGCACACAGACAGACAAGCAGACAGATAGACAAGCACATAGACAGACAGGCACATAGACAGACAAGCAGACAGACAATCACACAGACAAGCAGTCATGCAGGCAAAACAGACAGGCACACAGACAGGCACACACGTAATCAGACAGACAGGCACACAGACAAGCTGTCGGACATGCATGCACAAACTGACTGATAGATAAGCAAAAAACGTCCGAATGGACGTATAAATAGACAAACAGAAGAAAGACAGTTTTACACCAGCATGATTTCGTTTCATCTAGGTTCTTGGTCGCAGTCAGCGCATCCAGCGTGCGCTCCCACATGAGTGCCGGTTGTGCAGAACATCCTGTCCATAGACTTGGAAATAATCCAGCCTTGTGGGAGATGGCAAGCACTGATAGGATATACTCAACGTTTGGAAGAGATGGCATGTACAGATAAGATGTGCAGAGAATCTTTTAAAAGCTGTTACATGTTGACAGGGGTCAGCTGGGTTGCGGTACCCATCACGGTAAAGCGGGCGTTCCAACGGCACACACTAGAGGCTCATAGATGGTGAGGTGTACTAGGAAGAGAACCGAGGTTATGTCAGACTTCAGCGCACGAAATTTTTAACTGTTGACAATATAATATATTAGACTTTTTAGTGTTTCTACGAGCAGTATGAAGGTCCCTTGTCGGCTTGCTAGGCCAGTCGCAGGTTTAGGACAAAAATCTGGCCATAGGGAGTCCATCTCCTATGGCGAGCCATAGCTCCGTTAGCCCATGACCTTGCGGTCAGGGTTTTCCGGTCTACACCGCGTGGAGGTGGGGTTGACTTGTGTAGTCTGCGGGTCATCGGCAGGCTACTAATTTTCACTTTTCACCCCTCCTGGGAGAGGCTAGCCGATTCTAACCCTACTGGCCGCAGGGCCAGGCGCAGTCCAAACCTTGTAGACCAAACTCTATGTTACCAATGCCAAACCTGGACAGTGACAGAAAAAGAGAAAAGACAAATCACAACAACAGAAATGAGATTCCTGAGAAGAATTCTCAATGTATCAAGAAGAGATAAAATCGGAAATGAAGAAATTAGGACTAAAGTGAGGGTGATAATGGATGTTATTAGAGGGCAGCAAGTCAAGTGGTTTGGCCATGCATGTAGGTTACCAAGTAACAGTATACCACAACAAGCAATGATGTACAGACCAGATGGAAGCAGGGGAAGAGGCCGACCACGTAAACGATGGACGCAGGGAATAACAGAGTCCATGGGAATATCGATACATGAAGCCTACAAGCGGACACTCTCCCGCTGTTTATACTTCACCTCGACACTGCAAGGTACAAGAGGAACATGATGAGATGAGATGAGACAATATATGATTTAACATTTATCTTTCCATCATGGTTGACCTTACACACAGGTACAAGAGGAACATGGTGAGATGAGATGAGACAATATATGATTTAACATTTACCTTTTCATCATGATTAACCCTACACACAGGTACAAGAGGAACATGATGAGATGAGATGAGACAATATATGATTTAACATTTATCTTTCCATCATGATTAATCCTACACCTTAGGACTTCAACGTTGACTTCTCCTTCAGAAGCAATGGCAAACTACTGACGGTAAAATTGACTAGAACATGAACCTGGGCTTGGGGCTGATCGAAATGTCCCACATAGAACATGCACCTTTTTACAAACGTGCCCATAGAAGAGACTGATCACCCCACATCATATATCGTGGCCTAGAATAGGTTAAGAATGTCTAGCACTTCCCACCCCTAACAGCGGCACGTGCACTGGGACCTCCTGTTAACCTTTTAAAAATGGTTTAAAAGTCAAAAAGATCGACTTCACTGCACCGGGTGTTATCCCATATGGCTCGGTCTCTTTCCGCAGGGCAGCCTGTCGAAAGCGTCGCACAAAACACGAAATTGTAGCTCCAGCGACGACCCTCAGGAGTCTCCAATTAAATTGCACTCGTGAACCGAACGACGTAGCCCGGAATCGAACCCACAATCTTCGGAGAGTGAGGCGTTCGGAGTAACGACTCCGCCACGGATCCCCCAGTTAACCGTTAGTACTGATTCAAGGGAGACAACAGAGAACATCGAGAATGAAATAGCAAGAACTAGAACAGTTCAGGAAGGGGAACCATACAACAATCCCCATGGAAATGATATTTTGGTACCAGGTCGGGAGAGATGTCTCGACACTAGCCTCAATGACTGCAATAGATGCAAGCTCTTCGTGGATTGTACGACCTGGTCGCCGATGTAGGGACTTCAGAGTTGGCCAGTTTCTCTCGCCATGAGGGGAACCCACTCCGACTTCAGAGGTAATCGAGTTTATATGACATACGGGTGTCCCGAGAGCCGTGACTCCATGTTATATGACATATGTGCACGTCATGAGAGCCATGACTCCGTGTTATACAACATATATGCATGTCATGATGACATATATGTATGTCATGAGTGTCGTGACACCATGTTATATGACATATATGTATGCCATGAGTGTCGTGACACCGTGTTATATGACATATATGTATGTCCGGAACTTCTTATAACTTGAAGTTTGAAGGATTTATCTAGTTAATTCACTTTACTTTGTGTGATTTCTGCAGTATGTACCTGACGAGATGCAGCGAAATATGCCAGGCAATAAATCGTGCAATCTATTGTTTGTGTCTTCGTTATTCAAATTCATCACTGGAAAAAATTGTTTTGAATAACTAACTTCTTTTAACTTAATATTTCTAAAGAATGTACAACCAACCAACCAACCAACCAACCAACCAACCAACCAACCAACCAACCAACCAACCAACCAACCAACCATGTATGGTTCTTCTTCTGCCCTTTATTCCTCACTGGGACATAGACCCTCGACCAACTCACGCCCAGCAGTCCAATATGTTGTCATCTCCTGCTCCCTACATGTCCTCCCCGTACAGTTCATCTCTGTATTTAATTCTCTTCTCCGGGCATCTTTAGGTCTCCACTATTTCGTTCACCGTATGGGTTCCAGGCAAAGAAGTGTCTAGCCATACTATCCTCTGGTGTTCTCATTGTGTGACCTTTCCAGCGTGTTTTGCTCATCTCTCGATTCACTGGAGTTTGTTTTGTTCTCCAGATGGGCTCTACTTTGGTGATTCTATCGTACCATCTTAGATTTACTATTCTACGCAGGCATTAATTAATAAATTCATGGATGGTTGGGTTTTGTGGCTACATTTGTCTGCGTAATGGTGTAGCCTGCCTTAAGCACCTTCGTAGTCGCCTTAGACGATATAACTTATATAGTGTACAGTGTTAGTATTCCTTGGTTGCATTGCGAACCATTGCAACACACGGGCGGAAACAACGAAATTATTATTTCTTAAACTACGGTTTGGCTGTAATGACCACACTGGTCAATCTTTTAGAACCGCTGGTATATATATAGTCGGGAGTGTGTGTGACCGCAGGTGGCTTCGATTCTAATAGTTAACATTCCAACGTTGTTAAATGTGTACCGAAAGCTTCTTGAATGCACACACGACCGCGTCCAAATGTCTTCATCATTTCTTACCAACTCTACAGGTGTTTGTCCTCGACTTTTCTTTCACTTTATTGGTCAATAATTCCCCTTCCTGCTGTTTATTGATAAAATAAATGTCCTTGAGTATTTCTGTTTGAAACTTAAACCAACAACGGCTATCTAGACGACGGTATCCAGCGGCAAATGCCCTTTGTCAACATTGGTAATCGTCGCCATCACTGACCTATAAAATCGACAATGACAATAGACAGGGGAAACAACCCTCAGTGAAAGGGAATATGTCTGCTGCTCCATTCAATCAGAGGCCACAAAGCTTATTCAGCAGAAACTGCACGCTTAATGTTACAATAAAGGAATACAGGGGAACATTTTCAAAGGAAAACATTTCAAGCACAAAGTATGTTTATTCCTGGCCCTTGATGATTTATCTGTTTACAGTTTCGCTTTCCTGTCTTTTCATGTCTTGCTTATTCCGTTGTATATTGAAATTGTATAATTTATCGATTTTCTGGGATGAAGAAATGTCTACAATGTGCAGCAATGCATAGCAATTGTTGCAAGTTTTGCATACAGTTTTGGTGTTTTTGTTGATTTGTTTTTCGATGATTTCACTCATTCCCCAACATTTTCTAATACAGTGCGACAGAGAGAATTGATAATTTCAGTACAGCGAGATAGACATAGAGTAAACCTGGGGTGGGGTGGGGGTTGAGGGAATGGGAGAGAGAGAGAGAGAGAGAGAGAGAGAGAGAGAGAGAGAGAGAGAGAGAGAGAGAGAGAGAGAGGGAGAGAGAGAGAGAAGACAAGGTACATTACAAAAATATAGGCTTCACACCATATCTGTGTAGGTCAGCATGGCCGAACGGATAAGACAGCGAGCTTTTAAACTTCCGGTGTGCTGATACTGAGGTAGCGGGTTTAACCCCTACACTAGAGCCAGTAGCGTCTGGAACTAGACAAGCCGCAGAAGCTGTCGTATCAACAGAGCTCTAATTGTCCACCTATCGGAACTTCGATCCTAGACCAGTTGCCGTCCAAGGCTTAGGGCCTGGTCTGACCTGTCATGTTATTTAATCTTTAGGTTGCATTTCCTCAAACTATGGTTAGGCGTGTATCCTCCAAATTTTGCTCATCGCCTGAAACCGTTGGCACAATGTGGGATGTCGGGTTCTGTGAGCGCCGCCCAACATTCAGCGTTAACAGAAAGCCGTCTGTTGTCATGCGGTAGCCCAGTCACATGATCATATCTGACTAAGACCTGACTTTCAGATGTCGATATAGACTTATCATAAACGGCTATATGCTATAACAGGAGTGATACACACACTGAAGATGATATAATTCCAAACAGGAAGCTGATATAGTGGAAGAGATTAACGCGCTCGCGCTTACACTTTCTCTGGTGAAGGCGGGAGGTAGTTCGTTCCCTATGCCCGTCACTTGGACTCAAATGTTGACTTCTCATCATAGACTTGGGGACGTAAATTACAAGAACCTCCGAAGTCTGAGTGGGTACACTGGTAATAAGGAAAACTAATCCACGCGCTAACATCGGTCCAGTAAACTCCTCAGTAGTTGTAACTACTACTAGTAGTAGCAGCAAGTGTGTGGACTCCGCTCAAGCTCAAAGCCGACGAAGGGAGAATAAACTCCAGATATATAGTATCATATCACAGTGCCTTCACAGTATATAGTATCATATCACAGTGCCTTCACAGTATATAGTATCATATCACAGTGCCTTCACAGTATATAGTATCATATCACAGTGCCTTCACAGTATATAGTATCATATCACAGTGCCTTCACAGTATATAGTATCATATCACAGTGCCTTCACAGTATATAGTATCATATCACAGTGCCTTCACAGTATATAGTATCATATCACAGTGCCTTCACAGTATATAGTATCATATCACAGTGCCTTCACAGTATATAGTATCATATCACAGTGCCTTCACAGTATATAGTATCATATCACAGTGCCTTCACAGTATATAGTATCATATCACAGTGCCTTCACAGTATATAGTATCATATCACAGTGCCTTCACAGTATATAGTATCATATCACAGTGCCTTCACAGTATATAGTATCATATCACAGTGCCTTCACAGTATATAGTATCATATCACAGTGCCTTCACAGTATATAGTATCATATCACAGTGCCTTCACAGTATATAGTATCATATCACAGTGCCTTCACAGTATATAGTATCATATCACAGTGCCTTCACAGTATATAGTATCATATCACAGTGCCTTCACAGTATATAGTATCATATCACAGTGCCTTCACAGTATATAGTATCATATCACAGTGCCTTCACAGTATATAGTATCATATCACAGTGCCTTCACAGTATATAGTATCATATCACAGTGCCTTCACAGTATATAGTATCATATCACAGTGCCTTCACAGTATATAGTATCATATCACAGTGCCTTCACAGTATATAGTATCATATCACAGTGCCTTCACAGTATATAGTATCATATCACAGTGCCTTCACAGTATATAGTATCATATCACAGTGCCTTCACAGTATATAGTATCATATCACAGTGCCTTCACAGTATATAGTATCATATCACAGTGCCTTCACAGTATATAGTATCATATCACAGTGCCTTCACAGTATATAGTATCATATCACAGTGCCTTCACAGTATATAGTATCATATCACAGTGCCTTCACAGTATATAGTATCATATCACAGTGCCTTCACAGTATATAGTATCATATCACAGTGCCTTCACAGTATATAGTATCATATCACAGTGCCTTCACAGTATATAGTATCATATCACAGTGCCTTCACAGTATATAGTATCATATCACAGTGCCTTCACAGTATATAGTATCATATCACAGTGCCTTCACAGTATATAGTATCATATCACAGTGCCTTCACAGTATATAGTATCATATCACAGTGCCTTCACAGTATATAGTATCATATCACAGTGCCTTCACAGTATATAGTATCATATCACAGTGCCTTCACAGTATATAGTATCATATCACAGTGCCTTCACAGTATATAGTATCATATCACAGTGCCTTCACAGTATATAGTATCATATCACAGTGCCTTCACAGTATATAGTATCATATCACAGTGCCTTCACAGTATATAGTATCATATCACAGTGCCTTCACAGTATATAGTATCATATCACAGTGCCTTCACAGTATATAGTATCATATCACAGTGCCTTCACAGTATATAGTATCATATCACAGTGCCTTCACAGTATATAGTATCATATCACAGTGCCTTCACAGTATATAGTATCATATCACAGTGCCTTCACAGTATATAGTATCATATCACAGTGCCTTCACAGTATATAGTATCATATCACAGTGCCTTCACAGTATATAGTATCATATCACAGTGCCTTCACAGTATATAGTATCATATCACAGTGCCTTCACAGTATATAGTATCATATCACAGTGCCTTCACAGTATATAGTATCATATCACAGTGCCTTCACAGTATATAGTATCATATCACAGTGCCTTCACAGTATATAGTATCATATCACAGTGCCTTCACAGTATATAGTATCATATCACAGTGCCTTCACAGTATATAGTATCATATCACAGTGCCTTCACAGTATATAGTATCATATCACAGTGCCTTCACAGTATATAGTATCATATCACAGTGCCTTCACAGTATATAGTATCATATCACAGTGCCTTCACAGTATATAGTATCATATCACAGTGCCTTCACAGTATATAGTATCATATCACAGTGCCTTCACAGTATATAGTATCATATCACAGTGCCTTCACAGTATATAGTATCATATCACAGTGCCTTCACAGTATATAGTATCATATCACAGTGCCTTCACAGTATATAGTATCATATCACAGTGCCTTCACAGTATATAGTATCATATCACAGTGCCTTCACAGTATATAGTATCATATCACAGTGCCTTCACAGTATATAGTATCATATCACAGTGCCTTCACAGTATATAGTATCATATCACAGTGCCTTCACAGTATATAGTATCATATCACAGTGCCTTCACAGTATATAGTATCATATCACAGTGCCTTCACAGTATATAGTATCATATCACAGTGCCTTCACAGTATATAGTATCATATCACAGTGCCTTCACAGTATATAGTATCATATCACAGTGCCTTCACAGTATATAGTATCATATCACAGTGCCTTCACAGTATATAGTATCATATCACAGTGCCTTCACAGTATATAGTATCATATCACAGTGCCTTCACAGTATATAGTATCATATCACAGTGCCTTCACAGTATATAGTATCATATCACAGTGCCTTCACAGTATATAGTATCATATCACAGTGCCTTCACAGTATATCAACAGGCTTCCATATAGTATCATATCACAGTGCCTTCACAGTATATAGTATCATATCACAGTGCCTTCACAGTATATAGTATCATATCACAGTGCCTTCACAGTATATAGTATCATATCACAGTGCCTTCACAGTATATAGTATCATATCACAGTGCCTTCACAGTATATAGTATCATATCACAGTGCCTTCACAGTATATAGTATCATATCACAGTGCCTTAGTCATATCACAGTGCCTTCACAGTATATAGTATCATATCACAGTGCCTTCACAGTATATAGTATCATATCACAGTGCCTTCACAGTATATAGTATCATATCACAGTGCCTTCACAGTATATAGTATCATATCACAGTGCCTTCACAGTATATAGTATCATATCACAGTGCCTTCACAGTATATAGTATCATATCACAGTGCCTTCACAGTATATAGTATCATATCACAGTGCCTTCACAGTATATAGTATCATATCACAGTGCCTTCACAGTATATAGTATCATATCACAGTGCCTTCACAGTATATAGTATCATATCACAGTGCCTTCACAGTATATAGTATCATATCACAGTGCCTTCACAGTATATAGTATCATATCACAGTGCCTTCACAGTATATAGTATCATATCACAGTGCCTTCACAGTATATAGTATCATATCACAGTGCCTTCACAGTATATAGTATCATATCACAGTGCCTTCACAGTATATAGTATCATATCACAGTGCCTTCACAGTATATAGTATCATATCACAGTGCCTTCACAGTATATAGTATCATATCACAGTGCCTTCACAGTATATAGTATCATATCACAGTGCCTTCACAGTATATAGTATCATATCACAGTGCCTTCACAGTATATAGTATCATATCACAGTGCCTTCACAGTATATAGTACCATATCACGGTGCCTTCAAAGTATATCCTTGACCCTCGCCCTGTGTACGTGTCATAGCAACCTCTCGGCTCACATGTCTGATTGTCTTCTGTTCACAAGATACATCTCATCACCCGTCCAGATTAATCAGCCATCATTCAAGTATGAATTCATTTACAGGACAACATCTACATGAAATGCAGCCGGCTTACAACCAAGTCCGCGGTGTTTCTTTCACTAACCTAACAAAAATAACTTGCTGTTCTAATTTCGTCTGATGTATTTTAGCCGATAACTCCTTGTTCCCACGAATTATCCCGCATCTTCAGTTGCTTACAACTTTCTGCATGAACCTTTCCATGAATTGTCATTAAACATCATCTCCTTTGAGCCTTCAGCGATCAGCCTGAGCTTTCATGGAAATTAAAAACAACAAAATTGAAATGGCGATGGGAGTCTCTTCTGCAATATCCAATGCAGCTTCGCCATAATCTAAGCTGAAGTAGCTATTTACCGCACAGGGGAGGTAGTCGAAGGCGACAAGGGAGAGAATAGTGTTTGAGAATCACAATAAACTCAAAACACCTTTCAGTAATTGTATAATCAGATTACTTGGCGACATGAAGTGTAGTTATAATAAATAAGTTTCGTGAATGAAAGATACTTAGAAAATTGACTACAAATGTGTTCTCAAATGTTATTAAATTTGTCGTGTTTGGGTGAGTTGAAAAATTGCTTTTGGTTTCTTGTTATATTTTCGTGCAAAAGGGGAGGTAATAAGGATTCAACATGATACTTCTACCTTTGATGAATAAATTTAAAGATATTGAGTGGAATTCGAGGACAGGTGAATATGGGATGTATTCCTTCGTTTAACAGAGAACATCTCAGTAGACACTTCATAACAGAATCGTATGGGGCCCTCCGTTCACCACAGGCTGTTTCTCCGGAAACCAGAAGAATGCAGTCTGCAGATGACATCCACACAGTGAGCTTTCGATTCGGACTTTCCACGTAATGGATTTGCTATCCAAGCAATATTCCATTTTATACCTCTGGGACGCTTTTGCTACCGACATACCTGTGGTATGAAGTGTGGCAGTCTAAATACTTCTTCATGCACCTTTAGATGTCCACCGTACAGGACTATACTGAAGTTGGTATTGTAGTACCAGACTATACTGAAGTTGGTAGTTAAGTACTGAACTGTATTGAAGTTAGTACTTTAGTACCAGACTATATGGAAGTTGGTACTTTAGAATCTGCGTATTTTGAAGTTGGTACTGTAGTACCAGATCGGTAGAGGATTCCCTGCGAAATCCTCACTTCGACAGATGCAAGCAATATTCAGGACACAGACCACGTGAAAGCACCGAACAAACGGCAGGCTTCCGGAGAATCCTCGAGCGACCAGCCATCCAGTTGGCGGATGCTTATGGTGAAATGATTCAATCCTAGAACGTGAAATATCATCTCAAGATTGTGATAATATGAGAGTGGAAAAAAAAAATTACCGACCCCGACGAGATTCGAACTCGCAATCTTCTGATCCGAAGTCAGACGCCTTATCCATTAGGCCACGAGGCCACTGGAGTTGTATGTGGTTATAATATATTCTTTACAAAATACTAATTTTGTTTTAAATCAACCTTTTAAAACTGATTCAGTGCCGAAGTTTTATAACGCACAAATATGACCTCTCATTTGGACAGAAAGGACGATATGTTGCCATACTAAGGTCATCGTGTTATTTGGTTTGTTTCGTGATATCTTCCGCAAATTCAGTGCGCAGTAAACGGAAATCGGTACTTTTGCTTTCTTTCACCCCAAACAAACTTTGCCAGCTATATTTAGAGTCACCAGCTACATTTAGCGCCGATGGTGATCTCCTCTGTGTTCGGGTGGAGCGCGTGTCAGTGCGTTTCACTTGCCCCACACCACAGTGTTGTTTCTTTGGGCTGTGGCAACCGTTTCTGTCTCCCTTCGATCCTCATTTGCTTCGGTCCTGCAATCACTTTCCAGTTAGGGTTAGGGAGTAGGGTTAGGGGGTAGGGTTAGAATTAGGGTAAGGTGTAGGGTACACACACTAACCCTAACCCTAACCCTAATCCTAATTCTAACCCTACCCCCTAACCCTAACCGGAAAGTGAAAGAATAGCGCACCACCGCCGCCGCATAGAATTGCGCACCGAGCTACGGCGCAACACACGGAACACCCCTGAATGTTCGGCGCAACACAGAGAACCCCTGGATGTGACGTCATACCCTGGGATTCCCTTTTGTTTAGGGTGAAAGAAAGCAAAAGTAGCCGGAAATCTTCATTATAATACATGTTTATTTGATTGTTTACTATGTTTGGTGCAAACATAGGGATGCTCCGTGGCGAAGTGGTCAAGCTGTTTGTATCGCCCTCCGAAGGTTGTCGGTTCAATTCTACGTCTTTCGGTTCACGAGTACATTTTTCTCGAAGACTCTTGAGGGTCGTCGCTGCAGCTACGGAGTTCGTGCTTTGTGCGACGCTTTCGGCAGGTCGTCCCGTGGAAAGGGACCGAGTCATATGAGATAAAACTCGGTGCAATGAAGTCGATCCTCTCGACTTTTAAGACCTTTTTGTAAGACTTGGGCCAAACGTACTGTTTTGTTTGGCGCTGAATAAGTTAATAGTTCGTATAAAGAACTATACGTTAGTACATCGAGTAACAGCATCCTCGCCGGTGCTACGGAGTTCGTGCACTGAGCTGAGACTCTCCGGACTCAGGCTTGAGGTAGGAGTAGAACGGAGCACTTATGGGTTACACCCGTGTGCCGTGATGTTAATCCGTCTACTAAACTAAAACTAAAACTAACAGCATTAGTCAGCGCAGGGTTGACGTGACCACGTGACACAATCAAGACAAGATCACACACCTGGCTCATGAATCTGGGGATCTGGCAAACCATGACCGCCCCTGTCATTGACATGCGGGAGTTGAGGGACATGAACGACCTGGTCAACTTGCTGACCCTGTATCCCCTACAGATGGCCAGCACCTGGTTCGTATTATTAATGCCTTCAGAGAGATGTCGAGAGCGGAGGGATTTGTTTCAGTGAATCCACATCTTTCAGGACTGTAGAGGGTGGCTGGCCGGACCGCCTGTCGTGGGACAGACTGTTCAGGCAAACACGGAGCTCTTCACTGGAACTTGTGCTCAAGATTTATAGTTAGCTGCATATCCTTTAGAGGACGTCGTAATCAACCCCGGCATTCTCTTGGGATGTGTGTAATTTACTAGGCATTTTGTGTAACGTTCCGTAGTTTATCAGTGATTTCTTCATAACGGACGCTCATCCCATGGGGATTAACACACGGCGGCCTGCTTGCAAATCGTCTGAGTTTGATTTCAAAGCCATCACTTTCTGATTAATCAGCAATCCATACCTTCTATGAAAATCATCGCAAAGCGGTTTACTTTCAAATCTTCCACAGCTGAGTTTTGAACGAGGTATGCGGAGCTACGAATTGCGTTTGCTACCCATTCGCCACAGAGCCGGCTAGATTGTAATAATCAATCAATCAATCATGTGCCATGCCGGAAAGCGTGGGCGGTCATGACTCGCCATTTCACTCGATCACCAGTGTCGTGGATTGTAATAAACGGTGCGAAAAAACATTGATTTCCAGTTTATGTTTACGTCTTGGTTTTCATTCGTATTCTTTCCTCTTCTAGCAAGACACAATGGTAGTTTTTTTATTTTTTTGACACCCAAATAAGGCAGACAGGAAGAAGATTGCATGAGCGCCAATAGACAAATGACAATTAAAAAATTTTAAAAAAACTGACAGTTATAGGGTTGTTAATTGGAAGACAGATGTGAAGTTATGAATGCTATTGTATTCGGAGCAGTGTTGTAGTTACGGGTGTAGGGGATGCCCCTCCCCCTTCAACAGCACAGAATATCACCGACAACAGCAGACAAACAACTATAATTAAATTGCCGAGGACAAAGTGAGGTAGAAGAAGGATAAAGAGGAGAAGGAGGAAGAGGTGGTGGTGGTGGTGGAAGGAAGTAGAACAATAAGCAGCAGAAGGAGAAGGAGAATGAAAGAGATGTAAGAGGAGGAGGTGATGAGACAGCAAAAGAAGAAGAGAAGGAGACGAAACAACAACAGAAGAAGAAGAAGAAGAAGAAGAAGAGAGAGAGAGAGAGAGAGAGAGAGAGAGAGAGAGAGAGAGAGAGAGAGAGAGAGAGAGAGAGAGAGAGAGGTCGTTAACCTGGGTCGCAAAGAAGATCTATCACATGCAACAACACGAAACTACTCACACCCACGAGAAACTGACATGTTACACAAGCTATCGGTGGAGTAGTCTTGAGGTCCAACCAGCCAACAGTTGACAGCACAACACTGGACAAAAGGATATACTCTTGAACTAGATAACGACACACTTGACGAAACTTGTAGCTTGATACGCGGAGCTGTTGGCCGCACGAGTGGGCCACGACAGGAGCATTCTGTGCTCAGTGTGTGACAGGCTAAGTCGAGCAGTGTCGTTTATAACCTGATAATGTATCATCATCCACTGCCTTGTCGGCTGGCGTGGGTGATCATGACTCTCCACAAATTGCAACCTCCGACGGTATGGATCACTTTATGTGGTGATTCCCTTCCATCTCATGACACAAGACTGTAAAATCTTTTCTCACACTGACTTCCTCTATCTCTCTTTCTACAAATCTTTCCGGTTGTCACAACATGTTCCAGTTTTTGTCTTCTTATAATGTTGCCTAAAAATGATAACTGCCTTTTCCTGATATTTGTGATAAGTTGTCTTTGCGACTTAGCTTCCCTCAAATTGTCGAAATTGGCTGGCCAATGAAATTTCAGCATCATTCAATAAAACGGCATCTTCAAGGGTTCTATGGGTCTTCCCGCCTGCTTGCGAATTGTCCAGGATTTGCAGCCGATAATAAACAAGGCAATGAAATTGATGATAAGGACAGTAACAGTTTGTTTAGGTAAGTAGCTGTATTACCTTGTGTGTCGTAGGTTATGTTTAACACCTTATGTATCGTGTTTGATCTGTAACACCTTGTCACTTGCTAAATGATTCTTCACTACAAAGGCGCCTCCGCGGGACACTCTTACTAGCTGATTGAGCAAAGATGTGATGGCTATATCCTAGAGGTTAACATCACCGAATGGATAAGGGCACTTGTTCTTAAACATCCGGTGTGCTGATGCCGAGATAGCGGGTTCAAGTCCTACACCTGTCAGCTGGACTAAAATGTTGGCTTCTCGTCCTTGACTTGGGGACGTAAATTACAAGAGCCTCTAAAGTCGGAGTGGGTTCGCCTGAGAGACAGTGGTCACGGATAAAGCTAATCCACACACACACAAACCAGTCCAGTGTACTAGAAGCTGTACCACGTGTATGGACTACGCTTGAGTCACTGGCTGATCTACTAATTAACTGACTGATCAACTTACTAACTCGCAGACTGACTGACTCACATACTGGCACGTTGACAGAACGATTCACTAACTCGAGTAGTAACTCGCTGACTCGGCCAGTCACCAACTCACTAATTGATTCAATGACTTGCTGATGAATTCATTGAAACATTGACTCACTGTATGATTAACCAATTCTCCAACTCATTCAAGCAAAGACTGACTAGATGGCTGATTTACTGGCTGGCTGACTCACTAAATCACTGGTTGACATGTATCTACTTGACAGATTATCGCTTGCTGACTCACTAAGTAACTGACTGACACTGATCCACTCAAAATGTTATGATTCACTGACTTGCTGACTCACTGAATCTACTCGATGGCTATGACTCATCGACTCACTAACTAACTGACCTGACTACTCAAGGAATGACTAGCTGGAACTAATGTATTTGACAGTTTATGATTGAAACGGATCCATTCGACTGTGTATGACTCACTGACTCAATGAATCGATGATTGAAGCGGATCCATTCGATTGCTTATGATTCACTGATTGATGCTTATCCACCCGATTGTTTATGACTCACCAACTCACTGAATCGCTCAATGATTGGAGCTAATCCATGTGCTTGTTTATGATTCACTGAATCACTGACTGAAGCTGATCCACTCGATTCTCACTGAATCACTGATTGATGCTAATCCACTCGATTCTTTATAAATCACTAAGTCACTGAATCACTGGCTAAAACTGATCCACTCGATTGCTTATGACTCACTGAATCACTGATTGAATCTATTCCACTTGATTGTTTATGACTCACCAGCTCACTGACCCAATACCAATGGCTGAAGCTGATCGAGCTATCAGTTTATGAGTAATGCACTGAATCAAACAAACACTTGTGAATAATAAAGGACGGCAGACGACCACACAAAGTTACATTAAATTCATATTTTATGACACCCGAATGTGAATTTGTACAAAAACTCCCGCTTGCGATTGCTTTCATGTATTTTCCCCGCGATATAATTGATCTCATTTGCTGTCAATCGGATTAGTGTCTTTGGTAAGCGGCTAATCATTGTAATCTGCAATTATTGTAATTCTGATC
Source organism: Cepaea nemoralis (assembly GCA_014155875.1). Lineage (NCBI taxonomy): Eukaryota > Metazoa > Mollusca > Gastropoda > Stylommatophora > Helicidae > Cepaea > Cepaea nemoralis. The sequence goes on along the minus strand of JACEFZ010025952.1, from coordinate 306,907 downwards.
ATCATCAAAAAACCGCGATGGGTGTTTGAGTTAAATGAGGCGTGGCTGAGAAATTGTTGAGTACGTCCGAAGGTTCCGAGTTCAAATCCCAGCATAACCTGGGCATTGTTACAAGAACCATTGCTATCTGATGATAGCACACGTCCTCCTTGTGACGTTGGTAGTGAGATAGGGTACCCACTCTTCTTGGGCAAGGGGAAGCAACTGCAGGTATTGAGGGCAATTTGTTCATGTTAACATTCCAATGTAGTTGGAATTCGCACAGAGTTGACCAGCGGGCATCGCTTCTTCTTCTTCTTCTTCTTCTTCTTCTTCTTCTTCTTCTTCTTCTTCTTCTTCTTCTTCTTCTTCTCCTCCTCCTCCACCTCTCCCTCCTCCTCATTTAGCACTCGTTTTGAAAGACGATTAATTATCATCATCTTCTTCCACTTTTGCCGTCAAGCTTCATGGGGAGGAATAATTGACGTTCCAGCGCCTGATGGGTGGCACTGGATAGTGTCGTTCAGTGATTGTCCAATATCTTTGTCGTCAATCCATTTTCTTCTAGGACGTCCTCTTGTTCTCGTAGCAGATGTTCTTTGATGTATAGCCAGTGCTGGTAGCTGATGGTGTTGCATTCTAACGAGATGGCCAAACCATTTGATTTGAGCACAAGGTGTTGATCTCACTGTCTGTCCAACAACATCGTTTCTTATTCGGTCTCGGATAGTTAAGTTGGCAGCTCTCCTCAAGCATCTCATCCCACAGATGTTGATTTTGCGTAAGTGTGATTTGAATAATGTCCAGGTTTGACATTGGTAGCGTAGGATTTCTGTGAATATGCTATTTGTTATCTGTCGTTTTTGTGGACATATGTAGATTAATTATGACGTCATTAATTATGGCTTTCTGTTAGGTCTTAGATATGAATGCGCTACCCTATGATAGTAGACGTTACTACCTGCTTTCTGTTAGCGCCGAATGTTGGGCAGCGCTCACCAAACCAAAAAACCCCACATTGTGCCAATGGCTTTGGACGGAGGAGAGCAACTGACTAATGTGAGGAAATGCAACCTAAAGACTAACTGTCGTGACAGGGCAGACCAGACCCTAAGACTTGATCGGTAAGTGGTCTAGGATCGAAACCCCGACAGGCGGACAGTTAGAACAATGCTTGACTGATCCGGCAAGTTCTGCAGCTTGTCTTGTTACAGATGTATTGATGTTATCTTTCCTATGGAGTAAACTAGGTGAGCCGAGAGAGTGTTCATGTTGCATTGGCAGCACATAGTCTCTACAATTCATCATCATCATCAGCGCCATGTCGATAAGTCGTAGATGAGCTCTGTGCTCTTGTCTCGATCATGCCATGTGGTTAAGCCATCCAGATGTTTACTTCTCTGCCTTCCCCAATCTTACCAGTTGTTACCAAGTTTTCTAGTTTATTTCTTCTCATAACGTGTCCAAACTAAATTTGACTGTCTACGTCTAATGTCTCCAATTAATTTACGGGTTTCATTTGCTTGTGTAGTACTTTGTCATTGGTTTTACTGTTTGTCCATGGTATTCTTTGCATTTTCCTCAGAAACCACATTTCCACTGCTATTAGATGTTTTTCAATTTGTCTGCTCATTGTCCACCCTTCATATCCATATAATTACAACGAGAAAAAGAATGTTGAGGTGTTACATAGAGCACTCTTTTTCTCGTTGCTGTTGACATATTTTTATTGGCTAGTATGTTTTCCGTCTTGCAAAAGGCAACCTATGCCAAGGCGACTCTTGTTATAATCTCTTCAAGGCATCTCCCATCAGATGCTATGACTGTTCCGAGATGTTGTACCGATTCACTTGTTTAAGAATATTATCATTTACCCTATATTACTTGGTATTTCTTTCTTCCTAGTAAAAACCATAATCTCTGTCTTCTTACAATTTAATTCTAACCCAAGTTGTTCATTGCTCATTGGCTGCAATCAATACTGTATCATCCGCATATCTCATGTTTGATGTTATATCCCCCAATGTGATTCCTCTCATATCTTCTAAGTTTCAAAATTATTTTCACTGTATAAGGGAAAAAGATCAGAAGACACACATCCCTGTCTCAAACCTCTCTTAATGGGCTGATATTGACCTACTTCATTATCCATCTTTACTTACTGTATCGAAAGCCTTTGTGTAGTCAATGAAGCAAAGATGTAGGTCTTCGTTTACGTCTGTCTCTAGAATTCAGCCCAGGCTTTGTGCTAGGGGAGGTATAATTCCATCCCTAGTTCCCGTCATTGGGTGTAGTTATATTACCTTTATTTTATTTTTTTTTAAAGCATAATATAGCAGCAAACTATCGCTTGTCAAGAACGCCAAGTACCAGTTTAAAAAAAAAAAAACTGTGACGAACATTGACAGCAACGAGTTGGCGACTTGGATTTCTTCTTCTTCTTCTTCGTTCATCCAGAGTTTTTGTTCGGACGTGATTGCGTTGTGCCTGTTTACAGCAGAGCTGTGTTCTTGCGCCGTTAGGCCGACACATCCGACTTCTGCGGACATTTGTTGACCGGGTTAACCTTCCCAGGGGTTTCTTAGGACGTTTGACTCTCACTGTTGTGGTGTTAGCCCTCATCCCAGCTGGCCCATATAGAACAGCCAAAGACATCCTGGTCAGCCCTCAAGGGAAGGCAGGGGCAGACCATGGGCATTCCCTGCCATCCAAGGAGGCTTCCATAATTGCAGAGCCATCACACAGTGCTCTGGTACTGGGCTCACCCAAGGAATCATCACGTCCTGCACATGGCTGCTTAGCTTCACTTCCGTATATTGGGCCTTCCGTTCACCATAGGCTGTTCTTCCGGAAACCAGAAGAATGCAGTCTGAAGATGGCATCCACACAGTGAGCTTTCGATTCGGACTTTCCACGTAATGGATTTGCTATCCAAGCAATAATCCATTTTGTGCCACTAGGACACTTTTTCCACCCTTTATGAGACCCACACAGTGAGCTTTCGATTCGGACTTTCCACGTAATGGATTTGCTATCCAAGCAATAATCCATTTCGTGCCACTAGGACACTTTTTCGACCCTTTATGAGACCCACACAGTGAGCTTTCGATTCGGACTTTCCACGTAATGGATTTGCTATCCAAGCAATAATCCATTTTGTGCCACTAGGACACTTTTTCCACCCTTTATGAAGCCCACACAGTGAGCTTTCGATTCGGACTTTCCACGTAATGGATTTGGTATCCAAGCAATAATCTATTTTGTGCCACTAGGACACTTTTTCCACCCTTTATGAGACCCACACAGTGAGCTTTTGATTCAGACTTTCCACGTAGGCTTGGATTTGACCGTTGCCCTCTTGCCGACAGGAGACCGACTGACCAAAAGGAGTACAGCTTTTTATTTCAAGAAGTATATGCCCTTATTACTGGCAGGAGTCCATGGATATAAGTATCGCCTTGTTTGCAGTGTGTATCTTCTTCTTCTTCTGCTGCGTTCATCCGGAGTTTTTTTTCTTTTTCGGACGTGATTGCGTTGTGCATGTTTACAGCAGAGCTGCGTTCTTGCGCCGTTAGGCCGACACATCCGACTTCTGCGGGCATTTGTTGACCGGGTATCTGAATGTCGTATCATCTGGTAGATATCATTATGGATAAGGATCTCGTTTTACAGATATCAGTCTTGGGCGGATTCTATATGGAAGAAATAACCCCTCAGAGCAACAAGACCAAGATCAGATAATGCCCTGGAAAGTAATAGCGTCATATTGACAACATGGCCCCTCGAGTGCTGATTGGTCCTCACAAAACATGGAGTCAACACCATGTGCCAGTTATGACACATATAACAAATGAATAACAACATATGTCAATTATGACATCTATAACAAACGAACAACGCTATATGCCAATAATGACAAACATAACAAATGAATAACAACATATGCTAATTACATTGGCACCTTGCCGTCTTGACAGACGATAGTTTGTGCTTTAAAAAGGCATAATAACTTTTACCCATGGCGGTAGCGAATGTGACTGATAAGGCCAATTCGCGCTGTAAATGTTCATTCACAGTGGGTGCATGTGAACACGTGGTCATTTCAACCATCATGCATCATTTTACGTCTCACACGCTCGTTGTGTGACTTATCTGCAATAATTTTCTCCTTTGTATTTATTCCATTTCTAATAGTTGCTTCCCCCCCCCCCCCCCCCTCCCATGCAATACGTTCAGCAGCGACTTGCTCCCAATGTCCATTATCAATGCCTGTATAAATCATGTCCCGCTTACACACATCTTTGTATCGTAGTAGAGGCCGACCCTGAGATCTCCTACCCATCTGTAATTCACCAAAAAGGATGTCCTTTGGTATTCTACCATCATCCATCCTCCTAACGCGTCCTATCCATCTAAGTCTACGAAGGCTGAGCATGGAATAAACCGTCACACAACCTGATCTTTCCAATACTTCAGTATTTGTGATTTTGTCTTGCCACTTAATACCAAGAATTTTTCACAGACACCGCATATGATAGCTGTTTAAACGTTTCTCTTGGCGTGAGTAAGTTGTCCAGGTTTCACTGCCATAAAGAAGAGTACTAAGGACACAAGCTTGATAGACAAGGACTTTTGTTTTAGCAGTAAGCTTCCTGTTCTCCCAGACTCTTTTTCTTAACCTGTTCATTGTTGTTGCTGCCTTACCAATCCGGGTGTTGATTTCCTGATCTAGGGATAATTTGCTATTTACCACTGATCCTAGATATGTAAAATGGTCTACCATCTCCATTTCGGCGTCATCAATAAAGATTGATGGTACCCCATGTGACATAATCCGTATCTTCTTTTTGCTAATTGTTAAACCAAATTTAGAACAAGCATTGGAGAATGCAGATAGTAGACATTGCAATTCTTCCTCAGAGTGGGTCGTAACTGCAGCATCATCTGCAAAAAGCAACTCTCTGATCAGTACCCTCCTAATTTTGGTCTTGGCCTTCAATCTCTGAGCATTGTAGAGTCCGCCATCTGATCGTGAGTGAATGTATATACCACCATCCTGATCACGAAAGGCATATTTCAGTAGAAGTGAAAAGTATATTCTAAAGAGGGTGGGGGATAGTACACAACCTTGCTTAACTCCACTCTTGATTTCAAATTCTTCAGAAGTTCCACCATCAAACTTGATTATACCCTTCATGCCTGTGTGGAACGATTCCACAATGGACAGAAGAGTTGGTGGGCAGCCAATCTTCTTTAGTGCCTTGAACAGACCCTCACGACTGACCAAATCAAATGCCTTTGTGAGGTCGATGAAGGCAATAAACAGTGGTTGATTCTGTTCACGGCATTTTTCATGCATTTGTCGCGATGAGAATATCATATCAATGGTAGACCGGTTCTATCGGAAGCCACACTGTGATTCGGGGTAGACTTGATCTCCCAGGACTTGAAGTCTGCACAGAACAATTCTGGCAAATACTTTTCCAACAAATATGCTAATTATGACATCTATAACAAACGAACAACGCCATATGTAAATTATGACAAATATAACAAACGAATAACAATATATGTTATTCATGACAAATATAACAAACGAACAGCACCATATGTCAATTAGGACAGATATAACAAACGAATAACAACATATATCAATTATGACAAATATAACAAACGAATAACACAGAGAAATAACTCCCTGAACGGCGTCCAGCCCCGGAGACCAGGAACTTGAAACGTTATGCAGCCAAGGGTGGCTCCAGCAGACGCGACGCTATCAGTCCAGATTCAGTCAGACATACGGCACCATTCCAGTATCGTCTCAGGCCACTTCTGGTCATCTGTGTGTTGGCGTGGGGTGGAACTGTCACTAACAAGACGGCCTGAAGCAAGCAACTTCAGCTTGCTGTTACTAATCATGGCTCGAAATTTGGGGTGGAACTGTCACTAACAAGAAGGCCTGAAGCAAGCAACTTCAGCTTGCTGTTACTAATCATGGCTCGATATTTACCAATTTCTTTTGTTCGCTTTGAAAAACGAGCTTAGTCTACATACTCGCTACGACCAGTGAGTGTACTGAAATGATTTTTGTGAGGGAGTTAGCTTTCCATATTACCAGTTTCCCTCGCCACCAGGCGAACCGATCCCTCTCCGACTTCTGAGGTACCTGTATTATACGTCCCCAAGTCAAGGACGGGAAGTCAACATTTCAGTTCACACTGAACGGCGTGTGAAACGAAATCAAATGAACTCACTACGCCGCGGGGAACAGAGTAATTTTAAGCCCGTTAAACCACTCAACCTTGCTGACCCACACGAATTGACTTACCAAAACTGAGCTAGCAAAACAGTGGGTGGTGAGACCTTTCACGAAAAGTCACAAGAATATAATCACTTGTGTTCTATCCATTGAAACTTTTACATCTTTTCTGGTTATTAATATCTTAATGAGACCCACTCTTTATTTCCCCCTAATGTCTGAGGTACATTCTGACAATAATGTCCGTTTACAACACAACACATTACGAAGAAGCCAACGTGCTAAAGGAAGTCCTGGAATAACAGAACCGGCTAATTTGCGTTTAACGGCGAAATTTAAAAGATCGCAGATTCACGGAGTGATCTCACAAACCTTGATTAGCCTGATGAGAGGCACTTTGTTTTCTGTTTCCAAGCAGCACCCAGATTCCAATGTCGGTTGACGAGGTAATAAATACAGCGCCCCTGTAGCCTGATAGCCACTAAGGAATGCATGCAACAAGTTAGGGCATACGGGCGCCACTTTCTTGCCATGCAGTTTGTTTATTACTTTAAAAGTGAAACAAAATTTGTTAATGTAGCTTATACAGGCTTAAATAGATGAACTGGAGCACTCTGATGAGCAGATTAGGAAGAGTTTGGAAACAGCAGAGATGTGGTTCCCGAGACAAGTGTTTTGAATACCTTGGACTGCCAGAGTAACTAGCAATGATTGTCCGGAAGAGGCTAATGAAAGTAAAACATTATATTTTAAAAACAAGTTAGTTGCACATCCTTTACAGCACGTCGCAGTCCATCCCATAATTTGTTTCTGTTTGTAATTGTTCAGTAGTTTGCCATTACTTTCTGAACGAACATTATATACAACTAAAAGAAAGATGCAAATAGCGTTGTTTAGTCACTTGATGAGACAAGAGGCATTGGAAAACATCGGGACGACTGGAAAGATCAGCAGGAAAAGCGGCAGATGTAGACGGAGAGAAATGATGCTGGAAGGACTGATGTTATCAACAAAATTGATGCAGATCACCAAGGATCTATGGAGAAAAACGAGTGTCTACGCCGGCTATCAAGACGCGTGTTGGTGATGATGATGATGTATGTACCGTTTTGTTAATTTCCTGAACATCGTCAAAGAATGATGGCTGCTTCAGTTCGCTTATTTTGGGGTTTTCCTTGTCGCCATGACTGGTCGAAGACGATTAAGAGCTTCAGTTTGTCCCGTGGATTGAGATTGATATTCTTATTTACAATACCCTTGTTTCTGGGGATTCCCGCTAATGCTATTGCTTGCAAACACAATTAATTCTCTTAAAGATGATTGGAAACAGGGATATGGAAGCTGGTGTTTCATCGTCTTGTCTGCTGAGCTGTTCGTTGTAGTGTTTCCTGTGAGGATTTTAACCATTCATTTGATATCTGCCCTAGATTATTGTGTCAGGTCTTAGTCACATATAACTGAGCTACCGTATGACAGTAGACGGTTCTACCTACTTTTTGTTTGCGCCGAATGTTTGGTGGCGCTTACCAAACCCGACACTCCACATTGTGCCAACGGTTTCGGGCGGAAGAGCGCAATAGGGAGGGTACAAGCCTTATCCTGGTGCGAGGAAATGCAACCTAAAGACACAATGTCATGGCAGGGCAGATCAGGCCCTAAGCCTTGGTTGGCAACTGGTCTAGGATCGAAACTCCGACAGGCGGACAGTTAGAGCATTGCTTTGCTGATCCGGCAGCTTCTGCAGCTTGTCTTGTTCCAGATGTAGGGGTGTTACCTTTCCTCTGGAGTGAACTAGGCAGGCCGAGAGAGAGAGAGAGAGAGAGAGAGAGAGAGAGAGAGAGAGAGAGAGAGAGAGAGAGAGAGAGAGAGAGATCATGCCGCATGGGCAACACATGGTCTCTATATTTTAGTCCAGGCTTTGTGTTATGGAGAGGTATAACTCCATCCATGGTCTTAACCGATCTCGGAATCAAAGCGAGAGGTAGCAGTTACGGGTTCTAAGGGAGGGAGACACCTACGGGTGTCACTGATCAGCTACCGCCCGCCTCAAACTGGGCAGCCCCCGGCCAATTGGGTGCTGATCCGCCACAGCCTGCCTGCTTCAATGGGTGTTTGGGGCTAGGACAAAATCTGAATCGCAGGCTGTAAAACCGATGCACCAGGTACCACTAAAAGGAAACATAGAAACCTCACGCTACAGCTTGCAACCTGGAAAGTAAGAACCATTTGTCCAGGATTTTCCACTGACCTGGCGAATATTGACGATGTTAGAATATCGGCTGTGATTGATGCCGAACTCGATCATCTTAACATCGATATTGCTGGCCTGCAGGAGACTCGCCTCGCTGAGGAAGGGTCTCTCAGGGAAAACAATTACACCTTTTTTGTGTGTGGAGGGGTATAGAGCAGGCAGACAAAAGGCAACATGGTGTGGGCTTTGCAGTGAAGAATTCGCTACTGGGAATGGTTGAAATTCTAGTTGGGTGTAATGAAAGACTATTATCCCTGCATTTAGCAACCGCTTGTGGTTGTGCCACCATTATCACTGCATATGCACCTCGAGGCGCTCCTGTCTGGGAAATTGACAGTACTAAGGACACTACTTTCTGAACTTAGCAGTCAGCATAAGGTCACCATACAGTGGATACCATCCCACTGTGGAGTACCCGGAAACGACAGAGCTGATCAATTGGCTAAAGAAGGATCCAAAGAAGAACAGCCTGATGTGCCCCTTACATACCACCAAAAGAAAAGAATAATCAAATCAGTCAGAAAGCCACCAAAACCCGCTCAAGATGACTACCACGTTATGGATAGACCAGAACAAGTCATTATTCTGCGCCTCAGAACAGGACACAATAGATTACGCAACCACATGTATACAAAATTCAAGATTGGTGAAGTAGCCATGTGCACATGTGGATTAGGCGTCGCAGACAGCAGAGCACATACTCCAAGACTGCCCAAAATATAACATATTGAGGCAAACCTTCTGGCCTAGAGAGACGACAGTGGAAGATAAACTCTATGGACCTCTGTGTGAACTAAAAAAAAAAAAAAGACGGTTAAATTCATACAAGAGACAACATTGCAGTTATAGACATATTTCAAGCGAACAAAAGAAGAAGAACTGCATATACACTGAAACTCACTTCCCCTGATGATATGAAGGATTCGTTCTATGAGGAGTTAGACTCTGTGATCAAGGCAGTTCCAAAATCTGACTACATTTATATGCTCGGTGATTTCTTCTTCTTCTTCTTCTTCGTCTTCTTCTTCTTCTTCTTCTTCTTCTTCTTCTTCTTCTTCTTCTTCTTCTTCTTCTTCTTCTTCTTCTTCTTCTTCTTCTTCTTCTTCTTCTTCTTCTTCTTCTTCTTCTTCTTCTTCTTCTTCGTCTTCTTCTTCTACTTCTTCTTCTTCTTCTTCTTCTTCTTCTTCTTCTTCTTCTTCTTCTTCTTCTTCTTCTTCTTCTTCTTCTTCTTCTTCTTCTTCTTCTTCTTCTTCTTCTTCTTCTTCTTCTTCTTCTTCTTCTTCTTCTTCTTCTTCTTCTTCTGCGTTCATCCGGAGTTTTTTTTTTTTTTTTTTTCGGACGTGATTGCGTTGTGCCTGTTTACAGCAGAGCTGTGTTCTTGCGCCGTTAGGCTGACACATCCGACTTCTGCGGGCATTTGTTGACCGGGTTAACCTTCCCGGGGACCCGGTGATTTCAAAGCTCGTGTGGGCAAGGACTCGAGTTCATGGCCAGTGTGCCTTGGAAAATACAACATCGGTCGCATGAATGAAAATGGGCAAAGGCTGCTGGAGCATTGCGCCAGAAATGACCTATGTATTACAAACTCTTATAAAACAAAAGAGCTGCTTAAGGTCACATCCATCCATCCATCATGTGCCATGCCGATAAGAGTGGGCGGTCATGTTTTGCCATCTCACTCGATCACCAGAGTCGTGGATCAGCTCTGTGTTTCTGTCTCGACCATGCCACGAGGCCAAGTCATCCAGGTATTTGCTTCTAGGTCTTTCTCTTGGTCTGTTCCCTTCGATCTTACCAGTTGTCACCAAGTTCTCCAATTCCTTTCTTCTCATAACATGCCCAAAAAATTTTGACTGTCTGCGTCTAATATCTCTAATCAGTTTACGATCTTCATTTGTTTCTTGAAGGACCTGTTCATTGGTCTTTCTGGCTGTCCGTGGTATTCTTTGCATTTTCCTCAAAAGCCACATTTCTACAGCCATCAGATGTTTTTCAGCTTGACTGCTCATTGTCCAAGCTTCACATCCATATAAAAGTACAGGTTCTATGTAGCACCTCAACACTCTTTTTCTCGTTTCAATTGACATCTTTTTATTGGTCAGTATGTTTTTCATCTTGCTAAAGGCTACCTTAGACATGGCGATTCTTGATTCTAATCTCTTCAAGGCATCTCCCATCAGATGTTATTACTGTTCCGAGATAATTGTACCTATTCACTTGTTGAAGAATATTCCCATTTACTTGTATATTACATTGTGGTATTTCGTTCTTCCTAGTGACGACCATAATCTGTGTCTTTTAACAATTTAATTCTAACCCTAGTGGTTCACTGTGTGTAACAACTGCATCTACTAAATGTTGCAGGTCTGTTCATTGTCTGCAATCAAGACTGTGTCGTCTACATATCTAATGTTATTGATGCATCGTCCCCCCAATGTTGATGCCCTCCATATCTTCAATATTTCTGAAAATATTTTCACTGTACAGGGAAAACAGATCTGGAGACATTACACATCCCTGTCTCACACCTCTCTTGATAGGCTGATATTGGCCTACTTCATTATCAACTCTTATGGCAGCTTGTTGTTTCCAATATATGTTTTTTACAAGTCTAAGGTCTTTTCGATCAATTTGTAGATCTTCAAGCATCCTTATCATGTCGAAATGTCTCACTTTATCAAAAGCCTTTGTGTAGTCAATAAAGCAAAGGTGTAGATCTTTGTTTACTTCTATAGAACGTTCGATTACGGTTCTCAGTATATACACAGCATTTACTGTACCCTTGCCTTCTACAAACCCACATTGGTCTTCTCCTATTTCAGGTTGTATTTTCCTCCTAATTCTTTGCATGATAACTCTTAGCAATATCTTCGTGATGTGACTCATTATACTAATTGTTCGATGTTGATCACATTCCAAGGCTCCTGATTTCTTTGGGATTGCAATAAATACAGAATTACATAATTCATGAGGTGTATTTCCAGTATCAGATATTGTATTAAGCAGACTGGTAACTTTATCTATTCCATATTCTTCTAAAGCATTAATCATTTCTGTTGTGACACTGTCTGGACCGGGGGTCTTGCCTGATTTCATATGGTTAAGAGCATTCTGAACCTCCTCCATCTTCAAAATTGCTGGTCCTTCATTATTATTTTGAACATTGCAGTGTTCGTCTCTGTTGTCGTCATAAAGGTTTTTCACGTAATCTGACCATACATGTAAGATCTGATATTTTTGTATTATGACTCTTCCATCTTTTGTCTTTAGGCAGCCTGCTGATGTACGTGTTCTTTGATTAGTAAGCTCCTTTATTCTTTTGTGCATTAATTTCGCATTTTTACTGTTGTGTTGTTTTTCAATTTCTTCGCAGTTTTTCTCAAGCCATGTTTCTTTTGCCTCCCTACATAAGGTTCTGACTTTTCTGTGAATTTCTTCATATTTAGCAGGATTATTTTTGTTCTGTCTTCTTGTTTCCATTAGTTGTAAAATTTCTTCAGTCATCCATGTCTTACGGCCCACTTTCTTTAATTTTGGAATAGTTTTTTCTGCTGCACAACTGATTGAATTCTTCAGCATTTCCCATTGATCATCTACATCTTGAAATAGAATCTCTAGATCAGACAATAAATCAAATTTGTTCTTGACTTCTATGTTAAAATTATCTTGTATTTCTTTGTCAGTTTTCAATTCATAAGGTCAATAATGTCACATGGAAACATCCAAGATCCGGCCACTAGCATCAGTTGAACTTCATCATCACACGGAGACAACATCTAAACCAGACATCATTAACTCGAAGTTACCACATTTCTGACTGTGATACGGATCATTCTTTGGTTGTTGCAAGGGTTAGACTGAGACCAAAGAGAATCTACACGACTAAACACAAACCTAGACCCAGGATTAATATTATTAACATCCGCGATCCTGATAAGTGCTTTGAGTTCCAACAGCAACTTGAAGACGCGTTCACTGATACATCAGAAAATTTTACAGCAAATGAAAAGTGAGGTAAACTTAAGGAAACTCTTTATAAAACGGCGGTAGAGGTTTACGGCACTGTGGATCATAAGAAGCAGGGCTAGTTTGCGGCAAACAGCCAGACACTGCAGCCCTTGATTGATAAAAAGAAAACAGCTCTCTTAACAATTCTGGTCAACGTGCTACTTTAAACAAAACTAAACGCATTTAAGTTAACTTTTGTAAAAAAGAAATATATAAAAATTAAACAAAAAAGTACGTTAAGATCCTGCGAAGACACAAGTACAGACAGCAGGGGCGAGGAACTTTTTATTTTCCTTTCAAGGACCATCTGGATATTTTTATAATCGTTCGCGGGCCGAACGTTATTATCAACTTCAAAATTAGATTCCCGTATTTGGTAACACATTTAATTAACTCACCGCTAACGTGACGACTGGAGCTGCTGCTCTTTGGTGAGGCGTGTGATGTTAGCTGGTATTGATGATGTTGCTACTAGATTTATTGATGTGTTTTTAGAAATCCCCCAGATTTATTGAATTTAAAGCCCCCTCGCGGCTGCCTTGGCAGAGTCAAACTAAATGATTTCGTGTGCCTTATACGTCCCGCGGGCCTGGACCTTGGGTTGCATAGACCTCAGGCCAGGTAACCAGAAATCACGTGTGGGGTTTGGGGGGGGGGGTGGATAGAGATGATATAATAATAACTAAGAAAAGTAATAATAAATTTCAGGTAGCATGTAACAGGTGGGCATACCTAAACCACAACTAGAGGTGAGCAGTGTAGAGGCATCTGGTTGCTAAACCTTCTCACGAATCGAACCTTCACCACTGACCTTGCCTCATACATTTTCATGACCTATTGTCTTTAATATCCTATGCCCATTGTTGCGTTGATCTTCCCCCGCCTCCTCTCCCATGAACCATTACTGTTCGTTCTTAGCCGCTATAACATTTGGTATGGTACCTCGAAATAAAGGCTAGTGTCTGGTCATTGACACAAGGAGCACAATGCTTAGCGTTGTGGGACTGAAACATGTCCTCTTAGATGTTCACATCTGTGCGCCAGACAACCACAGCACTTCCTTTATCCACAGATGGTATCCATAGATGTTATCTCTATTTCTTGCATTTGTTATGGATTAGACAAAGCATGCCATTCACAAGGAGAGAGATTTGCGCGGGAAAACGAATGCTGTTTGATATCGTGGAGCGTGCTTGCTATTTATAGATTAAAAGCTTTCGAAGTTCTAGCGGGTGAGATTCGGGTGGATGGGGATCTAACAAGAGCAGTGGAAGCCCCGGCAGGTTTCAAGCGTAAGAAGAAGAAGAATTCATTAATACTTCTTAAACAATAGGTTGCCGGGGTAGCGGGTTCAACCCCTACACCGGTCAGTTGAAATAAAACATTGACTTCTCGTTCTTGACTTGGGGACGTACATTACAAGTACCTCAGAAGTCGGAGTGGGTTCACCTGATGGCGATGGGCACTGGTGATATGGAAAGCTAATCCACACGCAAATACGAAGGCAAGTCAATAAGTAAGTCGCACAGTTCTGTGGGATGGCAGGTAAATGTAGTTGGTGTTTTCTACAGGTGTCATTAGATGACAGCAACATCGAACTTGATATTCCCGTTCGTCAGGTGGCACTAGGTGTCTCATGCTCATGCGCAGCGCATAAACAAAATTGCAACTGTACTTACGGACTGTACAACCAAAGAGCAACATGCTATTGTGCGTTATTTTATTTATTTTTTTGGTGGGCAAAAGGACTGCCTGCAAAGGGCATTCATATGGAAATGCTTCCTGTTTATGCTGACTACCAGCCCGAACCAAAGCGTGCTTCAATGTAATTGAAACATCCTTCTTCTTCTTCTTCTTCTTCTTCTTCTTCTTCTTCTTCTTCTTCTTCTTCTTCTTCTTCTTCTTCTTCTTCTTCTTCTTCTTCAGCGTTTCGAGCCATTGAGGTTCTTTGCTGCAGATACAATCCGTCTGCATTCGTCTCTCTGGTTGACCTTCTCTTGCCAGTCGTTGATTCCAAGTGCTTGTAGGTCTTATATACATTATCTCTCCACCGTCTTCTTGGGCTACCTCGGGGTCCTCTTCGCATTGTGTCCTAAAATTCAAGGTTACGTCAACAGCAAGGAAGGTTATGCTGACAGTGTTCTGGGATTGTCGAGGAGTGCTTTTAACCAATTTCAAGAAGAAAGGTGACAATGTGAATTCTGAATCGTACTGTGTTCTATCGATGTTTCATGATGCAATTCGAAGAAAACGTCCACGACTGCTGACTAGAGGAGTGTTGCTTCTTCATGACAACGCCAATATGGCTCGATTAACTCAGGAGAAAATTAACCAACTAAGGTGGGAGTTCTGGAGTTCTCCAACTTAGCCCCTAGTGATTTTCACCTTTTTGGTCCACTTAAAACCCACCTTGGCGGGCGACATTTCGCGAATGACGCCGAAGTTTAATGTGAAGTGAAAACGTGGTTTAGAAAACAGAGCACGCAGTTCAATGCAGCCGGTTTGGTAGGACTGATAAAACGATGGGATAAGTGCATCAATGTTGGTGGAAATTGTGTTGAGAAATAAAGGGACAATGTATGTATTAAAATAAACTGGTTTCAAGTTGTTATCATATTTAGTTATTTTTCTACAGCCATTTGTGACTTACTTATTGATTTCTCTGCGTATCAGTCCCGCGTACTAGAAATAATAGCACGCGTATGGATTACACTTGAGTTCAATTTTTTTTTTATGTTGCTTATCCCTTACAGGACGTTGCAGTCAACATCAGCATTTTTCAGCTGCTGTTGATGTACTAGGCAAGATTACGCTCAGTAGTTTGCCACTGCTTTCTGAGCGACCGGCTCACATACTCCCGTAAGCTACCAGCGCGGCTCGAACCGCTGCCGGTTCGGGCGCAGCTGCGTTACTCACAAGAATATACGGGGTTTCGGCGAAAGCCGTAAACTCTTTCGACAGGGAGACCGGCGAAGTTCAAATTTAGCGAACCCCCGGGAAGGTTAACCCGGTCAACAAATGCCTGCTGAAGTCGGATGTGTCGGCCTAACGGCGCAAGAACGCAGCTCTGCTGTAAACAGGCATAACGCAATCACGTCCGGAAAAAAAAAAAAAAAACTCCGGAAGAAGAAGGAGAAGAAGAAGCAATTTAGCGAACGCAAAAAAAAAAAAAATTAGTACTAAATATTGATTACATTTTCAGCAAACGACATAATGTTTAGTCATGAGTCTAAACTCACTATCTAGGAGCGGGACCTGACAGCGTCCTGTTAGTCTGTCCAAAAATGAATGCCTTGATTCACGATCAATTGTTTTGAAAACTGTCTGTTGCATCGTTATGAAATTTTTTCTGCCGTCGTATATTTACCCCCACCCAAGAAATATGTCTTTGATAGGTCCAAAAGCAACTTAAATCATGGAAAGCGGCGACATTTCTTTGATGTTTTAGTGAAAACTAGTGATTTCTCGCTAACAAACTTGTTTTACAGTAGTGCCGCGTTCCACTACGCGAAGCTCTTGTCATAAGGCCAATCCCATGTCCCACGAGAAAATTAACTACTCAAAGCTAATGTTTCCGTGTGAAGACGTAATACATTTAATAATGTGCACTTCATCTCTGACCCGTACATTATATACCGCATATAAACAAACTTTGACATCTGCTGTACAATCTCCACAACAAAAATATTTTTGTTGGGTGGACACAATGATAAAGTTATATGCGAAATCTCATCATTTTCCCTCAGTTGGTTACTGAGATATGGAATTTTATATTGGGGCAGACAAAAGTAAACAGACTATAGTTTGTGTGTGCCATAGTTCTTAACACAAGGCACCAAACGATGCCTAGACATGAAAGAGCAAGCTCTGCAACTGTGGCCACTCCACACCTTCAATTACCGGGTGTTCTTCCCGCTTTTAAACAAACCACGCACGCTTAAAACTCGGAACTACAGTTAATGAGGAAATCACGTGACACGGGTCTATAATAAGCCATGCATATCTGTTGAGATCTCGCGTGAGGGGTTTTCTGCCTCACTCTGAGGAAATATTTGTAAGACTTCGAGAGGCGAGACAAATCTGCTTCCTGTGATAATAATTTTTACCGCTTGATGTGAGGGACGTCGAGCTCAGGTTTGTAAAGTGAATATAGTTGACAGTGATGTGAAGAAAAGAACTGTAGCCAGGTAGGGAAATCGGAGCTGACAATGTTGATAACGTAAAGGTTAGTATATAGACAGGAATTTTGTTGGAGGATTCAGAGCACTTTGATTCACTTTGTCAGAACGTAGCAAGGTGTCAGCATTAGCCAGGTCAACCAGTCTTCTTCTTCTTCTTCTTCTTCTTCTTCTTCTTCTTCTTCTTCTTCTTCTTCTTCTTCTTCTTCTTCTTCTTCTTCTTCTTCTTCTTCTTCTTCCTCTGCCTATGAGACTCATACAGCCCCACGCAGACCAAACCCTGTGATGGCCAGTTCATGGGTGACTGAAAGTTGGCTTGCGTTTCTATGGTATGAAATAGTCAGTGTCACACCAATCTTTTAGCCACCTGTGACCACCTACCCAGGAGGTTGTAGTCTTGCTATTCTGTATCTACCTTTTGGGATCCAGGTAACACAAGCGACAATAGTCCTACCCAGCCATGTTAAGCACTGTAGGTCTCAGACATGTTGTAGCACTGTGGGTCTAAGACATGTAGCACTATAGGTCTTAGCCATGTTGTAGCACTATAGGTCTCAGATATTTTGTAGCACTGTAGGTCTCAGACATGTTGTAGCACTGTAGGTCTAAGACATGTAGCACTATAGGTCTTAGCCATGTTGTAGCACTATAGGTCTCAGACGTGTTGTAGTACTGTTGGTCTCAGACATGTTGTAGTACTGTTGGTCTCAGCCATGTTGTAGCACTGTAGGTCTCAGCCATGCTGTAGTACTGTTGGTCTCAGACATGTTGTAGTACTGTTGGTCTCAGACATGTTGTAGCACTGTAGGTCTCAGCCATGTTGTAGCACTATTGGTCTCAGTTATGTGTATCAACCAAGCATAGGTAAAGCAACAAACAAACAAACAAACAAACATGGCTGTTTTGTGAACCTAGTTTTGCATAGGACGAACATTCCAGAAGAGACTTGATTGGTTGATTATTTCAGCAGTTTACGTAGTAAACACAAATCCAACGATGCAGAAACATTAAGGTCGTTAAATAACATGGGAATTACATTCTCAGGTAAGAAAGCCACCAAAACCAGCACAAGACTACGGCCATTTTATAGACAGATCAGAGACAGTCGTTAATATGCATCTCTGAACATGAATGACACAATGGTTTTAGTCAAGCCGTATGACTCGGGCTCTGAAGGTTGTGGGTTCGATTCCGGGCCGCGTCCTTCGGTTTACGAGTTAATTTTTTTCGGAGACTCTTTGGGTCGTCGCTGGAGCTACGGAGTTCGTGCTTTGTGAGACGCTTTTCGCGCTGCTGAAAGAGACTGAGCCATATGGGATAAAAACCCGGTGCAATGAAGTCGACCCTGTCGACTTTTAAGCGACTTTTTTAAGCGACACAATGGTTTACACAACAATGAATCAGCCATGTGCACATGTGGAGTGGCGCCGCAGACAGCAGATCACGTACTCCAAAACTGCTCCGAACACCATATATCTAGGCCAACATTCTGACCTATCGAAACAGCAATCGAAGATAAATTTATGGACCATTGTCTGAACTAAAAAGACAATGGAGTTTATACAAGGGACAACATTTCAAATGTAGACAATCAGATTTAAGCGAAAGAAAGAAGGAAAGAGAATGTACGACCAGCGAGTTCGTTGTAAAGTGTGCACAATGTGTTTGTTTTTAATCTCTCACCTTTTCGCCGAAGTTACACATTCCTAACTGTTGTTATTTTCCAAGTTATATATTGGTTCTGCTTTAGAAAATAAACAAATAAAAAACGATTTTGGAATAAAAATAATTTCGACCCCGACGAGATTCGAACTCGCAATCTTCTGATCCGAAGTCAGACGCCTTATCCATTAGGCCACGAGGCCGATAGCAGTTATTGTGCCTTAACGTTTGAGAAATGCGTTTTTACCCAAGCTGCTGGATAATTTTTAATATAATATGAACTCCTGCAGCATTAAGATCAACGACCTTTTAGACTGAGGGGCTGCGTGGTCTCGAGGTATGGTGTCCTTCTCGAGTGCTGGAGGTCCCGGGTTCAAGCCCCGGTGAGGACAAGGACTTTTTCACGTGGACTTCTAGTAATAAAATTTCCCCTGGTCTCTGGGTAGTGAGATCGGACGCCCGTATGTATTGTTGCGCACGTAAAAAATCCCGGGCAAAATTTCGAGTTAAAAATATACCCAAAGTATTTCAGGATCCTCGCCGGTGCTACGGAGTTCGTGCACTGATCAAGTTTGAGTTAGGAGAAGAACGGAGCACTTATGGTATGGGTTACACCGTGATGTTGATTCATCGACTAAAGTAAACTAAAGTAAACTAAACTAAACTAAACTAGACCTTTTAGACACATTTCAGTGTATAAAAAAGAGTGTCAGACAAGGTTGTGTAATGTCCCCTGATTTGTTCTCATTATTCAATGAACATATAGGTTGTCTTTTTAATGACTGCAGAGTTTAAAAATATTGCCGGTCTAAGTTTTGTATTAACTTCTTCTTCTTCTTCGTTCATCCGGAGTTTTTTTTTCGGACGTGACTGCGTTGTGCCTGTTTACAGCAGAGCTGCGTTCTTGCGCCGTTAGGCCGACACATCCGACTTCTGTGGGCATTTGTTGACCGGGTTAACCTTCCCGGGGGGTTTCTTAGGACGTTAGACTCTCACTGTTGCGGTGTTATCTCCCATCCCAGCTGGCCCATATAGAACAGCCAAAGGCATCCTGGTCGGCCCTCAAGGGAAGGCAGGGGCAGACCATGGGCATTCCCCGCCATCCAAGGAGGCTTCCATAATTGCAGAGCCAACACACAGCGCTCTGGTACTGGGCTCACCCAAGGAATCGTCACGTCCTGCACATGGCTGCTTAGCCTCACTTCCGTATATTGGGCCTTCCGTTCACCATAGGCTGTTCTTCCAGAAGCCAGAAGAATGCTGTTTGCAGATGACATCCACGCAGTGAGCTTTCGATTCGGACTTTCCACGTAATGGATTTGCTATCCAAGCAATATTCCATTTTGTGCCACTAGGACACTTTTTCCACCTTTTATGAAGCCCACACAGTGAGCTTTCGATTCGGACTTTCCACGTAATGGATTTGCTATCCAAGCAATATTCCATTTCATGCCTCTGGGAGGCTTGTGTAACCGACATGCCTGTGGTATGAAGTGTGGCAGTCTAAATACTTCTTAATGTACATTTAAATGTCAACCTGAATACAGTTAAAATAAGCTGCAGTCGACTTGAGCTTGTTGATATCTCCATAGAGCTTGTCCTCGAATGAAGCAGGTGTGGGCCAAAATATCTTTCTCTGTTCTGCATATATTGGGCACTCTTGCAGCAAATGTTTAGCTGTCATTTTACCAGTTCCACAATTACATTCATCTGTATCTCCTATCTTTAGTTTGTTGAACAAGTGGTATTTCAGCCTGTTATGTCCTGTGCGGAGTCTGAAGATTGCTACTTGTTCTCTTCGGTCGAGTTTGTAATATGCATCATCCTTCTGGTGGCCTGGATGCTCTGATTCCCATTTGGTTCTATAAGTGCTTTTTATCAACCTCTTTGCCTCATTATAGGTTATGTCTATGTCAGGCTGTGGTAGTCGTCCGCCCTCTTTTGCCAGTCTGTCAGCCTCTTCATTTCCAGGTATACTGCAATGTGATGGGATCCACTGTATTATAACTTTTTTGGATTTCTGGCATAGACCATGGAGTGCTGCTCTTAGGTCAGCTAGTTCTGTGCTGTTTTTGCTCTTCAGTATTGAGACAGCTGACTTTGCATCTGTGAAGATAGCTATTTGCGTCTCTTTATTTTCCTCCATCAAGAGCATTTCTGCTGCAGTTTTCAGAGCCTCTACCTCCGCTTTGAAGTTACTTGAGAACTTTCCAGTTGCCACTGAATGTGTTTTTTTCACTCCATTTTTTAAATTTAGGAGAATTCCTCCTCCTCCATTCTCTATTGAATTTTTGGCTGATCCATCTGTATATGCATGGGTCCAATTGCTGCTTGGGTAATGTTCTTTTATGTAGTTTAGGGTTATTTCTCTTCTTTCGGTTTCATGCTGAGTGTTCTTTTTCTCAATACCAGGAATGTTTTCTATCATCTCAGGCAGTTGCTGCTGTCTCCAAGCTGGGAACTTGTCTGCATTGTAAATGGGTTTGACTGTTGATATGTTAAGTATGGGATCTGCCCTAATCTTTCGTTTTGCAGTTTCTACAAAGTTGCTACGCTTCAGTCTTCCCCTTCCAAAACCACTAAATCTTTTATACATAGGGTGGTCTGTCAATCTTCTAAATTTTTCAGCTTGTTGCTGGGCTATGCTATCTCTTCTATCCTGCATTGGTTGTAAACAAGTGATCTTTTCTAATTCATTAATAGGCGTTGTCTTCAGGCTTCCAGTTATGATTCGCATTCCTTGATTTTGGACTCTACTTATTTTGTTAAAGTTTGACTTAGCTGCTGTTGCCCAAGCTGCAATGCCATATTCCAGTACTGGCCTCACCCGTCCAGTATATAACTTCTTGAGAACTTTCTCATCTGCTCCCCACGTTGTACCAGCAAGCTTTTTCATGATTGCCATTCTTTGCCTTGCTCTTGTTCGATTTTTCTCAACCTGTGTCTTCCATGTCAGGCGACGATCAAAGGTGACTCCTAGATAGTTTGGATTTTCTTCATGGCGCAATATTTTTCCATTCAATACCAGCTTAGGTTGCTGAGTTTTAGTTGAGAGTGAGAACACTGTGCATGTTGTTTTCTCCTCACTTATCTTCACTAGCCATGATTTTGACCAGTCCTCTAGCGCTAATAGGGCTTGCTGTATTCTGCTGTTAGCTGTACTAATATATTCTTCAGATGTCCATATGGCTAGGTCATCTGCAAAGGATGATGTGTGTACTCTGGCTGGAAAATTTTCTGTGATGTCATTTACATATGCTAGGAATAATGTTGGTGAAAGAACTCCTCCTTGGGGGACACCTTGCTCCAATAGCATCATTTTGCTGGTTTGTCCTTGTACTTTTGTCCTGGCAGTTCTGTTCTCAAGGTAGTGGCTGATCCATTTGTACATTTTCCCACAAACATGCATTTTTTTGCAGTTTTACTTTCAGTCCTTCCTTCCATACTTTATCAAATGCTTTTTCTAAATCTATCCAGACCGCTAGTGTGTGCTTTTTCTCTTGGAAGGCATCCTCTATTTCCTGAGCTATATAGGTTATTTGATCTTCAGTGGATCTGTACTTTCTGAATCCTGCTTGGTGAGGTGTTAAGAGTTGGTTTTCTTCCAGATGCCATGTTAGCCTGCCATTGATAATGCGTTCCATTAATTTTCCTACACAGCTAAGAAGACTGATAGGTCGATAGCCATTTGGTTCTTCCAGGTCTTTTCCTTTCTTTGGGACTGGTATTAGTATAGCTTCCTTCCATGCCTGTGGGACTATTCCCCTCTTCCAGCTGTAATTTAGGACTGCTAGTAGTTTCTTTTTTGCCTTAGTGCCTAGTCCTATTAGCATTTCATTTGTGATTCCATCCTTTCCTGGTGATGTCTTCTTTTTTAGGGTATTCATTGCCTGTTCCATTTCTTCCAATGTTAGATTTACCATCATATATTCTGCTGCTGTCTCTGTATATCTATGATGTATCTGTTTATCTTTGATTGCTTTCTTCTGTTCGGCTGTAATATCAATGTGGTTTGCACTGGCATAGTGTTCCATTAGTGCATTTGCAGCCTTTTTTCCTGTAAGCAAGGCATTTCCTTGTTTAATTGTTATTTGTTTGTTTCTAGGTCCTTCATTGTTCATGGCTTTCACTAGTTTCCATAGTTTGTTTCCATCCCTGTCAAAATTCAGGTTTTCTGTTTTTTTCCTCCAACAATCTCTTGTTGTTTGATTTACTGTTCTTTTATATTTTGCTGAGATGGCTTTGAGAGAGATGTTCGCTTCAGTTGTTTGTTCTCTCTCTGCGGTCTTCCTAGCATCTTCAACTTTGTCCTCCAAAATTTGTAGTTCTTCAGTCCAGTATGGTTTGTAATTTTTCCTCGCTCCTCTTGGAATAGACTCAGTGGCCGCCTGTATTATTTCTCTGTTTAGACTTTCCACCATTTGCTTCATGTTGCCATATCGTGTATTTATGTTGACATAAGCCTGGGTCACTGACATTGAGTTGAGTGACCGGGCAGGAGGAAGAATGGAGATGAGAGTGGGAGACAGTAAAGTGACTGACCTGGCTACAAGGAACACAATCAACCCTCAGAAATAATGGGGCGGATATGAGTGAAAATCCCCAGGGGGGGGGATGGGTCGAGGGAGAGTTGTGTGTTGTGTGAAGTCAGGCGACTGGAAAGTGAGTGAGAGAGGAGACCGACTGCGGGTCAGGTCGTTTAAGAGAGAGCTCCGGGTTGTGTGGTTCTTGTAGTTGGGAAGACAGGCCGGAACCCAGAGTGGGTTCTGTATTGAGTGTAGGCCAAAACCCAGAGTGGGTTCTATAGTTGAGCAGTGGCTCCAACCCAATGTGTGGGTTGTATTGTGTGAGCTCCAGCCGAGGATTGTAGCTGGATTACCTGTCTTGTGGATTGAGATTAGAGGCCAGCCGTGAGAAGGCATTGATGTGTGCTGGTTAAATTGTGAGGAGGATATTCATATTCTATGGATTACGTTATGTTTCTGGATGTATAAACCTGTTCCGTTTGTCCGTCTTATTTTTGTAATAAAGGATTATGTGCGCCAACGGAATCTTGTTGAATGCCTGGTGAATATGCACTGCGGGGGTGAGTTACATTGCAAGACAGATATCTCCATTGACACACCATGAACATCGTTACCTAGACAACGACCATCACACAAAACTTATCATCAATATCATGAACAGTATCATCGTGAGAACTTCGTGATATCATTATCATCAAGAGAAACGTGTGACATCTGGGGACTGTCCCTGGCAAGAACGACGGGGATATATTGAGAAACCCATTGACATTATAGACAGTGTTGTCATTCTGAGATATTTGTGGGCTCTTCGCTGAGAGAGGAGTTATTATCTGTGACTACGTTCCATCAAGCCAGACATCGTTGATTCAAGAGGTTAATGTGAACTCTTCGGTGTGTGCGCCAGATAATTCACACAGACAGACGGGATTAATCCAGAAGGGAGTGGGAATATCCAGCGTGTGTGTGTGTAAGACGCCACATCGTGAAATAACTGTCAGCGCGCGGGGAGGGTACGCGGCGGAGGTCACAGGCGAGCAGTCAGTTCACGTCAAGTCCACTACAGGTAAATTAACGGCGGTCAGCACGCATAAACAGACGAGGCGGGGACGCCAAAGAATTAACGCAGGACAAATCGACCGGGAGAGTCGATTGCAGTAGCAGGGGTGTGTAGTCACGGACAGCACAGAGAAAATGTCGCGGGGACAAAACGGTGTTTGCAACAAGTGTGGTCAGTCCTAGTGTGTGTGTTTGACAGGATTGAACCAAAGATTGGAGACAGCGAGCAATTTCGTCTCAACATGGTGTGTGTGTGTGTGCTGGAGGCAAGCGCACTGTGTTGTTGCAAGTTGACTGGTCAAGATTTTTCGACGCAGTAAATAGGACGGGTGGGTACACCAGCGTCCAGGTAGGAGGGGAAAGTTACGTTAACCCCCACCACAGCCGTGCTAGGGCAGCAGTGGAAAGTGTGATTTTCCACGGAGTTAATACCGCAGCCGGGGGGGGGGGCTGTCAAGTGTTTGTGTGAAAACTGTGTTTTACGGAGGAATTTTTCACTGAGAGTGATAAAGAGAAATTAGGTTGACCTTGGACGGCAAGGCTGTTTGACAGTGGAAAGTTACTGGGAATTTCCACAGGAGATCGGGATAAACAAGGTTGTTTTGAAAGAAAGCCAGACTTGATGTTTCGTCTTTGTTCAAGCCTTTGTCATCATTATTCTGTTATGAGCAAACAGTTTTAACTTATCGTCATCGCAACCATGGTTGTACTTCTTTGCCGATAAGGATTTATATACCCAAATTTAAAGCGCTGAACATTGCCTGCCATTCTCCTTTTCTTTTTGGTGAATCTTGTCGGGTAACGAAAATCCATAACATTAATGATACAGCGAAGCGCCATCTCCGCAACGAAAGTAACAACATATCGAGAGAACACTTTGGATTATTACAGTGGTACCACCACGTACAGAGAAAGTACAATAACGTTACGGACTGTGTCGAGACAGAACAGTTTGGATATCACTATATCATCGTCAACTTTTCTCGACAGTTGGAACTGGTGATCACCACGTGAATTCACGAACCACTCTACAAAACAACAAGTCGCTTTGAAATCTAGCGTCGTAAACATTTCGGAGAATTTAATACAGACATTTCCAGCATATTGTGAAAAACTATTAACAGCAAAATAAGAACTGTTGGCGACGGATTAATAGGCCCATATTTGTCGGCCAACCAGCTACACATTATTATTTTTTATTGTTTTGCTCCCATCGTCATATTTATTGTTGTCGGGTGTCACGCAATTATTTGTATGTGGTCCAGTGTTTGTCAAGAGTAGGGAATTGTTGGGGTGTTTCTCGAGAGTCGGGATACAGCACAATAATTTATTTGTCTTTCTGGTGCTTACGATATTTTTGTAAGAAAAACGTTAATGAGTTGACGTATCGTGCAGGGGCATTGAAATAGTCTTAACCAATATCTAGAGCCGAGTTGTCTGACGTCAGATCTGTGTATATTTTCAGTATATATTCTTTTTCTTTCTCTCTTTCTTTTCGTTATATTTACATATAATATTTGTTGTGTTCGGATATATGTTTTTATTGTGATCTTTCGTCATTTCTGCTGTCTAGTGGTCTTGGTCAATTTATATTTATATTTTACGCGCACTGTGGATGTCTCTACACAAGCTTGTGGTTGTTACTGTGGTTTATTTCTGTGTCATCATCGTCTCCGTGTACTCAGCTTGTGAAGTCTAGCGTTGGATAGTCATCACTTAGTGTTATCATCCATTTGTTTGTATATGTATTTATATGTATGTTTAACAATATTTCCAGGGACTTTATGAACTTTTGGTCATAGATATATAGATATAAGGGAGTATAGGTGATACTTCCCCCCTCACTACCTAGTGCTAATAGAGTGACTGGGTGAGTACAGAGTGATATTGTAGCACTACGGATTTACGTACACAGTGAGTGCGGGTGTACTTAGGCAAGTGACACAAAGACTAACAGCAGAGTCTGTACATTTATAGTTGGCTGATTCACAGCAACGTGTCCACAAGTACAAGATGCCTACTTTAATGGATTATATTGAAGCAGGTGAAAGAATAGGCCTGAAAGGTAAAGAGTTACAAGAGTATGCCGAAGCAAAAGAACAACAACAGATTGAAAGAGACCAGAGACAAGCCGAAAGAGAACAGAGACAGGCAGAACTCGAGGCCAATCGCCTACAGGAAGTAAAACTAGCTGAAATGGAAAACAAGCGTCTACAGGAAGAAAAGTTAGCTGAGAGAGAACAAAGACAGGCTGAAATGGAAGCCAAGCGTCTACAGGAAGAGAAAGAGACACAAGTAAAACTAGCTGAAATGGAAAACAAGCGTCTACAGGAAGAGAAAGAGACACAAGTAAAGTTAGCTGAAATAGAAAACAAGCGTCTACAGGAAGAGACACAAATGAAAGTGGAAATTGAGAAAGAGAAGATTAAGATGGAAGCTGAAATTGCTATTAAAAAGTTAGAATTTGCATCGAAGGGTCAAAGTGAGGAAAGTAAAAGACCTTCGCAGTCGTCACAGAGATTAAAACTGCCATACTTTACGGACCGAGACAACCTTGAAGCTTATCTTGACAGATATCAGGCATCAGCGAAAGTGTTAGGCATCCCCGAAGACCAGTATGCTATTAGACTAGGGGAGCTTCTTACGGGCAAGGCACTAGACACCATGTTCAATTTACCTGTAGAAGAAAGAAACAACTACACTATCTTACGTCAACGTTTGCTGACTAAGTTCCAACTAACTGAGCATGGATATAGGACAAAGTTTAGACAGTTAGTGCCAGAGACAAATCAAGATTTCACAGATTTTGTTAACACAGTAAAGAATACATTTAATAAGTGGATGGAGCTTGCAGAAAGTAGGGAAAGATTTTAATAAATTAGTAGATCTAATGTTAAGAGACAAGGTAGTATCTGCATGCAATTCTAATTTAGTGGCGTTCTTTGAGGAACGGAAGCCAAAGGACATAGACACAATGTCTCAGTTAGGGCAAAACTACATGACTGCACATCCTAACGTATCTATTGGGAAACTAATGAGTGAGGAAATAGTCTGTGCAGCGTACACTAAACAGGACCAGAATCCAGTCATCAGACCAAGGGCGAAAAGCGTGGATTCGGCACAGAAAGGTGAGCAGCAAGAACTTCAAGACAATGGTTTCCGAGGAAACAATGTTGGTAGAGTAGGACGGTACCCATATAGAAGAGGGAACTTCCAGAGACGTCCAAATTATGCCGGATGTTGGAATTGTGGGAGTTGGAGACACAAGGCAGCACAGTGTGATGCACAACCATCAGATGGACCAACGAACAACACTAAAAGGGAGATTACTTGTTTCAAATGTGGAAAGAATGGTCATATCAGTCATCAATGTAGGATGAGAGAAACAGAGCACTCAAATGCAGCGCAAGTAATTGAGACGCTGAACAATGAAGATTGTAGTGGGTGCAAACCTCTTTTTGAAAAAGACAGTCAGCCAGTCTTAATATGTGGTCACACAGTTAAAGCAGGATCAGCAGTCCATGAAGGAGGAAGTCTGAAGCTGCATCAGGGATTTGTCAATGATAGACCAGCGTTAACAATTAGAGATTCCGGATGTACGTCTATCGGAGTGAGGAGAAGTTTAATAGATCCCTCGGAGTATACAGGGAAAAAGATTAGATGCATAACATTCAATGGCACAGTAGAGTTCTACCCAGTAGCCATAATAACAGTAAAAACACCATATATCACTGGAAGAGTGACAGCGTGTGTTCTGGACTCACCAGTGGCTGATTTGATCATAGGAAATGTTATAGGAGTTAAAGATTGTACAGAAGAGGAAGTAGTTTATTGGGACCAAAAATATAGTGTAAGCAGTAACGAGGTAGTTACCACAAGAGAACCTAAAATTAGAGAGTATAGCTGAGGTAGAAGAGGCACTTGAAGTAGACACAGGAACTCAGGACAAGGATAGTACAGCTGAGCAGATGAGAATCGATCCCAAATATAGTGCTAGTGACTCCCAGAGACAAGATACTACTCTGAACAAATGTTCCCAAGGGTGTAGGAGAGTAGAACATAGGCAGTCAAAGAAAGGTAGAGGGTGCTTCGAGAGGAAGAACAATGTTCTCACTCGCAGGTTTTCAGATAGCAGAACTGCACGTGGGCAAGGAGCAGTACCTTTAGCACATAGAGACCGATATACGAGAACAGCTCAGGATAGTGCATGTGCAGGGCACATAGGCAAAAGGCGTATGCAGCAGAAAGCAAGGTGCCAGGTATATGGGCCAAGATTGAATAAAGAGCTCAGACTAAACAGAGACTCAAGTGTAACGGTGCAATATGCAGATAGGAAAGTTGAGTCAGGTCAAAAGAGTTTTCGCGACATTACTGACCCAGGGCTAGGGATAGCAAACAGATGTTGTAATTGTAGAGGTACCATGAGTCATGGGTACATGAAAGGTAGACACAGCATCGACAGGAATCAGAGGTGGGTTAATGCAAGAACAGAACCACCTGATATAGGGTCGGTACACAAATAGTATTGTGTGGTCGTAAAGTAGTAAGAGACCTGTGGGTACATAAGTATAATGCGTTTCTATGATGTATTATTATTATTATGTGATGTATTAGTTCATGCATTGATACACAAGATAGATGGTTGTATTTATGTGTGATGAATATAGATGTGCATTTGATGTATTATGTAGTGTGGTAGCTAGAGTAAGGTGCAGCCATACTTAGGGCTACCCAGGCTATATGTCTGGGTCACATGTTTAGTAAGTTTTAGTCTCCCAATATTTGAAAACGAAGTTTTCTTTTAAGAGGGGGGTAATGACATAAGCCTGGGTCACTGACATTGAGTTGAGTGACCGGGCAGGAGGAAGAATGGAGATGAGAGTGGGAGACAGTAAAGTGACTGACCTGGCTACAAGGAACACAATCAACCCTCAGAAATAATGGGGCGGATATGAGTGAAAATCCCCAGGGGGGGATGGGTAGAGGGAGAGTTGTGTGTTGTGTGAAGTCAGGCGACTGGAAAGTGCAGTGAGAGAGGAGACCGACTGCGGGTCAGGTCGTTTAAGAGAGAGCTCCGTGTTGTGTTGTTCTTCTAGTTGGGAAGACAGGCCGGAACCCAGAGTGGGTTCTGTATTGAGGGTAGGCCAAAACCCAGAGTGGGTTCTATAGTTGAGCAGTGGCTCCAACCCAATGTGTGGGTTGTATTGTGTGAGATCCAGCCGAGGATTGTAGCTGGATTACCTGTCTTGTGGATTGAGATTAGAAGGCCAGCCGTGAGAAGGCATTGATGTGTGCTGGTTAAATTGTGAGGAGGATATTCATATTCTATGGATTATGTTATGTTTCTGGATGTATAAACCTGTTCCGTTTGTCCGTCTTATTTTTGTAATAAAGGATTATGTGCGCCAACGGAATCTTGTTTAATGCCTGGTGAATATGCACTGCGGGGGTGAGTTACATTGCAAGACAGATATCTCCATTGACACACCATGAACATCGTTACCTAGACAACGACCATCACACAAAACTTATCATCAATATCATGAACAGTATCATCGTGAGAACTTCGTGATATCATCATCAAGAGAAACGTGTGACATATGTTTTCACAATATTTGTCTGTTAGTATGGCAAATCTGTCCCAATCTGCTCGTTTGTAATTCCAACGGGGCAAAGGCTTTTGCTCCTGTGGAACATACTCCATATTTATTACAAGCTTGATTGGTCTGTGGTCACTACCTGCTAATTGGTCAAGCACATGGCGATCGATTTTGTGGAGGATGTCTCCTGTGCAGAAAGCTAAGTCTGGAGTAGAAGTGGTAAGCCATCTTCTGGAGTAGAAGCTCGGTGTGTCATCCGCTTTGTTGAGTAGATGGAGATTTGAGTCTATTTCCCAGTCCTCCACTTCATCTCCTCTTTTGTCAGTATCTGGGTATCCCCATCTTTCTGAACGGCTATTAAAGTCTCCGACAACAATGCAATTTGTGTCAGTTATTTCCATGTTTGAGAGTGTAAGATCCTTATCTGCCGGGCTATACAGATTGTAAATTCTTATTTTCACGTCCTTTATCATTATATCAACACCTATAATTTCCGTTTGGTTGTCAGAGATCACAGATACTTCGCTGCAAGGTATTGTATTTCGTGTAAGTATTACAACTCCTCCTTTGTGTCCTTCGCGGTCGAAACGTGTGGCCTGATATCCCTGAACTGAAAATGTGCGATTGGCGTTGAGGTGTGTCTCTTGAATGCATGCCACATCTATTCTATCTTTATGAAGACGCTGTGTTAGGGAGGCTTTCTTGTTATAAACTCCTTCTGCATTCCATTGTAGTATGTTGAGTGTCCGGGGTGTTTGGTCAATAGCTCTTAACCTACTCCTCTGTGCCTTGACTCCACAGCACAGGGGAAGGTGACCACCAGTAGTCATGGGTGGACCCCCTCGAGGCAGGGGGCCCGGCACTATCACCGCCTGATGGGACTTCACGGGATTAGCACCATAACTATTAATTTTCATCTGTGGCATCATGAAATGATAAAGTTACGTTGCACTTCTTTGTCAAGCCTGTGGCTCAGTACATCCGATTTCGACAAGCATTTGTTCGGGATGCTTTCCCTAGCCTTTGACTGTCCCCAGTCTACCTACAAGGCAGCAGGTTTGTACGTCGCTTGGTCTGGTCCCTCTCCCTTGACCTGTCCGACATGGGTGACCCTACCAGTAGCTGTGCTACCGTCGGGATAGCTCTTGGGGTCATTGGAACGCGCAAGCCCCTCTACCTCGTCAAGGTGGACGCACGGCAGAGGGGTTGTATTAACTATATGTTGCATGAAGTTTACAGAGGGTGAATACAAAACTTGGATCGGCAATATCGTCAAACACAGCACAGTCATTAAAGATACACCCTATATAATAAGATCTACAGTAGTGGTTCTCAACCAGTGGGGACTCCCCCCCCCCCCAGGGGGGAATTTTAGGGTTTCCAGGGGGGGGGGGATTGAAGACCATTTCAAGATCGCGTTAATACAAGAACCGATTACTTGATATTGTTTTTCCCTTATACTTTACAGTTAATTACGTCTCATCCTTCTAAAATTCATTTTATAAAGTCAGTAGACCGACAAATCATGTTTTATGTGGATGTCTAGACTTGTTTTAGTATGTGCTATTAAATTTACCTTACATTTTTACGTATACTGTGTAGGGGTGGGGGATTTTTAGATAGGAAATATGAAAGGGGGGAATGACGTTCTGAAAATACGGTGAAGGGGGGAACGGGCCAAATTTTTGATAGGAAGGGGAGGGGTGGGGGAATGACGTTCTGAAAATATGGTGAAGGGGGGCACGGGCCAAAAAAAGGTTGAGAACCACTGATCTACAGAAACTATGCCGAGGATCCTGTTTGGTGGACACATTTTTTTAACGCTCGCTCGCTTTGAACTCAAGCGTAGTCCATACTTGTGCAACCAATTCTTGTGCACTGATTTCTGTAGGTAGATTATCTCTACCTGTTACCAGTGTCTCTCGCCATCAGACAAACCCAAGCTAAGGTACTGAACTTGTAACTTACGTCAAGGGCGAGAAATCAACATTCTAGTCCAACTGACCCATTTTTTTCTTCTTAAGACATCGGAATCAGTACACGTAATGTTTAAGAGCAAGCGTTCTTATCCATTCGGCCATGCTGAGGTATACACGGTCTAGTTAACGCATGAACACAGAACCACAAATAGAAGGTAGAAATTGTAACGACACAACAAGACTCCATCTGGTAATCTTCTGATGAGTCTGGCGCTCATCGGTTGTTTGAAAGGTTTGTTAGCGTAGTTGACAGCTTGCTATCCTGGTATCCTGGTAAGGTCATGAACACGGCTGGGTGAGTATTCGAGGCCTGCGTTAGTCGTCTCGCAAACTGAAGGACAGACTGACCAACGATTCCTTCCTGCACGCAGGACCACAAAATGTGATGGACCAATCACATCATAGACCATAACAGGTTCCTGGTTAATGGTTTGGGACATGTTATTTATTTAAAGAGGGATACAGAGACGCCGGCGGGAAGGCCAGATGGAGATACTAGAATAAGAATGTACGGCGCATGCGCGCTTGTTGGGTCGCCAGGAAATTTGTGAAGTTCTTCATTTGATATGTAAGTCTGAGTATGCACCTGACGAGATGTCAGGCAATAAATCGTGCCATCTTGTGTATGGCCTCTGTGTCTAAATTCACTGAGAGAACAAATAAAAGTAATTGCAATTCTTTAACAGAGGCTGTTACAACTCTTGCTTCTGAAAAGAAAATTCTGTCAGAACGATGGAGATGTCGGTTACATAATCTCAGAGTTGTTGGAGCAGAGGCAGGAAGAGGGATATACCGATACATGTCGAGTGTTCAATTGAACCGTTCAGAAAGAATGTGCATCTTGTGTTGAGTACTTGGGACTTGTGGCTAAACTACTCTTAGAAGTTCTTCGTTCAGGTTCATCTATTTAAGACAGCCAGTTAAGTGATACATTATAACAGTTCACAGAAGTACAGGCTGCCGCAGGATATAACAATAGAAAAGTAAAACAGTAAGGTACATACAACTCCAGCCAGTTCCTTGTAAAGTATGAATATGTAAACAGCCTCTGTCTTGGTCATTTTTCACTGTTTAGCTACTTTATACCTTCTTAACTGTTTTTAGTTTCTAAGCTATAACAATAGTTATGCTTTTAAACTGAAAATAAAAAAAAATTTTGGATTAAAAATAAACCGACCCCGACGAGATTCGAACTCGCAATCTTCTGATCCGAAGTCAGACGCCTTATCCATTAGGCCACGAGGCCGCTTTCAACCAGTGTACTTGTCAACGTTTGAGAAATGCGTTACTACCCAAGCTGCTGATAGTTTTTAATATAATATGAACTCCTGCAGCATTAAGATCAACGACTTTTAGACTGGTGGTGGAGGGGGGGGGGGCTGCGTGGTCTCGGGGTATGGTGTCCGGCTCGAGTGCTGGAGGTCCTGGGTTCAAGCCCCGATGAGCACCGGGATCTTTTCTCGTGGACCTCTAGTAATAAAATTTCCCCTGGTCTCTGGGTAATGAGATCGGACGCCCGTGTTTATTGTTGCGCACGTAAAAATCTCTTGGCAGTTGGAAATCGAAAAAGAGTAGCCTAACGGCGCTGCCCGGGCAAAATTTCGAGTTAAAAATCTACCCAATGTATTTCAGGATCCTCGCCGGTGCTACAGATTTCGTGCACTGAGCTGAGTTTCTCCAGAGTCAAGTTTGAGTTAGGAGGAGAACGGAGCACTTATGGGTTACACCCGTGTGCCCAAGACCTTTTAGACACGTTTCAGTATATAAAAAAGAGTGTCAGACAAGGTTGTGTAATGTCCCCTGATTTGTTCTCATTGTGCACTGAACATATAGGTTGTATTTTTATTGACTGAATTGTTTTAAAATATTGTCGGTCCAAGTTTTGTATTAACTATATGTTGCATGAAGTTTACAGAGGGTGAATACAAAACTTGTACCGGCAATATTTTCAAACACTGCACAGTCATTAAAGATACACCCTACATAATGAGATCTACAGAAACTATGCCGGGGATCCTGGTTGGTGGACACATTTTTTGTTTGCGCTCGCTCGCTTTGAACTCAAGCGTAGTCCATACTTGTGCAACTGGTTCTAGTGCACTGATGTATGTAGGTAGATTAGCTTTACCTGTTACCAGCGTCCCTCGCCATCAGACAAACCCAAGCTAAGGTACTGTACTTGTAACTTACGTCCCCGAGTCAAGGGCGAGAAATCAACATTCTAGTGCAACTGACCCATTTTTTTCTTCTTAAGACATCAGAATCAGTACACGTAATGTTTAAGAGCAAGCGTTCTTATCCATTCGGCCATGCTGAGGTATACAGGGCCTAGTTAACAAATGAACACAGAACGACAAATATAAGGGAGAAATTGTAACGACACACAACAAGATTCCATCTCGTAATCTTCTGATAAGTCTGGCGCCCATCGGTTGTTTGACAGATGTGTTAGCGTAGTTGACAGCTAGCTATCCTGGTAAGGTCATGAACACGGCTGGGTGATTATTCGAGGCCTGCGTTAGTCGTCTCGCAAGCTGAAAGACAGACTGACCAACGATTCCTTCCTGCACGCAGGGCCACAAAATGTGATGGACCAATCACATCATAGACCATAACAGGTTCCTGGTTCCTGGTTTGGGACATATTTATTTAAAGAGGGATATCTTCTTCTTCTTCTCCCTGTTCCCTTTAGCGTCCATTCGCGTCTACACCGTGTGGGTCAGTCGCGTCGTATCTTATTATTAAAACGTGTTTTTAATTCGTGTCAGTTTCAGACCTGTTTTTCTTGAGGAAGTGGTGGTAATTATTAGTTCGGTACTATAGTGGTGATACTTACAACTGTGACAAATATTTCAAGAGGAACAATCTGTAAGTAGAAAACCCTTTAATCTTAAAACACGGGGACCGTACAATTGGCGGTCAAGCCTTGTATACTATCCACACGTGGTTCGCACACGCACAAGCTCGAGAATAAGTAATACAAACGCTCAAGAGACCTGATACACCAATCTGCATCACAGATCGCATCTACACAGAAAACAACAATATCCAACAGATCCGTCTCAACAACGAGCATTCTATTTTCCTGCAGGTAGATTGAAGTGCATTTCATTGATCGGATTCTACCTCGCAACCGATTCCGATATTTCTCACTGGAGTATATATTCACTGGGAGTGGTGGTAGATATCACCACTGTACTGTAGTGGTGATACGTACGGTGACAAATATTTCAAGAGGAACAAACTGTAAGTAGCAAACCGCTCTAAGCATTAAAAACAGGAAAAATCACACAAAACACCATGGCAATAACCAGAAACCAAGCAGAGGAGAGCAAGAAGGGACCAGTCGAAGCTATGAATTTAGAAAAAAACAAAAACATAGACGGAAAAATAGCTGGAAGAAATCAACCCAAAGAAAGCCAAACACTAGGAAAACAGCCCGCCAGCGGGGCCCTTGAGCCAGGCCTCAAACTTAAAATAACCCAAACTGAGGGAAGACAAGCAGTACTATCGGCATTCAGCAAAGGCGAATGCATCAATATCATTGAAAATGAGCTAGGTACAAGGTCAATTGCCAACCTGATCAAAAACCCAAACAGCACAATAGTAATCACACCGAACGACACCCCCAAGATCAAAGAGATAGTGGATGAACTGAAAAAGGAAAAAAAGCCAATAACAATAAAATTACCACACGACATCAAAGTCAGCGTAGAGCTGTTCCGGGCGACAACAACAATAGTTGTAAAAGGAATAAACCCGACAACAGATATGAGGAAGGTAGAGGAAGAAATAAGAAAAGAGAACACGTGCATTGAAATCACGCACGTGGATAGGATATTGACAAAACGTGGCGAACCAACCGCGGTAGTAATGGTTAAATACAACGGAACAACACTGCCAAACCAAATAAAATACGTAGGAAGGCCTAAGCGCTTCGAAATGTATGTACCACCTGTCACACAATGTAGCAAGTGCCAAAAGCATGGACATACCCTTAAATTTTGCAAGGAAAAGAACCCAAAATGCCGGTACTGCAGCAAAAGCCACTGGTATAGTGACTGTACAGAAGCGAAAAGGGATAAACACTACAAAGAAGTAAACCCGACCAGACAGTGTGCTAACTGCAAGGGTAACCACAGCGCGAGATATAAGGGCTGCCCTGAATATAAACTAACAGAGACGGCATGGAGAGAGTCAGTCCTTACACAAACCCCGATGAGGGTCGCAAGGTGGAGACAAGAAAACGCACGCAAAGAACCAGATACAAGATCAGAAATAAGAATATTGCAATCCGAAATGAATAATATGAAGAACAAGATAGCAGACAAGGACGTAGGAAGAGACAGTACACAAGACAAGGAAGAGACAGAAAACAACGAACTAAAGAAAGTTATAAGACGAATGGAAGATGCTGAAAAAAGCATGCTAACCATGAAAAAACAACTTGAAGACGCAGTAACACACACGCGA
Source organism: Cepaea nemoralis (assembly GCA_014155875.1). Classification (NCBI taxonomy): domain Eukaryota; kingdom Metazoa; phylum Mollusca; class Gastropoda; order Stylommatophora; family Helicidae; genus Cepaea; species Cepaea nemoralis. The sequence goes on along the minus strand of JACEFZ010025952.1, from coordinate 270,936 downwards.
AAAATAACCCAAGAGCTGGAGGCAGCCAAAACAGAGCTGAAAAACCAGTTAAAAGAGAACCAAACAGCCAATGAAAAGATAAAAGAATTAGCCAAAAAGATGGAGGTAACCAGACGAGAATTTAGTAACCAGACGAATGAAAACCACACGGCCACAGAACAGATGAAAGTAAAACTACGCGACATCGAACTATCAAACACAGAGGTAGAAAAAAGGACGCAACCACTAGGCCATGACCTTAAAAAATTGAAGCAACAGACTGATAGAGAAATCAAAATGATTAAACAAGCAGTGGAAAATATGATAAACAAAGAGGAGTTCACACGAATACTACCAGCGTTAATGGAGAAAGCGAAGAAGGGCCCGATCATACTTCAGGAATACACTGAACTAGCAAACAAGATGTTACAGGAGACAAGCGAGGAAGACAGCGAAACATCGGAGAACTGAAGAGAACAATAACCAATCAAAAACAGAAATACAACACGACCATGGGAAAAAACAACATTAGAATAGTACAATGGAACTGCAGAGGCATGAAAAAAAACCTCCCCAGCACCATGGAACAACTAGGGAGGGAAAATAGTATCTATGCCCTGCAGGAAACATTCTTGAAACCAAAGGACAGCTACAAATGCAAAGGCTTTAAGATACTCAGGAACGACAGGACAGAAACAACAGGAGGAGGAGTCGCCCTACTCATACAAGACAATCTACAAATATTAGAAAACGGAACATTCAGGACAACCAACTTCGAGGGAATCACAGCGGAGATTGCGAGTAAACCCAACAACCTAACCATAATTAACGTATACTGCCCTAAAGGAAAAATAGAAGAAGAAGACCTAATAGAGATAAAGAACAGAATCAAAACATCAACAATAATAGTCGGCGACTTCAACTGTTGCCACCCAGTGTGGGGTGGATCAAGAAACAGCGTAGCGGGAACAAAATTGATCGAATTTATAGAGAGTAACCAGCTAACAGTGCTAAATGACGGGTCGATGACACGAATAGACCCCAACCCGAGAAGATACGACACAGCAATCGACGTAACAATAGTAACAACGGGCCTAACAAGGAGCCATTGGGAAGTAAAAGAAGACACCAACAGCGATCACCTACCGATAATCATCGACACAAACACGAGAGCACAGAAGAGTAAGGAAAGTAATAAACCGACCTTCCACTTCAAGAACGCGAAATGGGAGCAGTTTAGAGAAGAACTGGAGGGGATGGAGATAGAACAGACAGAAGGAGAAGATATAGACAAATACACAGAAAGAATCACTAACAACATCCTACAGGCCGCGGTAAAACACATCCCCAATAGAAATATGCCTGCATACCTGACAGCGGCCACACAGAGAACGCGAACAACAGGAAAACAATGGAACAAACAACCAGCTGGTTGGTGGAACCAGAGCTGCACAGAGGCGCTGGAAAAAAGAAAGAAGGCGCTCCAACAATACAGAAGAATGAGGACAGACGAAAACTACAACGAATACAAAATTCAGAGGAATGAAGCCAACAGACTGATAACCAAAGCCAAAGAAACAGCATGGAAAACATACTGCCAGAAATTGTCACCAGACACACCCACAAAAGAAGTATGGGAGCAAATAAAAGCTATACAAAGAAACCAAACAAACAGCAATATTCCAACAATAAAAATACCAACACTAGCAGTAACAGACAAAGAAAAAGCAGACGCGTTCGGCAAATACTTCTACGAAGTCTGCTCCAACATGTCACTAGGAGAGCAGGAAAAACAAAGACGAGAAAAATACGCTGAAGAGGTGGAAGAACTGCAACAAGAAATAGAGGACTTCTACATGGACGCAGACATAACAACTGACGAAGTAACATCAGCAATCAAGGAAAAGGACGACACAGCAGCAGGGTCAGACATCCTAAACTATACAATACTGAAAAGGATACCAAGAAAAACAATAGATTCAATAACAGCTCTCTACAACAAAGTATGGCACACGGGACAAATACCAGCACAATGGAAGAAGGCGACAGATATACCAGTCAAAAAGCAGTTCAAGAACTCACAAAGAATCGACTCATACAGACCAATATCCCTGACATCACACCTCGGAAAAATTATGGAAACAGTCATCAATAAAAGAATCACACACCACCTGGAGAAAAACGGACTAATTAGCGACACACAGTCAGGGTTTAGAGCCAACCGAAGCGCAATTGACCAAATAATTAAGCTAGAAAACCACGTAAAGAGGGCATTCAAAAAAGGAGAGAAAACGATAGCAGTATTTTTAGATCTGGCTAAAGCATATGACCAATGCTGGAGACAAGCAGCTCTGATCAAAATCAACAAAATAGGGATAATAGGCAGGACATATCGATATATCGAAAACTTCCTACAGAACAGAAGCTTCACCGTACGAATAAAAAACGAGGAATCCAGAACCTATGAGCAAGAAAACGGAATACCACAGGGATCGGTAATATCACCAACAATATTCACAATATTAGTAAATGACCTAGATGAAGAAAAACTAGAAGACAGGATAGGGATATCGCAATTCGCCGACGACTGTGCAATATGGAGAAGCGGAAGACACATAAAAACCACAAGAGACCGACTACAACGGCAACTAAACAGAATTGCCAAATGGATGGAAAAATGGGGCTTCCAGATCAACACAGACAAAACGGTCAGTATGATATTCAACGCGAAAAGAAAACGAAACTACACGGACGGGGACATCAAGATCCAAGGGAAGAATATAAATAGAACAAAAAACACAAGATTCCTCGGGATGACACTAGACGAACAACTAAGTTGGAGAAAACATATAGACCAGACAGTCGAAAAAGGCAAAAAGACAATAAATATTCTAAGAGTAATTAAAGGCAGTGGATGGGGAGCCCATACAAAAACGATGCTAATGCTATACAAATCTCTGATCAGAGGAAGAATAGAATACGGAAGCATAGTATACGATGCTGCACCGGAACACAACAAACGAAGACTGGACTCAATACAGAACCAAGCGCTGGGCATTATCCTAGGAACAGGCAAGCAAACACCAAGGGAAGCCCTAGAGGTAGCACTAGGAGTACTTCCACTACAACTGAGAAGAAAGCAATTAGTGTACAACTACTGGATGAAGGCTGCGAAAGATACAAGACACCCCGCGTTCAGTGCATTCGAAGAAAACAGAAGCAAATGGGGAGGAATACCCATACAAAAGACACAAACACCAGCAGGATGGACAGCTGCACAAGAGATGAACGCGGACGAGAAACTAGCGAGGGCACTGGCACGAACGAAAGTTCACAGACAAACAACACCCCAATGGGAGCTAGAACTACCATTGACGGATACGACACTCGCGAGCATAATTAGTAAATCAACAGAGGACAGGGAAGCCAAAGACATAGCGGAGGAATACATAAGACAAATAAGCACGGACAACCTCACTATCTACACAGACGGGTCAAAGAACGAGAATGGGGAGGTAGGGGCAGGAGTAGTAGTACCATACCGGAACATCCAAAAGGAGTACAAAATAACAGACAATACATCGGTATACACGGCAGAACTAGTAGGTATTATGAAAGGACTAGAAATAGCAACAGAGAACCCCCCTATAAAACTAACTATTCTGACGGACTCACTATCTGCAGTACAAGCGCTAGGCAACCATTCTAAAGTGAACAGACAAGACCTGAAAGAGAAAATACTAACACTAACAACAAAACTAAGAAGTATGGGATGCCAGGTCACAATTGTATGGATACCAGCACACAGAGGGATAACTGGCAATGAGAGGGCAGACAGGGCCGCAAAACGCGGGACAAGCAGCCAGAATATAGTAAACACAGGACTCGGCATTCTGGAGGCAAAAAGCATTATCAAACAACAAGTAATCGACAAATGGAAACAACAATGGAGAGACAGCAATAAAGGACGACACGCCTACCACATGCTCAGAGAACCAAGTTTGAAAAGTCAAGTGAAAGACAACACAAAAATACCAACGTACAAGAAACTATGGAGATTGAGAATCGGGAACTGGAAAGATAAAATTACCCGACCACATTGCATTGATTGCCTGGAGGAAAACACCATAGAACACTACCTACTATCGTGCACAGCCTATGCCCAGGAACGCAGGGACCTAGTAGAATACTTCCAAACAAGAAATACGACGATGACGATGAAGGAATGCCTACAGGTGGAAGGCGACAAAGAAGTACAAAAGCTTACAAAACAATTCATTGCAAGAACAGGGAAAGAAATATAACCAACATAAAATAAAGCCAACAGCAAAATAAAAATACAGTGAGGAAACACTCGACCACACGAAAACCAGACAATAGGAAATATATAGGGATGCATTAAAACTCTCAAATAGCGGACAATAGAGAGACGAAACGACCCTCTTCGACGCGGGAGACAAGGAGAAGGGTAGAAATTGCCCCAACGATGGAGAAGACGATGGGAAACCTCCCTGACGATGGATAAGAGAGACGTGCAGGAAACCCCTCCGGCGCGGGACAAGAGGAGACGGTAGGAAACCTCCCCAACGATGGACAAGAGAGACGATACAATCCGACCCCTATGCTTGACAAAAAACCGTTGAACCAAGAAAACAAGCCCAGACGATAACAGGCGCCCCCCCCCCCCTCCCCAGGACAAGCCCAAGAAAACAGATGAAAACAGACAGCCCCTCCCCACCCCACAAGGTCAGCTCCGGAAAAGAAGACATCAAACGAGAGGGATGGGCAAACCGATAATGATAGCAGACACACCAGCAACAACGACAAAAGCAAAAAGGATGGCAAAAAAGAGGAACTCGGCCAGACAGGCAGTAATAGAAGCTGTCTAACGCACAAAAGACCATAAAACCTATACCGCACTATGAACCACCACAACTATAACCAACGTCATTGAGACGGGTTGAACGAGGTGGAAAGTTTCTTTTTTTTCGACAAATCGGAATCGGAAATTCTTCTTCTTTTCGTTCATCCGGAGTGTTTTTTTCAGATGTGATTGCAGTGTGTCTGTTATGCGCCCTTGGGCCGAAACCCGTAGGCCAACACATCGACTTTAGCGTGCTTTTTTGACCAGGTAGCATTCCTGGGAGACTCTCACTTTTGTGGTGCCATCTACAGCCCAGCTGGCCAAGGTTGAACGGTCGAAGACAACGGTCATCCCTCAAAGGAAGGCAGGGACAGTCCATAGCATTTTCCGCCATCCAAGGTTGCTTCCATAGTTGCAGGGCCAACACATAGCGCCCTGATTCTGGGCTCACCGAGGGAAATCGTCACGTCCTGCTCATGGCTGCTTTAAATCCTCACTTCAATATATTGGTCATTTCGTTTGCCCCGGGCCATTCCTGCACAAACCAGACAAGTTTGCAGACGGTATACACTCAGCGAGTTTTCGGACATGTGCTTGTCGTTGCGCCCGTCAGAGCTGTTCCAGGCACGACAGACATTCGGAAAACTACCTATTCAGAGCTGTTCCGAACAAGAGCGGCATTCGGAAACTAGGGTAGTCAGAGCTGTTCCTAGCACGAGAGACATTCGGACGAGACATTTCACTCGGACGTAATTGCGTAGTGTCAATTTTTAGTTTGCCACCCGTAGGACGACACTTCCGACTTCTGGCGGGCATTTTTTAATGCGGTTAGCCTTCCTCTGGTTTCGAGGCACGTTAGACTGTTGTGATGTCGCCAAAATCTCAGCTGGTCAAGATAGAACGATCAACGACATCGCGGTCGGCCCTCAAGGGAAGGCAGGGGCAGACCATGGGCATTCCCGTCGCTATCCAAGGAGGCTTCCATAATTGCAGAGCCGGCACATGTTGCTCTGAGACTGGGCACACCCGAGGAGTTGCCACGTCCTGCTCATGGCTGCTTTAGTTCCTCACTTCCATGTGTTGGGAGTCTCGCTTGCCACTGATCGCTCAAGCACACACCAGGAGCGGTCAGACTGCGAGCGACATCCACTCGGTAAGCTTTTATCTTTGACTTCGGACAACGCAATAGGTTTGCTCGCCGTGCATTCCATTTCGCGTCATTGAGACTTCTTCCACTTTTGTCTACACTCTCTATGAGTTAGATACAGACAGTTTTCGTAACCATTTCCTTCGACTGGGGCACTTTTCTGACTTTTTGTACTCGCTCACAAGGTAGGCTACATGTGCTGCCGGCTCAGTACCTTACCTTCGTGCAGCAGTGAACGAGACACGGCCTGGCCCTCTCATCCGGGGATCTCTCATATCCCCCAGCTGAGAGCCTTCGAACTTGTATGTAGCTTGCTCAGTATCATGCCTCTATTTTTCGGTAGGAGGGGATTTGCCCGGATCTCAGATCCGAGGGTTTGTGGCTTAGAGGCGTTCAGCCACAGCCCTCGACAGGGAGCCTTAAATGCTTTGTCCGGACCAAGAACTTCTGCCTTCGTGCGCCTGATTTAAACTTCTGACTGTTATCCTCACCTCAGTCTAACCCGCAGAGCAGCAGGTTGTGTCTCTCTTAGTCTGGCCCCTATCCCATATGCCGTCCGATATGTAGTTTTCATCCATCGGCAAGCACATGGGGTCAGAGGGACACACAAGCTCCCCCACCGCGGCAAGGTGGAGACACATCGGGGGAGTAAAGAGGGATATACAGGCGCCGGCGGGAAGGCCAGATGGAGATACTAGAATAAGAATGTACGGTGCAAGCGCGCTTTTTTGGGTCGCAAGGACATTTGTGAAGGTCTTCATATGATATGTAAGTCTGCAGTATGCACCTGACGAGATGTCAGGTAATAAATCGTGCCATCTTTGTGTGTGTGTCCTCTGTGTCTAAATTCACTGAGAGAAAAATAAAAGTAATTGCAATTCTTTAACAGAGGCTGTTACAACTCTTGCTTCTGAAAAGAAAATTCTGTCAGAACGATGGAGATGTCGGTTACTTTATCTCAGAGTTGTTGGAGCAGAGGCAGGAAGAGGGATATACCGATACTTGTGAAGTGTTCAATTGAACCGTTCAGGAGGAATGTGCCTCTTGTGTTGAATACTTGGACTCGTGGCTAAACTACTCTTAGAAGTTCTTCGTTCAGGTTCATGTATTTAAGACAGCCAGTTAAGTGACACATTATAACAGATCACAAAAGTACAGGCTGCTGCAGGATATAACAATAGAAATGTAAAACAGTAAGGTGCATACAACTCCAGCCAGTTCGTTGTAAAGTATGAATATGTAAACTGTGTCTGTGTTGGTCATTCCTCACACTTTAGCTAAGTTATACCTACTTAACTGTTTTTAGTTTCTAAGCTATAACAATAGTTATGCTTTTAAAATGAAAATTAAAAAATGTTGAATGAACCGACCCCGACGAGATTCGAACTCGCAATCTTCTGATCCGAAGTCAGACGCCTTATCCATTAGGCCACGAGGCCGCTGACAACCAGTTTGCCTGTCAACGTTTGAGAAATGCGTTTCTACCAAAGCTGCTGGATAATTTTTAATATAATATGAACTCCTGCAGCATTAAGATCAACGACCTTTTAGACTGGAGGGCTGCGTGGTCTCGAGGTATGGTGTCAGACTCGAGTGCTGGCAGTCCCGGGTTCAAGCCCCTGTGAGGACGGGGTCTTTTCACGTGGACTTCTAGTAATATAATTTCCCCTGGTCTCCGGGTAGTGAGATCGGACGCCCGTGCGTGTTGTTGCGTACGTAAAAATCCCTTGGCAGTTGGAAATCGAAAAAGAGTAGCCTAACGGCGCTGCGCGGGAAAATTTTCGAGTTAAAAATCTACCCAATGTATTTCAGGATCCTCGCCGGTGCTACGGAGTTCGTGCACTGATCAAGTTTGAGTTAGGAGAAGAACGGAGCACTTAAGGTATGGGTTACACCGTGATGTTGATTCATCGACTAAAGTAAACTAAAGTAAACTAAACTAAACTAAACTAGACCTTTTAGACACATTTCAGTATATAAAAAAGAGTGTCAGACAAGGTTGTGTAATGTCCCCTGATTTGTTCTCATTATTCAATGAACATATAGGTTGTCTTTTTAATGACTGCAGTGTTTTAAAATATTGCCGGTCTAAGTTTTGTATTAACTATATGTTGCATGAAGTTTACAGAGGGTGAATACAAAACTTGGATCGGCAATATCGTCAAAAACTGCACAGTCATTAAAGATACACCCTATATAATAAGATCTACAGTAGTGGTTCTCAACCGGTGGGGAATCCCCCCCCCCCCCCCCCCCGGGGGGAATTTTAGGGTTTCCAGGGTTTGGGGGGGGGGGGGGGGGAATGAAGACCATTTCAAGATCGCGTTAATACAAGAACCGATTACTTGATATTGTTTTTCCCTTCATACTTTACAGGTAATTACGTCTCATCCTTCTAAAATTCATTTTATAAAGTCAGTAGACCGACAAATCATGTTTTATGTGGATGTCTAGACTTGTTTTAGTATGTGCTGTTAAATTTACCTTACATTTTTACGTATACTGTGTAGGGGTGGGGGATTTTTAGATAGGAAATATGAAAGGGGGGAATGACGTTCTGAAAATACGGTGAAGGGGGGAACGGGCCAAATTTTTGATAGGAAGGGGAGGGGTGGGGGAATGACGTTCTGAAAATATGGTGAAGGGGGGCACGGGCCAAAAAAAGGTTGAGAACCACTGATCTACAGAAACTATGCCGAGGATCCTGTTTGGTGGACACATTTTTTTAACGCTCGCTCGCTTTGAACTCAAGCGTAGTCCATACTTGTGCAACTAATTCTAGTGCACTGATTATCTGTAGGTAGATTATCTTTACCTGTTACCAGTGTCTCTCGCCATCAGACAAACCCAAGCTAAGGTACTGTACTTGTAACTTACGTCAAGGGCGAGAAATCAACATTCTAGTCCAACTGACCCATTTTTTTCTTCTTAAGACATCGGAATCAGTACACGTAATGTTTAAGAGCAAGCGTTCTTATCCATTCGGCCATGCTGAGGTATACACGGTCTAGTTAACGCATGAACATAGAACCACAAATAGAAGGGAGAAATTGTAACGACACAACAAGACTCCATCTGGTAATCTTCTGATAAGTCTGGCGCCCATCGGTTGTTTGAAAGGTGTGTTAGCGTAGTTGACAGCTTGCTATCCTGGTAAGGTCATGAGCACGGCTGGGTGGGTATTCGAGGCCTGCGTTAGTCGTCTCGCAAGCTGAAGGACAGACTGACCAACGATTCCTTCCTGCACGCAGGGCCACAAAATGTGATGGACCAATCACATCATAGACCATAACAGGTTCCTGGTTCCTGGTTTGGGACATGTTATTTATTTAAAGAGGGATATACAGGCGCCGGCGGGAAGGCCAGATGGAGATACTAGAATAAGAATGCAGGGCGCAAGCGCGCTTGTTGGGTGGCTAGGAAATTTGTGAAGGTCTTCATATGATATGTAAGTCTGCAGTATGCACCTGACGAGATGTCAGGCAATAAATCGTGCCATCTTTGTGTGTGGCCTCTGTGTCTAAATTCACTGAGAGAAAAATAAAAGTAATTGCAATTCTTTAACAGAGGCTGTTACAACTCTTGCTTCTGAACAGAAAATTCTGTCAGAACGATGGAGATGTCGGTTACATAATCTCAGAGTTGTTGGAGCAGAGGCAGGAAGAGGGGTATACCGATACATGTGGAGTTTTCAATTGAACCGTTCAGGAAGAATGTGCCTCTTGTGTTGAATACTTGGACTTGTGGCTAAACTACTCTTAGAAGTTCTTCGTTCAGGTTCATGTATTTAAGACAGCCAGTTAAGTGATACATTATAACAGTTCACAGAAGTGCATGCTGCTGCAAGATATAACAATAGAAATGTAAAACAGTAAGGTACATACAACTCCAGCCAGTTCCTTGTAAAGTATGAATATGTAAACTGCCTCTGTCTTGGTCATTTTTCACTGTTTAGCTACGTTATACCTTCTTAACTGTTTTTAGTTTCTAAGCTATAACAATAGTTATGCTTTTAAACTGAAAATAAAAAAAAATTTTGGATTAAAAATAAACCGACCCCGACGAGATTCGAACTCGCAATCTTCTGATCCGAAGTCAGACGCCTTATCCATTAGGCCACGAGGCCGCTTTCAACCAGTGTACTTGTCAACGTTTGAGAAATGCGTTTCTACCCAAGCTGCTGGATAGTTTTTAATACAATATGAACTCCTGCAGCATTAAGATCAACGACCTTTTAGACTGGAGGGCTGCGTGGTCTCGGGGTATGGTGTCCGACTCGAGTGCTGGAAGTCCCGGGTTCAAGCCCCGGTGAGGACCGGGATCTTTTCTCGTGGACCTCTGGTAATAACATTCTTTTCTTTTGGTGGTATGTTACAGGCACATCAGGCTGTTCTTCTTTGGCTCCTTCCTTAGCCAATTGATCAGCTCTGTCGTTCCCGGGTACTCCACAGTGGGATGGTATCCACTGTATGGTGACCTTATGCTGACTGCTAAGTTCAGAAAGTAGTGTCCTTAGTACTGGCAATTTCCCAGACAGGAGCGCCTCGAGTACTGATTTTGCATCTGTCAATAGCACCACAGGTTGTGTACCATTGCTGGTATTTAGTAATTTCTCTGTTGCTATCTTGATTGCCTCAATTTCAGCATCGTAGTTATGGCAGTACTTTCCTGTCGGTACTCTAGCTGTGTCCCTGGTATTATTTGGGTATTCTATGTACACTCCCGCTCCTCCATTTCGAACAGCATTTTGTGCTGACCCATCTGTGTAGACTCGGATCCAGAGGTCCTGTGGGTATTCTTCATCAAGGAAGCTGAGAGTGGCTGTTCTGCGCTGCACACTTTTCTGATCTTCCTTGTCAAATATTCCTCTCACTTTTGTCTGGATTTGTAATGATAGTCTATGCTCATCTTTCCATGGAGTTCGCTCTGGAATAGTTGTTAGGGGGATACCAACTGTGGGCAGATCGGTGGTTTCTCTGCAGAGTCGTTTTTCCTGGTGGATAAAACTACTTCTTTTCAACCGCCCCATAGCTAGGTTTTCAAATCTGTTCTTCATAGGGTGGCCTGGCAAGCTGAGGAACTTTTCTGCTTGTATTAGCGTTTTCGTATCTCTGCGCTCACTCAGTGCTTGTGTCCTCCCCATCTTCTTCATTTCCACTATAGGGGTTGATCTCATCCCTCCTGTGGTGACTCTAAGTGCTTGATTTTGCACTTTGTCCAGCTCTTGTAGTGTGGATTTTGCTGCCGAACACCATGCAGTTGACCCGTATTCCAGGTGTGGTTGTATGCTCTGTTGATAAACTTTGTTAAGTATTTTCCCACTGGCTCCCCATGTGGTTCCACTTAGCTTTCTCAGGATGGCTATTTTCCTTCTGGCTTTTGCTACTGCTTTGTTGATGTGCTTTCTCCATGTCAGCCTGCCATCAAATGTTACTCCAAGGTATGTTGGTTCTTTATCTTCTCGTAGGGGTGTTCCATTTATCTGTATGGTCCCTGCCTTTTGTTTTGGAGAGAGGGTAAATAGGGTGGTGCTGCACTTGTCAGTGATTATGCTGACACACCATCTATTTGCCCATGCAACAAATGTATCTACAGCTCTTTGTAGTAATCTGGTGGCCACTGATGCATGTTCATTTGTGCTCCATAGAACCAAGTCATCGGCATACATTGCGGCTTTAATTCCATGCGGTAGATTAGCAACGAGATCATTGATGAAGATTAGAAAGAGTGTGGGGGACAATACTCCGCCCTGGGGAACTCCGTGACGCAGTAGTACTTTCTTGCTCTTTAGTCCGTCTATCTGTACTCGGGCTCTTCTGTTGTGCAAGTATGCTTTCACCCATTTGTACATTCTTCCATTGACTTTGCAGTTTCTCAGTTTCTTCAACAGACCTCCTTTCCAGACTTTGTCAAAGGCTTTCTTCAGATCTATCCATGCGGCAAGCACAAGCTTCTTCTCTTGGAATGCATCCTCAATTTCTTGAGAGAGGTAGGCTGTCTGATCTTCCGTAGAGTAGCACTGCCTAAAGCCAGCTTGCTGTGGCACAAGGATGTTTTTACTTTCAATGTACCACTGCAGTCTGTGATTGATGATGCGCTCCAGTGTTTTGCAGAGACAGCTGGTGAGGCTAATTGGTCTGTAGCTAGAGGCAATGGAACTATCTTTCCCTGATTTTAGGAGGGGTATCATGATTGCTTCTCTCCAGGCTTGTGGAACACTGCCTAAGGTCCAACTGTTATTGAAGATCTGCAACAGCTTTGCTTTGGCCTCTGTTCCTAGGTTCCTGATCATTTCATTGGAGATACCATCGGCTCCTGGTGACTTTCTCATTTTCAGTTTTGATATCGCTAGCTCCAGTTCGCTGATTGTGATGGGTGCCTCCAGAACCTCATGTACTATTTCCTTCTGTCCTGTATGTTGCCGTTTCTCTTGAATCTCGTGTTGTTTCTCTGGACTGATTTTGATATTGTTATCTTGTGCGAATGAGTCCGCAAAATGGTCAGCTGCTTGCTTTCTTGTTAAGATGTTTCCATCTTTATGTAGTGCAATTTTTGAGTTTCTCCCTGTGCCCTCATCGTTAAGTTGTTTTATTAGCTTCCACAACTTCCTTGTGTCTCTTTCAAAGTTCAGAGACTCTGTTTTTTCCTGCCAGCTTTTCCGTCTAGCCTGCAGCTTGGCCCTTTGAAATTTGGCTTTTGCATACTGGAATTTATTGTGGTGCTCTTGGCTGGGTGTGGCCTCTGCTTGCTTTCTACATACTTCCACATCATTATGCAACTGTTCCAGTTCACTATTCCAGTAGGGTTTATAATGTTTACGGGCTCCTCTTGGTACTGTTTCTCGCGCTGCCTGTAGTATGCATTTCCCAAACTCTTCAACTACTTTATTTATGTCTTTCTCAGTGTTCAGGTTTCTAACCAGTATTGTGACGAAACGCGTTTATCTGTCTTGGGTCGTAAAGATCCCGCACTATTTTGGCGCGTCATCGGGGGACTTTCCCAGCTAAAAATAGACTGAGGGAAGCCGATGGAGGAATTACTATCTAGAATCTTCTCGAAACACCGGAATTTGAGTGACCCGTGAGGCTGGGTATCGCACTAAATTCTCGTGCAGAGAGATCTAGAAATTCTAGGCGGGGAATGACGGTTTCCCGAGAAAGTGTCTTATCTCAAGAAGTATCTGGGAATCACATTTGACAGGAGTCTGTCCTTCAAGGACCATGTGGAGACGGTTGTGACAAGATCTCAAAAGGGACTCAATGCACTTAAAATTATGGCTGCAATGGACACAGAGCAGAGAATGCTCTTCACACTATACCAGCACTTGATCCTCTCAGTGATTGATTATGGACTAGGTCTGCTCACTGTATCAAAGAGTCAGCTGGTGAAATTAGAGCGCATACAGAATGAAGCTATGCGGGTCATTCTGGGATGCACCAGAGACACTCCAGTAGTGTGTATGCGTTACATCCTTAGTCTGCCTACTGTTGCTGGTAGGCACAAGGTGATGCAAGCGAAGGCATACCTCAGAGTAGCTGCAGACACAGATCACCCGTTGCATGAGGCGCTGGACGTAGTTAAGGGTCAGAGACTGATAAGAGGGAAATCATGGATGGCTCAGGCGGAGGATACGATCAGACAGGTGTGCCCCTTGGAGAACATCAGGCGAGGAGAGGAGTGGGTCAGAGTGCCAGCCGAGCAGTCAAACTTGTGCAGGGTTATAATCACATTGAGCCGGGAGTGCAGGGAGTGGCCAGCAGGGGCCACGGAAGTGGAAATTCAGCAAATAATTCAGGAAAATTCTCGCCCGGGTGATGTGATTATCTACACGGATGGGTCGGTGTTGAGAGGTAGGAGAAGTGCCTGGGGGTTCTTGGCAAAGACTAATGGTCGGCGTTTGGTGCAGGAGAGCCTGGCGTATGATGATACTACATCTAGCTTAAGAATGGAGGTGGAGGCGGTCAGTGCAGCTTTCCGCTGGATAGAGAACACGATACATACACACATTGTGATTGTTACTGACTCAGAAAGCATGCTGAGGAGGGTGAGAACAGGCAAGCTTCGTGCAGAGTGGCTTGCTTCGCTTCGGAGGTCACGTGTAGCAAGCATCACCTGGATCTTTTCTCCTGGGCATGCCGGTGTGCTGGGGAATGAACAGGCGGACAGATTGGCTGGCTCGGCAAAACTTGGTGGAGTATTGATGTATGACAAAACAGATGTGGTTGCGGCCTTGTGGGAGCACGTGTACACCTCGGAGGAGCAAATGGATCGCCATAGTCTGGTAAGAATGAGACAGCGAGGTGTGACGAGGGGATCTGGCCGATGCTCGACGCTCAGAGGAAAGGCGAGACGGACATATAATCAGATTGCTACTGGAATTATTAGTGTTGGAACTCTTCGCTGGCTGCTGAGGATGGGGACGGAGCGCTTATGGGAATGTCCCGAATGCTGTGATGTCGGTTCCTAAATCAATCAATCAATCAATCTCAAGAAGAACTAGCTTCTCGTGCGCATTGAATTGGCACGAGGGGGGAAATTGGCTAAACCTTTCATTCACTTCTTCTTTGCCCGGAGAGAGCAGACGCAGGCCTTGTGAGCCAATTTTGTGTGGCGTCTTACCTCAACCATGATTCGGCTGACTGTTATGGAAAGGAAGCTGAGAAGCCCTGGAACAGTTCTGAAGCTGACTGGAAATCTGGTTCTGAACATTCAGGTACATATTTGTTTAAATCATGTAACTTTGTACGTGTGTACCACACGCCATTGTTCTAACCTCATTACCTATGCGGATGTCCTTGCATACTAATGAGCAAACCGATCGATAACGCAGTGACGGCTAATCGTGGATTTGTTTACTGTGTGCTCGCGAATCAGCGGTTAGGAACGCCGGAATGCGATGTGGGCGATCTGGGTTCAAAATATATGTACCTTATATTGCCAATCGGTGCATCTATTAGGTTGCTGTGTTAGAATAAAACATAGTTACTTGTGCCTGATAGAAACTTAGATTTATGTCAGTCAGTTGCTGAAGCCAGAAGAACGGTTAGAAAACCAGGTAAGTTGGTAGGTGGAGATTCAGACAAAATTGTGCTTAGTTACTAAGTAATGGAAGAACTTAGTTCTGTGCCACCAGGAAAGATGTAACTATTGTGTAGTAACTTAATAGTGAATTCATTGTGTAGAACACCGGGTTTCTGTGGTAAGGTAAGTCTGCTTTGGTGATATATATATATATATATATATATATATATATATATATATATATATATATATATATATATATATATATATATATATATATATATATATATATATATATGATGTGACATTGTGTGTATATATATTAGGTCATGGCATGTGATACTTCCTGGAGTAATTCCGAACGCCGAATAGCTCGACGCGTGATAAAACTGCGTGCCGTCGCGATATACATATGCGTTCTGAAATCTTGTCTGAGCTATCTTGTTCTTTCATACTGGCGCTAGTGCGAGTGAATGCTAAGGTGCTGGAAGTATGGAAGGATGCAAGGAGGCTGTATGAGACTGGGGAAATATAGGATATGGGGGAAGCGAAAGCAAGTTATGAAAGTATTGGTTGGTAGGCCAAACCAACGATGAAGTTCGGTCCGAGCCAAGGCTAAACCACTTGGGAGGGCTGAACTGGAACATTACCCTTGGAACATGTGGGGAACATGTATTCTCAAGAAGGCTTCTTGACTCTAAGGCAGAGTCTGATAAGAAGAGTTTGCTATGGTGTGGGCAGGTGGTCCCACCAGCAAACAGGCTTGTGTACATATTGGATGTGATCATGTACTATTCCTATATCCCGAGGGATGGTATATTGATCAAGATTATGTTTCTTAATGAACATTGATGATGTTAGGAACGAGTCCAGGGACTCTTTACCTATTTGTTTAGTTCGATTAAATTAGAACTATGATAACAGCCTACTATCACCACTGACGTTAGCGACGACTGGTAGATGATTAGGGATAGGTGAGACCTACGATCAGACTCGTCATTCTGATTGCTTGCTCTGTTTGACGGGCTGTTCTGTGAGGCCAGCTGACATTTGTGAACCCATGCTTTACTACTCTCCATATAGAGATAATGCTTTAGTTATATGCATAACTAAGTAGCCTGACTGAGGGTTGAGTAGTTATTGGTAGGATGCATGTGGACTAATGTTTGGGCCAGTATACTCTCACCGGTCGCTCTTCCTTTTCAGGCGTTTGCCTGTTGAGGAACCAGTCAACTATAATTGTCGTTGGCAGGAAACCACTTCGTGTGACACAGCGAAGGGTTCAGTTCTTTACTTATCACGCCCGACTTAACCACACCATGTACCCAAGGTGATTCACCATGCGTGAAGGTTTGCATCAAGAAATCCAAGTGCCCTGAAGGTGCACGTGTGGGAAGTGATGGTTTGTGATGTTTTTCTATAGTAGAAGATACTCTGTTTCAGCCAGGAACATTTCAGCATTTTCAGTAATCATGCTCAACGAAAGGAAACACCTGATCGTATATTATTACGGTGGTTCTGCCTAAACGCGGAAGTGAATGAACTTCAGGCACTTGAATGGTTCTTTGGACAGCTATAGTGGCAGGTCTTGAGAAGAACTACACCAGCTATTGACTTGTGGCAAGTGTTACCAGGTGGAAGGGACTATTGATTATAGTCCAACCTGAATTGTTTCCGTGAAATAGATGTCTGATTCTAAAAATGTACTGTCTCAGTATGAAAATTAGAAACTGTGTTCGAGTAGGACTCAGGGACATTTCAGTTGCCATATCTGATGCTACAAGCAGTGTGACTGTGAGAGACCATTGATTTGGTCATTGACATATTCGTTCAGCATTGTGACTGCTATGATTGACAGACCATTCGATTGGTCAGTGACTACTTATGTTCATCGAAGTCACGAATACTTGGAGTCAAGTCCAGGAGGATTGTCTCCCAACCAGTGTTGTTAGAGAACTGTATTAATAGTGACTCCGTGGGAGTGATACAGATGCAGTTGGTCCAGTGAAGTGAGGTCCAGAAGTGACTCTATTGTTGTGGATCCACGTTCTGGAGACGGAGTGGTCTCCAAGGTTCTAGTCATCTCACTGGAAGGAAGCCGGGTGAGTGGAGGACCGACTGGACGGGACATCTGCCTCCAATCTACTTCTCAACTCGATGAAGACAACTATACCTCTGATTCTGTCTCTACTCTATCATCTATTTGTGTAAATAGATTATTATATCAGGATGTTCATTTCAGTTCTATATTCTCAAGGGTAGAATAAACTTTATGTAAGTTGACTTGCTCTTTGTATAATGATTGAGTGTGGTCTCGGACGATGCCTAAGTGTTCATTGTTCCACAGGAGTAGGTAGTTAGTGGGGGTCTAGAATCTGGAGGGGCTTGTAGACATAATTAACTAATATGAGATCAACCACAAAGTAAAAATGTGTATCTGCCTGTCCAACCCCTGGGGTTAGAATACACGGGAGTGCCAGGGACACCTCGGGTGTGGTTCACTCTCACTACCCAAGGTGAACTCGTTACACTCCAGAATACAGAGTGGGGGCCGTCCGGGATTATTCCAAGCTCTCTGTGTGTTGTAGAACTCTCACATAGGGATAGGGACTTAGTCTATATCCTCTACTACAGTCTACACAAGATTCTACTACTTCTACCTATCTCCTAACTGTCTGACGGACATTTGTGTTGTGGTGATTAGTTAGTACTATTGATTATTGATTCATTGTATTGCTTCACCCACCCATACTTGAGTACCCACTTATCATAGTCAACATGTCTACCCAAGAGATAGACTTAGACAAAGTTCAGGAAACTGGGCGTAAGTCAGGTCTAGAGGGAGATGCTTTGAAATCCTATGTGCAAGAGGTGGAAAGAAATTTTCGCCAAGAGGAAAGAGAGAGGAGGAGAGCAGAAAGAGAACTGGAAGCCAGTAAAGTGGCTCTTGAGGAAAAGAGGATAGTGGCTGATACTGAAAGGAAACGGCTTGAGTTGGAAGCCGAGAGAGAAAGACGTGACCATGAGTATCGAATGAAGCTACTTGAGGCACAACTGCCTGCTACAGGTGTAACTGATGGAGCTATGGGAGGAGGTGTACCTCCTGGCTCAGAGTCAACCAGTAGACGTGACTACCAGGCTATGAAGTGGCCTTTACAGCCGTTCGAACCCGAGAAAGAACGGATAGACCAGTACTTAGAGAAGTATGAAGCCATGTCTATTGCAATGGGGCTAGACAAACAGAAATGGTGTTTGAAACTCTCCCAGGGACTCAGAGGCGTCGGTTATGAAGTGTACGCACGCTTGCCACCGGGTTTGCAGAATGATTACCCGGCACTGAAAGCGGCTCTCTTGAAGAGATTTGAGATCACAGCGCACTCATACCGAAGGAAGTTTCGGACTTCTAAGCGAGAGCCTGGCGAACTGTTTTCAGCATACAGTGTAAGGTTGAACTCATACCTTCTTAAATGGATGGCCTTGGCCGGATTTGAGGAGGAGTATGAAAGTTTGCGTGAGTTGATGGCTGTAGATCAGATGCGAATGCAAATGTCTAAACCCTTGCGAAACTTCTTAGGTGAGAATGGGGCTGAGAGATTAGATATAGTCACCAAATTAGCCGAAAGATACGTTGAAGTCTATGGCGAGACTGGGGATACCAGTCCAACAGATCCGCGATCGAAAGATACGGATCAAGGTAAGTCAAAGAAGAAGACAAAGAAGACCAATGGTTCGGGAGAACCAAGTAAACAGGTAAATTCTTTAGAGGAGATCTCTAACGTCAACCAAGGTAAGAATAGCCCACCTAGTTCTCCAAAGAGGAAGTGGAGTGAACGATGGTGCAAATTCTGCAAGTCCAGCACTCACAACACGAGTGAGTGCAAGAGTAAACCCAAGGACTTTCACTTTGCTTGTCTTGCAGCGGTTAGGGATAGACCATGCAAGAAAGTGAAGTCGGTTGATGGGAATGTAGAACCTAGACGACCTCCAGTGGTTGAGAGAGTAGAAGTGAATGGGCAACAGGTGACGTGCCTCTACGACACAGGATTGCAATTTCCTGCTGTAATTG
Source organism: Cepaea nemoralis (assembly GCA_014155875.1). Taxonomy (NCBI): domain Eukaryota; kingdom Metazoa; phylum Mollusca; class Gastropoda; order Stylommatophora; family Helicidae; genus Cepaea; species Cepaea nemoralis. The sequence continues at coordinate 251,859 of JACEFZ010025952.1, read as the reverse complement.
CTTCCCACCTGACAGGCCCAGAGCAACTCACCGGGGAGATGACGGAGATACAGCCAGCCAGTAGGAGTGCTGTAGCGTTACGTTGCCCGATTGCCAATGTGGAGATTCGGAGCAAGTACGTTACTGGACGCATTCAGGCGGCAGTAGTACCGGAACCTCTCTATCCCCTAATTCTTGGCCGGAAGTACGTGTTTCTGGGTGAACCAGAACACCCTAGCATCCATAAGTCTAGGCAGGTCAGATATACAGAGGAAGAGGGTCTAGAAAAGGTAAGTCTCCAGAAAACTCACCTGGATGGAATGAGTAGTGCTCGGAGCAAGGATGCGACGGAGTGTCCTTGTTCAGAATGGTTGCCCAACAATGAAAACCCGTTAATTCAGGGTAAGTTCGAATCTGACAACCGGTAACCATTAATTCAGACCGGATCAGAGAAGCGGCAGAAGGAACGTAAGTTGGTTCCTGACAGCTTCAGAGCTAATCTGCTGCGAACGGTACATGTCAGGTCCCCAACCGGACATCTGACTGTAGGGACAACCAGTAAGTGTCTATCCCGGTATTATTGGTGGCCGGGAATGACAGGCGACGTGCGCAGGTATATTAGGTCTTGTCCGGAGTGCTGTAAATGCACACTTGAGAAACGGACGAAGACGAAGATATCCTTAGCGGTTGGAGACCGAGTTCTAGTACTCCTCCCAATCGAGGGGAACGAATTCGAAATCGGGTGGCAGGGCCCATTCCTAGTGGGTAAAGTGGGGCTCCACAAGCACTATGGAGTGGTGATCCTGGGAAAGTCTTGTACTTTCCATTCCAGTCTTCTCATGCGCTAGGAGGGGAAGCCCGATGATAAGTCCACCAGCCCAAGGGCGCAGAGATTCGCTGAGAGAACGGTTCGGGGTTCAGGTCAGGTAGCGGAAAGCCTGTCACACCATAGGAAGTCCTATATGTATGTGCAGGTACCTTCTTCGGTTCAGCCCGGTGCTCGGGGGAACATGACCGGCCAAAGGAACACCCGCAGTGCTAGCTACACTGAGAACCGTGGTCGGAAGAGGTGGGTTGTGTCGGAACGGACACAGACCCCTGGTCCCTCAACCCGACCGACTGCAGTCCAGCTGGGTCCTCGAAAGGGGAAGCTGGAGTTGCAGAAGTCCAGTAAACTCTGGCAGGAACGATCGTTAAATCAGATCGAGACGGGAGCTCTGGTCCGCAAGACACTGCGAGATGCCCGATCGCAGTAGCGGAGTAGGCGTTGATCACCCGTGATACTGAATAGCTTGTCACCCCTCCAATGGTGGTAAAAGTATCCTATGAAATATTGACGGGTTAGACTTCCTCACCCGCCATCCGGTCTCTAAGAAGGAAGAAAGAACGACATAGACAGCTTCTGCGTAGAAGTGGAGCGGCGGGGTCGATCCTCTTAAAGTGGGGGCCTATGTGACGAAACGCGTTTATCTGTCTTGGGTCGTAAAGATCCCGCACTATTTTGGCGCGTCATCGGGGGACTTTCCCAGCTAAAAGTAGACTGAGGGAAGCCGATGGAGGAATTACTATCTAGAACCTTCTCGAAACACCGGAATTTGAGTGACCCGTGAGGCTGGGTATCGCACTAAATTCTCGTGCAGAGAGATCTAGAAATTCTAGGCGGGGAATGACGGTTTCCCGAGAAAGTGTCTTTTCTCAAGAAGAACTAGCTTCTCGTGCGCATTGAATTGGCACGAGGGGGGGGGGGAATTGGCTAAACCTTTCATTCACTTCTTCTTTGCTCGGAGAGAGCAGACGCAGGCCTTGTGAGCCAATTTTGTGTGGCGTCTTACCTCAACCATGATTCGGCTGACTGTTATGGAAAGGAAGCTGAGAAGCCCTGGAACAGTTCTGAAGCTGACTGGAAATCTGGTTCTGAACATTCAGGTACATATTTGTTTAAATCATGTAACTTTGTACGTGTGTACCACACGCCATTGTTCTAACCTCATTACCTATGCGGATGTCCTTGCATACTAATGAGCAAACCGATCGATAACGCAGTGACGGCTAATCGTGGATTTGTTTACTGTGTGCTCGCGAATCAGCGGTTAGGAACGCCGGAATGCGATGTGGGCGATCTGGGTTCAAAATATATGTACCTTATATTGCCAATCGGTGCATCTATTAGGTTGCTGTGTTAGAATAAAACATAGTTACTTGTGCCTGATAGAAACTTAGATTTATGTCAGTCAGTTGCTGAAACCAGAAGAACGGTTAGAAAACCAGGTAAGTTGGTAGGTGGAGATTCAGACAAAATTGTGCTTAGTTACTAAGTAATGGAAGAACTTAGTTCTGTGCCACCAGGAATGATGTAACTATTGTGTAGTAACTTAATAGTGAATTCATTGTGTAGAACACCAGGTTTCTGTGGTAAGGTAAGTCTGCTTTGGTGATATATATATATATATATATATATATATATATATATATATATATATATATATATATATATATATATATATATATATATATATATATATATGATGTGACATTGTGTGTATATATATTAGGTCATGGCATGTGATACTTCCTGGAGTAATTCCGAACGCCGAATAGCTCGACGCGTGATAAAACTGCGTGCCGTCGCGATATACATATGCGTTCTGAAATCTTGTCTGAGCTATCTTGTTCTTTCATACTGGCGCTAGTGCGAGTGAATGCTAAGGTGCTGGAAGTATGGAAGGATGCAAGGAGGCTGTATGAGACTGGGGAAATATAGGATATGGGGGAAGCGAAAGCAAGTTATGAAAGTATTGGTTGGTAGGCCAAACCAACGATGAAGTTCGGTCCGAGCCAAGGCTAAACCACTTGGGAGGGCTGAACTGGAACATTACCCTTGGAACATGTGGGGAACATGTATTCTCAAGAAGGCTTCTTGACTCTAAGGCAGAGTCTGATAAGAAGAGTTTGCTATGGTGTGGGCAGGTGGTCCCACCAGCAAACAGGCTTGTGTACATATTGGATGTGATCATGTACTATTCCTATATCCCGAGGGATGGTATATTGATCAAGATTATGTTTCTTAATGAACATTGATGATGTTAGGAACGAGTCCAGGGACTCTTTACCTATTTGTTTAGTTCGATTAAATTAGAACTATGATAACAGCCTACTATCACTACTGACGTTAGCGACGACTGGTAGATGATTAGGGATAGGTGAGACCTACGATCAGACTCGTCATTCTGATTTCTTGCTCTGTTTGACGGGCTGTTCTGTGAGGCCAGCTGACATTTGTGAACCCATGCTTTACTACTCTCCATATAGAGATAATGCTTTAGTTATATGCATAACTAAGTAGCCTGACTGAGGGTTGAGTAGTTATTGGTAGGATGCATGTGGACTAATGTTTGGGCCAGTATACTCTCACCGGTCGCTCTTCCTTTTCAGGCGTTTGCCTGTTGAGGAACCAGTCAACTATAATTGTCGTTGGCAGGAAACCACTTCGTGTGACACAGCGAAGGGTTCAGTTCTTTACTTATCACGCCCGACTTAACCACACCATGTACCCAAGGTGATTCACCATGCGTGAAGGTTTGCATCAAGAAATCCAAGTGCCCTGAAGGTGCACGTGTGGGAAGTGATGGTTTGTGATGTTTTTCTATAGTAGAAGATACTCTGTTTCAGCCAGGAACATTTCAGCATTTTCAGTAATCATGCTCAACGAAAGGAAACACCTGATCGTATATTATTACGGTGGTTCTGCCTAAACGTGGAAGTGAATGAACTTCAGACACTTGAATGGTTCTTTGGACAGCTATAGTGGCAGGTCTTGAGAAGAACTACACCAGCTATTGACTTGTGGCAAGTGTTACCAGGTGGAAGGGACTATTGATTATAGTCCAACCTGAATTGTTTCCGTGAAATAGATGTCTGATTCTAAAAATGTACTGTCTCAGTATGAAAATTAGAAACTGTGTTCGAGTAGGACTCAGGGACATTTCAGTTGCCATATCTGATGCTACAAGCAGTGTGACTGTGAGAGACCATTGATTTGGTCACTGACATATTCGTTCAGCATTGTGACTGTGCTATGATTGACAGACCATTCGATTGGTCAGTGACTACTTATGTTCATCGAAGTCACGAATACTTGGAGTCAAGTCCAGGAGGATTGTCTCCCAACCAGTGTTGTTAGAGAACTGTATTAACAGTGACTCCGTGGGAGTGATACAGATGCAGTTGGTCCAGTGAAGTGAGGTCCAGAAGTGACTCTATTGTTTTGGATCCACGTTCTGGAGACGCAGTGGTCTCCAAGGTTCTAGTCATCTCACTGGAAGGAAGCCGGGTGAGTGGAGGACCGACTGGACGGGACATCTGCCTCCAATCTACTTCTCAACTCGATGAAGACAACTATACCTCTGATTCTGTCTCTACTCTATCATCTATTTGTGTAAATAGATTATTCTATCAGGATGTTCATTTCAGTTCTATATTCTCAAGGGTAGAATAAACTTTATGTAAGTTGACTCTCTCTTTGTATAATGATTGAGTGTGGTCTCGGACGATGCCTAAGTGTTCATTGTTCCACAGGAGTAGGTAGTTAGTGGGGGTCTAGAATCTGGAGGGGCTTGTAGACATAATTAACTAATATGAGATCAACCACAAAGTAAAAATGTGTATCTGCCTGTCCAACCCCTGGGGCTAGAATACACGGGAGTGCCAGGGACACCTCGGGTGTGGTTCACTCTCACTACCCAAGGTGAACTCGTTACAAGTATGCTGGTGAGATGCTTGTACACTGCCCAGTCTGCTTTCTTGTAGTTCCACCTCGAGAGGGTGCTGCTTTCACTGACAAGCTCATTTTCTACAGTTAGAAAGACTGGTCGATGGTCATTGCCACCTAGTTGTTTCTCAACAATTCGTGTAATGTTCCACTCCAGGTCAGGTGAATGAAAAGCCAGGTCAGGTGTAGTTGTAGAGTGCCATGATCTCGAGTAGAAAGTATGTGGGTCGGACGGCTTGTTAACCAAGATGAATCTATTCTCATCCTGCCATTCTTCCAGTCTCTCTCCTCTCTGGTCCATGTGATCATAGCCCCAACTCTGCGAGTGGCTGTTGAAATCGCCGCACACAATCATTTTTTCTGCTAATGGTAGAAGATGGTAGCCTAGGCAGGCCGACACACCGGAAAAGTCTGGCTTCATCGGTCGGGAGACACGTGTTCGAGACTGGGCACGTGGTTGAAAGAGACAGTGCCTTCCGTGTGTTGTTCAACACACAAAGTAGTCGATTGTTAAAGTTTGCTGAAGCTATTCTAATCAACCTTCGTAAGCCGTCCTTGTGTAAGCAGAAAGACATGTTAGTCAGTTTAAAATTACCGTGGTAGACAATCGACATTACTGTGCGAACATGTGTATATTTCAGTTTGAAGGACTTATCTAATTAATTCACGTAAGTTGTGTTATTTCTGCAGTATGTACCTGACGAGATGCAGCGAAATATGCCAGGCAATAAATCGTGCAATCTATTGTTTGTGTCTTCGTTATTCAAATTCATCACGGAAAAACATTGTTTTGAATTTCTGAAACGTCGCCTTCCATTACCAACAGTGAAGCGATTGGATGGATTACTCAAGCTGAAGTGTAAAATATCGGTACAGGAGTGTCGATTGAGATTTCTCGAGGAATGCCTAAAGACGGGAATATTCCCTCACCGGTATTTCAGATCTCTCAGGGCGGACAGAATATGTCCAACAAGAAAAAACCTGAGACGACTGACAAAAAACCAGATAGAAGAAACCCAGTCTAAACTGGCCAACCTCAAGCGCACACACAGTTCTGCTTACTACGTCACCAAAGAATTGAGCTTGTATGGCTACTTGAAGTTCACCAAATTCTGTACAGAAACAGTGTACAGGGTGAAAATCGCAGAGAATGCTAGCCTCAACAAATCACTGAGCACTGAAAAGATAACTACGTCAGTACTAGACAACCCAGAGAAATATGTGAGGAACTTATCGTCGTACGTACTCAACAACATTGAAACGGAGGCCCTTGCATACGGATTAAAATTCTGCATAAAGCCCAAACACATTAACCGTGTTGAGTCGCAAGCACAATTTGAAATAATGTTTGATCAAGTCTCCAAGTTATCACCTACTTCTGCTGAGTCAGTCGGGTGGCTGAAGGCCAAACTGGTAGATTTAGAACACCAGTATCGCACTACCCCCTCTAAACAGACATGTCCGCTGACCAACGAACACCTTACTGCCTTAAAAGCGTTAAAGGCCAACAAAACCCTTGTAATATTGAAACCTGACAAAGGGAGTGGTGCAGTACTGATGGACATATCAGACTACCAGAGAAAAATGGATGATATATTATCAGACGCATCTAAATTCAGAGTAGAGCAAACAGTCAACAAGTCGGAGGACATGGATGCAAAAATGAGGAAAGAAATCCAGTCACTTGTGAATGCAGGACTCATCAGTGAGGCCACTGCAAAAACGCTCACACCGCGTGGCTCCCAAACACCTCAGATGTACGGTCTACCCAAGCTTCACAAGCCCGGCATCCCACTAAGACCGAACCTTTCCATGGTTAACTCGGCACAACACCGAATGGCGAGATGGCTAGCTGAAATTTTAAAGCCAGTACGACAGTCCTTCGATCCAAGAACACTCAGGGATACATTCGAACTGGTGGAATTATTAGATACTATGGACATAAACAACAAACACATGGCATGCATGGATATTGCCTCTTTATTCACCAACGTTCCATTAGATGAGACCGTGAATATAATAAGCGAACGCATTAGAGACAAACAACTAAAACTAGGCATACCATCAGCTATTCTAGAGAGGCTATTAAAATTATGTACTGCCAACATACAATTCAACTTTCTAAACAAGTCATATCGCCAAATTGACGGAGTGGCCATGGGGAGCCCACTTGGACCTATTCTAGCGGACATCTTCATGGCACACTTAGAAGAAAAGAGATCCTCAGAAATCAATAACTTGGCCTTTTACCGTCGTTACGTGGACGATATACTAATTATCACCACAGACGAGCTACAAGCAACGTCGTTCCAGGCCACAATGAACGAGACACATATAAACATCTCTTTATCTATGGAACACGAACACAACGAAGCGTTGCCGTTTCTAGATATCCTAATGAGACGTAGAGCAGATGGCACAATTCAAAGATCGGTGTACCGCAAAGAAACATGGACTGGCCAATACTTAAATTTTCAGAGCTTCGCACCTGTCCAGTACAAACGGGGCTTAGTACGGACCCTGTTTGACCGTGCTAGGAAGATATGCACCCAGGACACACTGACAGAGGAATTTAAAACTCTGAAGAATGCCTTACACCTAAATGGGTACTCCACAGGATTTATAAAGCGCCATTGCCAACAGCCCAAACCGAAATCAGAAGTAACTACAGTCCCTAAACTCAAAGTATTCATCCAGCTAACCTTCCGAGGAGATGACGTAATGCAACGTCTGCGGGACCGGCTCACCACAGCAGTCGAGCGAACATTCTGTGCTGCAGCTCTAGTCATCAGGTACAGAAACACACAAATCCCAGTCCCAGCAGTAAAAGAACCTGTAGCTTTGTACGCCAAAACAAATTGTATTTACCAATTTACATGCAGATGCGAGGCCATCTACATAGGCAGAACTGAGCGACAGTTACATTGCAGGGTTTCGGAACATATCCCGAATTGGTTGGACAAGATACTACACACAGAAGATGGTAGCCTAGGCAGGCCGACACACCGGAAAAGTCTGGCTTCATCGGTCGGGAGACACGTGTTCGAGAGTGGGCACGTGGTTGAAAGAGACAGTGCCTTCCGTGTGTTGTTCAACACACAAAGTAGTCGATTGTTAAAGTTTGCTGAAGCTATTCTAATCAACCTTCGTAAGCCGTCCTTGTGTAAGCAGAAAGACATGTTAGTCAGTTTAAAATTACCGTGGTAGACAATCGACATTACTGTGCGAACATGTGTATATTTCAGTTTGAAGGATTTATCTAATTAATTCACGTAAGTTGTGTGATTTCTGCAGTATGTACCTGACGAGATGCAGCGAAATATGCCAGGCAATAAATCGTGCAATATATTGTTTGTGTCTTCGTTATTCTAATGGTAGTGTGTCCAGTGCCTGTGGGCGGTCACTTGGACAGTAGTAATTGATCAGATGTAGGTCTGTATAGCCTGTTTTAAGTTTAAGTGTCTGATACTCAGCCCCTTCCATATAGACTTCGATTTGGGAAGCAGTGATGTTATTTTTTACAAGGGTAAGTATCCCACCTTTTCGCCTGTCCTTTCGGTCAGATCGGTAACACTGGTAGCCTCTGATTTTGAAGGCTATATTTTCGTTGAGGTGAGTTTCTTGCAAGCAACATATGCTTACTTTTTCTTTGTCCAGGATGTTTTCTAATTCTACTTTTTTGTTGCTGACTCCCTCCGCATTCCAGTGCATTATTTTAAGTCTTAGTTTAGTATGGCCAGCTGTTCTATTCTCATGTCCCCTGGCTCCACAGGACATCTGAGAAGGACCTCCAGTAGTTGGGGTTGGACCCTTTCGAGACAAAGGGCCCGGCACTGCACCTGCCTGGGGGTCCAAAGCAGGGAGAGCACCATAACGTTTAGCAGCAGTCGAAATATTCCATTTTGCGTAATTGCGTGGCATCCTGATTTCTGTGGTGCGCCTCCTGGCTGGTTGCCTCCGTCTTCAGCACCTTTCCTTTGCTAGAGCAGACTGTGGTCTCACTCGAGTGTAGATGTGTACACACGCACACACTTGTCTGCACATGCATGTATGTGTATACACATCTAGAGCACACTGGTTATTTTCCGGCGCCAGATACTCGCCGTCGCCCCTTTGCCATACGGCGGCACGACCCACCACGAAAAGTATAAATTGGAAAATGGGAATTCCCCACTCGGACACGAAAGTGGACGTCAACAAAGGAATCCAAGGAGAATGTGGACAACGTAATTGGACAGCAACAGGAGACGCTGTGATTGTGCTTTCGAACAAGGACGTGTTTCAAAGGATCTGTGTGAGGTGACCTCTGGACGCGATGATATGAGCGTGAGACAGCTATGAGTCAGGAGAGGGATCTGTTGATGATAATACCGCAGTGAAGAAACCGGGCGGAAGAACCTAGAGTGGAATTACAGCTTAAATGGAATCAGTGGATCAGGGCGTCAAGCAGAGCGCAGTAGACTGGACACTAATCGGTGGATTAGTAAAGTAGGTGCCGACCCTGTCTATAGGGGTCAACTTACAGGTCTGCGTGAGTCTAATGTTCACATGTCTGCCACGGAATAAACTTCTGGTAGCGCTTTGATATCTTGACTTTTGCCGTTGATTATCATTGTATTCAAGGTAAGGACGCAAGTTTAATTCCTCGTCCTTCGTTGCTGTTTTGCATTATTACGAGTTGAGTTGATACCTCGACGGTTGCCGGTGTAGGCACTTCGAGGCATATGGGGGTCGTCACTGGACTCGCTGCATAAAAAAAATTGTCAACACGAAATTCCTGCCAGATTCAGTCAGCTGAGCGTAGAAACATTTGCACGCCGACATCTTGAGTTGCACCGCACTACACGAATCACACACAAGTTCGACGTCACAAAATGGAGAAGAGCAGGAATAGGTAAACTGGAAGATCATACAGTTTGCAAGTTACAACAGTAAGTTGGAAGGTTATATTTCACAAGAACAGTGCAATGAGAATTAACATGTCAAGACAGTGAGAAAGTAGTACTGTAATAACACCGTTGCGTATAAGAATTGCAATAACAGTATAATAGTTACACAGACAGAATGCACCGTACGCGCAAAACTGCACTATATTAAACACAGCACAGTGCTATCAAAGAGTTCTGAACAACGAACATTAAAAGAGATTATAAGATATTTAAGAACATTATATTTAGAACGAATGTGTGACACTTATAGCTTTGATGTTACCTTGGAAAAGAAGATAAACAATAGACACAAGCCATACAAAACGTTTGACACCATGGTCGATATGGAATATACTTATAACCATCATAGTAGGCATTGAGAGCCTGAGAAACACTGCGCTGTCACATTAAGCTATTAACAGATTGACATTTCACAGTAACTGATCGTTGGAAACTGCTCAGGAGTTATTAATTGTTTATTCTCGCAACTCCATTGCTGAAGTAATACATTAATAACGATTTGTGGGTTGAATTGTTACATACCCCACATTATCGAGGAACTCCGAAACAGAAGACATTATATACGAATTATCCTATCAGAATTTGGGGACAGAGCAGAGCAGTATACAAGAGCAGCAAGTTACACTGCAGTCAGAGATATATATGGTATACTGAACATGACAACGTTGAGGAGCGTGGGTCACCGGTAAATTTCGGAGGTGCACTTTTATAATCTGTGGAAAACGAACATACTACTTTGTAATGAACGACACTACTCCCAAACCTTGTCCCTCCACATAACCCTTTCAGGACATTTTTCCTCACTGACACTGCCCCACAATATTCCCGCACTCAACCTTCACTATTTCAACCTTATATTATGATGCCGTTATTGGATACTAGACTCACATTGCGCCGCCATACCAAGTGAGCAAGGATTTACTAACGACATTTCAGTCGTCACGGACACCTCACTGGCATAGGATCAACGGACACGAAGTTTCTGCACATAATATCGCATTCTTTATCGCCAACACTACATATGGGACATTACGGAGACACTACACACGTCATCATAGAGGAATAGAAGGACGGATAAGACAGCACACACCAGTCTACTGTGGGTATCGTTACAATCATATACCCAAATTTAACTCAAAGTTCGACGGGTGCACCATAACCGACTAGGTTTTGTCAGTCGGCCACAGACCGCGTGGTCTAGGTGCTGGTGTAAGTGCATTACACCATCGTGTCAATTTACCTGATATTGTGTTTCGAGGAGAACCTCCATTAATTGTCGACTGCAGAAAACGAATATATTCGAGCATTTGGAACAGTCGAGCATGGAATGGACATTTGGAAATTCGTAGAAGACACCGACACCGCAATTTTCTTAAGGCCAGTACCTGTTGTAATTGTCAATTGGTGTGACATTGATTTTTTTTTAAAGTTTAATAAGGTGTCGTATTTTCAATTATGTAAAAATTTATTATAAATTAACAACCGTTTGTTTTGTATGATAAGTCAGTAGTATGTTATGTTGAATCTAAGTCTGAAAGTATTTGTTGTCGTGTTGAAACATTGATTGGTATTTTCGTCCCTCGTTAATCGTCTACCTGTGACTATTAATTATCTAGTGTCATATGTATATATTTTTATATTCTCACATTATTCATGTGGTTTACATATATTTCATTCATTATAAGAGTATCGTAATTGTGAGTAATATATAAAGTGTTTATCGTGTTGTCACTTAAATTTCAAGATTAATTTTGTCTTTTATGAATGAAAATATGTACTTTTATCTTACGTCAATCGTCTTTTGTCAGTATTAGTGTTGGTCCGCTGTACTTATATATTTATATTCCTTATATTGAACATATTTTCCCATAATTATTTTTGTGGCTTACATATGTCACGGTTCGTATAATTATCGTATATTTTGAGTGATATATTCTTAGGTGGTCGTCAACGTGACAGTATTCGTGTTAATTAAGTTGATATTTTGGGTCGACGTTGATACCACAGGACTTATTATTTAAGTCAATAACTACTCCGTTCCGCGAAGAACCTTATTGCAAATTTGTCGAGTCTTTTCTTCTCTTGCCACTTCGCTATTTATTTCAGCTAGATAGCTCATTTTACAGGTAGGACAAGATGTCTACACTACAAGAAATCATGGAATTCGGTGAGAAGACTGGTTTAACTGGTGCTGAACTTAGGAGTTGGGTTAAACATGAGTTCAGTGAGCATCAAAAAGAAGAGAAACAACGTCAGAAGGAGGAGCGACAGGAACGACTAGCAGCAGAGAAAGAAACCAAACAACTGCAGATGGCTCTTGAGAGAGAACTGAAAGAAAAAGAGATGGCTATCAAACAAAATGAGATAATTTTGCAACGTGAAAAGATATCTGCAATGAGGAGAGAGATGGAAGAAAGACAGATAACAGGAGAGGCAGAATTAAAGGCAAGACAATTAGCCGTAGAGACAGAAATCAAGCAAAAACGACTCGCACTTCAAGAGGAGAATCTTGCAAAGGAAACAATTTGAAAGGAACGAATGAGGAAACAAAGACAAATGTATGAAATAAAAGAAAGTAATCACACAGGTAAAGTATCTGCTACAATAGTGAAAGAACCGAACGCCAGAGATTTCGTTCAGAAAATAACTATCGAACACAAGTTTAACGAAACACTTACAAGTACAAATGCCCAAATTGAAACAACACAAGAAGAAGAAGAAGAAATTAAAGAAGAAAACACGCAAACAGAACAGGGTACATCAACTGTAGACATACGTGATAACACAACGGTAAATAATTGCGAATTGTACAAAGTCAACGAACCCAAACATGAAGAAATAACTGTTGTTACAAAACAAATCAAACATGATTACATGTTTCTCAATGACATTTTTGTTAAAAATCCCAAAAACAGAATGAAAGTTACACGCACTCAGTACAAACATACGTCGTTACAGCGTATGCATTACAGAAGATACACAAGACTGAAGACAATAACATTGTTTCAATCAATACAATGTACAAATATTGGCATGAGTGCAGAAGAGAGATTTTACAGGTTTGAAACAAAGAAAGAAAGAAAAAAAAATTGAATGGAAGAAATAAATAAAGGAAAATAAAATGGGATGAAAGGTTAGGGTCAATCACACATAATACACTACAGACACATTAGAGTCTTAGGTCTTATTACTTAGTTATGCAAGGTATCACTTGTCAGAATTGTTCACACTATCTAATAATTCTATAATTCAACTTAGAAATAATTCGATTCTTTATTCTTTGATAATTATGTCTATAATAGAGAACATTACTAAATGTATATGAATATTATTTGATTTCAATATTTATTCTTGTTGAATATTATATTCCTGATTTAATTATTTTTTTAGATGTCTTGAATCTTTAATAGGTATGATTCTTCACAACTCTATGTCTGCAAGATTTTAATCAGTCAATCAGAGACATTCTCAGTCGATTATAATTAATAGAGGAACAGATCTATGTTATAAGTTCTTTAATTATATTTTAATGTTCTGTTCTTTTATGTGTGTTATAAAATTTAATAAATATAAATTCAAAACGCACCTTATTGAATAACAATGTTACATTAATTGACAAAATATATAATGTAATGTAAGATGTGATGTAGTAGATATAGATACACATGGTAGCAATTTTTCCATATTGACAGAGTGTATGAATGAATAACTACGCCATCGGAAGTATCTACTCAATGTGTGATCGCTCGGTTGTTCAAACATTGGTTATTCGGACACGGATTCGAGCATACAAGTATTGTAACTGTGAAGTGAACTTATTGACAGTGAACATTTTAATTTAAATGTTATGATTCTGTGGTTAAATAACAAATGTTAGTTAATTGGGTATTAATTAATTGAAATATTATAGTATGGTTATAGGGTTAATTAATCATTGTTCGGGAAAGTATTTGATTATAAGGTTAAGTCATTAGAATGAATCTCTAGTTGAATTAATTGTATTACGTGTCATTATCACATTAAGATCCATAATAATCAGTCATCGCTCTCAACATATCCACAAAAGTAAAAATATTTCTGAGGATTCTCGTGGAGCACATGTCACCCTACCCACAGATGGAAAAATTGTAAGAAGGAAAATATATGGAGTATACAATAATAACAGCAACGATAATCAACAATGAGGATGATCTACTTGGAAACCCCATTATTACCCTCGTCCGAAACTCATGGTAGTACCTAGAGCTAGGACACACTTGTCTATTAAGACAAGGTAGGGACTAATATGTTTATTAGTTGGTCTGATTCCCCATGATCAGCCACACGACGTCCAACGTGGGGTTTGGACAGGTGGGCGTGCCCGTCGTATAACTTTATATTTTTTTAGGGTAGATAAGGGGGACAACCAAGTACTAGTCTGTTGTTATTATGGTTGTAGTTAGTTATGATTATACAATATATTTATACACATATAGTTAAAAGGGAAAAAAATTTTACACATTTTTTATCTGGGAGGGGGCATTATGCCATACGGCGGCACGACCCACCACGAAAAGTATAAATTGGAAAATGGGAATTCCCCACTCGGACACGAAAGTGGACGTCAACAAAGGAATCCAAGGAGAATGTGGACAACGTAATTGGACAGCAACAGGAGACGCTGTGATTGTGATTTCGAACAAGGACGTGTTTCAAAGGATCTGTGTGAGGTGACCTCTGGACGCGATGATATGAGCGTGAGACAGCTATGAGTCAGGAGAGGGATCTGTTGATGATAATACCGCAGTGAAGAAACCGGGCGGAAGAACCTAGAGTGGAATTACAGCTTAAATGGAATCAGTGGATCAGGGCGTCAAGCAGAGCGCAGTAGACTGGACACTAATCGGTGGATTAGTAAAGTAGGTGCCGACCCTGTCTATAGGGGTCAACTTACAGGTCTGCGTGAGTCTAATGTTCACATGTCTGCCACGGAATAAACTTCTGGTAGCGCTTTGATATCTTGACTTTTGCCGTTGATTATCATTGTATTCAAGGTAAGGACGCAAGTTTAATTCCTCGTCCTTCGTTGCTGTTTTGCATTATTACGAGTTGAGTTGATACCTCGACGGTTGCCGGTGTAGGCACTTCGAGGCACCCTTCTCCTGTTAGTTAAAACAGTTCCGCCACGTGAAGGCCAGGAGTTGGACTTTTGCTGCAGAGGTTATGTATTCACGAGCCATTGGGGTATTTAAGCAATGTTGGGCGCCCCGGCTACATACAGCAATTTGGAACCTGTCTGTATCTAACTCATAGAGAGTGTAGACAAAAGTGGAAGGACGTCTCAATGACGCGAAATGGAACGCACGGCGAGCGAACCTATTGCGTGGTCTGAAGTCAAAAGCAAAAGTGTACCGAGTGGATGTCGCTCGCAGTCTGACCGCTCCTGGTGTGTGCTTGAGCGATCGGTAGCAAGCGAGATGCCCAACACAGGGAAGGGAGGAACTAAAGCAGTCATGAGCAAGACGTGGCAACTCCTCGGGTGAGCCCAGTCTTAGAGCAATATGTGCCGGCTCTGCAATTATGGAAGCCTCCTTGGATAGCGAGGGAATGCCCATGGTCTGCCCCTGCCTTCTCTTGAGGGCCGACCGCGATGTCGTTGATCGTTCTATCTTGACCAGCTGAGATTTCGTCGACATCACAACAGTCTAACGTGCCTCGAAACCAGAGGAAGGCTAACCTCATTAAAAAATGCCCGCCGGAAGCCGGAAGTGTCGTCCTACGGGTGGCAAACTAAAAATTGACACTACGCAATTACGTCCGAGTGAAATGTCTCGTCCGAATGTCTCTCGTGCTAGGAACAGCTCTGACTACCTAGTTTCCGAATGCCGCTCTTGTTCGGAACAGCTCTGACTAGGTAGTTCTCCGAATGTCTGTCGTGCCTGGAACAGCTCTGACGGGCGCAACGACAAGCACATGTCCGAAAACTCGCTGAGTGGATGCCGTCTGCAAACCTGTCTGGTTTGTGCGGGAATGGCCCGGGGCAAACGAAATGACCAATATATTGAAGTGAGGATTTAAAGCAGCCATGAGCAGGACGTGACGATTTCCCTCGGTGAGTCCAGAACCAGGGCGCTATGTGTCGGTCCTGCAACTATGGAAGCAACCTTGGATGGCGGAAAATGCTATGGACTGTCCCTGCCTTCCTTTGAGGGATGACCGTTGTCTTCGACCGTTCAACCTTGGCCAGCAGGGTTGTAGATGGCACCACAAAAGTGAGAGTCTCCCAGGAATGCTACCTGGTCAAAAAAGCACGCTATTGTCGGATGTGTTGGCCACGAGTTTCGGCCCAAGGGAGCAAAACAGACACACCGCAATCACATCTGAAAAAACACTCCGGATGAACGAAAAAGGAGAAGAAGAAAACATAATTGTAGACTGTTTTCTCACGCATTACTGCAGATTGCATGTCGGAATTTTTGGCATGTCATGAGGAGCAATACACCAGAAAACTGTGACAACTGATAAAATGGGTGCGGAAAGAGGGAGGACAAAGATATAAATACATGAATGGTTGGCCACGTGACATAATCGGTACAGGAAGACAAGACCAGGTCCGTGATGCTGGAGATCGTATAGGATGGCAATCACGCGTGACTTGTCATGTTCGAAAGTGTTGATTGTTACAAACAATGGTCAGCGTGGCGGAATAGATGAAACCGCTAGCTCTTAAATGTCTGCTTGTTGATGCATAGAACATGATGGTGATGATGATGATGAGACGGGGTTATTTACTTTTTAAAAACAAAAAACAATTTAAAAAAACTTTTCGACCCCGACGAGATTCGAACTCGCAATCTTCTGATCCGAAGTCAGACGCCTTATCCATTAGGCCACGAGGCCGCTGAATAGAATTCTGCCTAAATGTTTGCGAAATGTTGTTTTATCTACACCACTGGATTATTTTTAATATTGAGCACATCACTTTACTGGCAACGCACGGCGCGAACATTAAGCCTTGTCCATTCTCCGGATGAATGCAAAGAAGAAGAAGAAGAACTATTTTACCCGTAGTTAGTCAGTATATTAGGGACTATTTTACACGTAGTTAGTAAGTACAGTAAGGAACTATTTTACCAAGAACTTATGCCTTCGTGCGCCTGATTTAAACTTTTGACTGCTATTCTCAGTCTACCTGCAGAGCAGCAGGTTGTGTCTCACTTAGTCTGGCCCCTATCCCATAAGCTGTCCCATATGTAGTTTTCATCCATCGACAAGCACATGGGGTCAATGGGACACGCAAGCTCCCCCACCACGGCACGGTGGAGACACATCGGGGGAGCCTACATTGTTCTATCGACTAGAGCAGTGGTTCTCAACCGGTGGGGAATCCCCCCCCCCCCCCCAGGGGAGAATTTTAAGGATTCCAGGGGGGGGGGGGGAAATTAAGATTATTTCTAGATTGCGTTAATACAAGAACCGATTACTTGATATTGTTTCTCCCTTCATACTTTACGGTTCTGTACGTATCATTCTTCTGAAATTCATTTTATAACGTAAGTAGATCCGCAAATCACGTTTTATGTAGATGTCTAGACTTGTTTTAGTATGTGCTATTAAATTTAGCCTCAATTATTACGTATACTGTGTAGGGGCAGGGGGGAATTTTTAGGGAGGAAATACGAAAGGTGAATGGGGGGGGGGGGGGAATGACGTACTAAAAATATGGTGAGGGGGGAATGACGTCCTAAAAATATGGTGAAGGGGAGCACGGACCAAAAAAGGTTGAGAACCGCTGGACTAGAGGCTGTGCACCTCGGAGACCTGCTGCGATTCCCTCGGTGAGCCCAGCACCAGAGCGCTATGTGTCGGCTCTGCAACTATGGAAGCCACCCTGGATGGCGGAAAATGCCATGGACTGTCCTTACCTTCCCTTGAGGGCTGATCTGAAGCATTCGACCGTTCCAACTTGACAAGCTGAGATGTGGACGGCACCACAAAAGTGAGAGTCTCGCAGGAATGCTAACCTGGTCAAAATTGCACGCTAAAAGTCGGATGTGTTGGCCCAAGGGTTTTGACCCACGGGTGCCTAACGAGACACACCGCAATCACATCTGAAAAAACACTCCGGATGAAGTAGAAGAAGAAAAACTATTTTACCCGGAGTTAGTATATTAAGGACTATTTTACACGTAGTTAGTAAGTTAAGTAAGGGACTATTTTACAAGTAGTTAGTAAAGTAAGGGACTATTTTACACATAATTAGTCAGTAAAGTAAGGGATTATTTTATACCCCTGTGGGTACACTGGGCGCACGGTGCTAGCCAGATACTTGATTAGACCAATGGGCACTTGGTGGGTGATGTGATCAACACGATTCCGGCAGCCTTGACCTCCAGCGACATTTCCTAGTACCCAGTTTAGCTGGGTCGACCTGTGAGGCCAGGTCACGCTGAAGCATTCACCCGGTTGTGAATTCGACCTTCATGACCATGGGAAGGTCATGCTGAATCATTCACCCAATTGTGAATTCAACCTATGCGTCCTGATCAAGGTGAAACATTCACCCGATTGTGAATTCGACCTCCATGACCACGGGAAGGTCACGCTGAATCATTCACCCGATTGTGAATTCAAACTATGCGTCCTGGTCAAGGTGAAACATTCACCGGATTGTGAATTCGACCTCCATGACCACGGGAAGGTCACGCTGAATCATTCACCCGATTGTGAATTCAAACTATGCGTCCTGGTCAAGGTAAAACATTCACCCGATTGTGAATTCGAGTTATATGACCACGGGAGGGTCACGCTGAAACATTCACCCGGTTGTGAATTCGACCTCCATGGCCACGGGAAGGTCGCGCTGAAACATTCACCCGATTGTGAATTCGACCCCCATGGCCACGGGAAGGTCGCGCTGAAACATTTATCCGATTGCGAATTCGACTTCTATGACCACAGGAGGATCACGCTGAAACATTCACCCGATTGTGAATTCGCCCTCCATGACCGCGCTAGCGAAGTTGATAGCGAGCTGCACTGGTAATCTCACGAACCTGGTCTCGTCGCTTGTCAAAGTGAGGAAAAGATTGGCCACATATTCCCCCTTGCTCTCAGCCCTACACAAAGTGATAGTCCTATCACATCACCGACCCTTACCAGAAAACTGCTTCGAGACGATTTATTATATTATTTAAGACGACAGGGTCGGCGCTGTCATAGTTCCCTGTCATGTGATTGCTTCTGAGGCATTTCTGTCTTGTAATTGTAGACTGCCGGTGTCCCTGGCCTAGGCGTTGGCGACTTTTTCCGTAATCCCGTTTATCCACGTAGGGTAACGCAGCGGTTGGTAGCGGTTCTCGCTGCGTTGGTGACATACGGGATAAGTGAGCCAGCCGCTCAGAAATCAATGGCAAACTACTGATTATTATACTACGGATTATCTTGCCAAGAAATCAACAACAGGGGTAAAAATGCTGATGTTGACAGCGATGTCCTGTAAAGAATATGAGAAAAAAAAAATAACTGTAGACTGTTTTCTCACGCATTACTGCAGATTGCATGTCGGGATTTTTGGCATGTCATGAGGAGCAATACACCAGAAAACTGTGTGACAACTGACAAAATGGGTGCGGAAAGAGGGATGACAAAGATATAAATACATGGATGGTTGGCCGCGTGACGTAATCGGTACAGGAAGACAGACCAGGTCCGTGATGCTGAAGATCGTATAGGATGGCAATCACGCGTGACTTGTCATGTTCGAAAGAGTTGATTGTTACAATGGTCAGCGTGGCGGAATAGATGAAACCTCTCGCTCTTAAATGTCTGGTGTGTTGATGCATAAAACATGATGGTGATGATGATGATGAGCCGGGGTTATTTACTTGTTTTTTGTTTTTAAACAATTTAAAAAAAAACTTTTCGACCCCGACGAGATTCGAACTCGCAATCTTCTGATCCGAAGTCAGACGCCTTATCCATTAGGCCACGAGGCCTACATGACGCTGTGTTAGAATTATCTGCAGACTCAGAATGTCATTGAAGCGTGACTTGACATGTTATTTTAATTACTCTGCGGGCGTTGAGTTGCAGTACCCCACTTCCCATCTCCACTGGTTAGTTAGTTCGTTAGTTAGTCGACAGATCATCCTCATTGCTCATCGAACCATTCAGTCCATAAGTGCTCGGATCCCCTCCTCAGCAAATCCCGCAGCGTGTAGCGGCTAACGACGCCAGTTCTGTGTTAGTTTATCAATCTTCTTTGGCTTCCTGCGTAGTGTTCTTGTTTGGCCACCCCTCTTTTAATTTGCTGTTCTCGCAGTCTGTCCATGGTTGTAGATTAACAGTCATCGCTTGGTTCACGCAAGAGTCTTACTTCTCGTAGAGCATTCAGAATGTCAGCCTGGTCCATGGCGCATCCGCTCTCCACAGTAGCCTCACCTGCGAGCTTGTCAGCCCGCTCATTTCCATGTACTCCCGCATGCCCTGGCACGAAGATGAAACTAATCTTTGCAGCCGAGACCGCTCCAGAGGCAGCAACCATTCTCTTCGGATCGACCCCTCCTCTATCCTCTTGATCATGTTCATTGAGTCGCTAAGGAAATATGCCCTAGTGAATGTCTGTGTCTCGAGCCATGTTATTGCTTTACTTACTGCCATGACTTCCATAGTCAGGCTACTTGTGGTTTCAGTGAAAGTTTAATCTCCGCAGGTGTCGTGTTACAGTACCCCACTTCCCATCTCCGCGGGTGTCGTGTTACAGTACCCCACTTCCCATCTCCATGGGTGTCGTGTTACAGTACCCCACTTCCCATCTCCACGGGTGTCGTGTTACAGTACCCCACTTCCCATCTCTACTGGTGTTGTGTTACAGTACCCCACTTCCCATTTCCGCGGGTGTCGTGTTACAGTACCCCACTTCCCATCTCCGCGGGTGTCGTGTTACAGTACCCCACTTCCCATCTCCATGGGTGTCGTGTTACAGTACCCCACTTCCCATCTCCACGGGTGTTGTGTTACAGTACCCCACTTCCCATCTCCACGGGTGTTGTGTTACAGTACCCCACTTCCCATCTCCGCGGGTGTCGTGTTACAGTACCCCACTTCCCATCTCCATGGGTGTCGTGTTACAGTACCCCACTTCCCATCTCCACGGGTGTCGTGTTACAGTACCCCACTTCCCATCTCCACGGGTGTTGTATTACAGTACCCCACTTCCCATCTCCGCGGGTGTCATGTTACAGTACCCCACTTCCCATCTCCACGGGTGTTGTGTTACAGTACCCCACTTCCCATCTCCACGGATGTTGTGTTACAGTACCCCACTTCCCATCTCCGCGGGTGTTGTGTTACAGTACCCCACTTCCCATCTCCACGGGTGTCGTGTTACAGTACCCCACTTCCCATCTCCACGGGTGTTGTGTTACAGTACCCCACTTCCCATCTCCACGGGTGTCGTGTTACAGTACCCCACTTCCCATCTCCGCGGGTGTTGTGTTACAATACCCCACTTCCCATATCCGCGGGTGTTGTGTTACAGTACCCCACTTCCCATCTCCGCGGGTGTTGTGTTACAGTACCCCACTTCCCATCTCCGCGGGTGTTGTGTTACAATACCCCACTTCCCATATCCACGGGTGTTGTGTTACAGTACCCCACTTCCCATCTCCGCGGGTGTTGTGTTACAGTACCCCTCTTCCCATATCCGCGGGTGTTGTGTTACAGTACCCCACTTCCCATCTCCGCGGGTGTTGTGTTACAATACCCCACTTCCCATATCCACGGGTGTTGTGTTACAGTACCCCACTTCCCATATCCGCGGGTGTTGTGTTACAGTACCCCACTTCCCATCTAAATGGGTGTCGTGTTACAGTACCCCACTTCCCATCTCCACGGGTGTCGTGTTACAGTACCCCACTTCCCATCTCCACGGGTGTCGTGTTACAGTACCCCACTTCCCATGTCCGCGGGTGTCGTGTTACAGTACCCCACTTCCCATCTCCACGGGTGTCGTGTTACAGTACCCCACTTCCCATCTCTGCAGGTGTTGTGTTACACTACCCCATTTCCCATCTCCGCGGGTGTCGTGTTACAGTACCCCACTTCCCATCTCCGCGGGTGTCGTGTTACAGTACCCCACTTCCCATGTCCGCGGATGTCGTGTTACAGTACCCCACTTCCCATCTCCGCGGGTGTTGTGTTACAGTACCCCACTTCCCATCTCCACGGGTGTTGTGTTACAGTACCCCACTTCCCATCTCCACGGGTGTTGTGTTACAGTGCCCCACTTCCCATCTCAACGGGTGTTGTGTTACAGTGCCCCACTTCCCATCTCAACGGGTGTTGTGTTACAGTGCCCCACTTCCCATCTCCACGGGTGTTGTGTTACAGTGCCCCACTTCCCATCTCAACGGGTGTTGTGTTACAGTGCCCCACTTCCCATCTCAACGGGTGTTGTGTTACAGTACCCCACTTCCCATCTCCACGGGTGTTGTGTTACAGTACCCCACTTCCCATCTCCACGGGTGTTGTGTTACAGTGCCCCACTTCCCATCTCAACGGGTGTTGTGTTACAGTACCCCACTTCCCATCTCCACGGGTGTTGTGTTACAGTACCCCACTTCCCATCTCCACGGGTGTTGTGTTACAGTGCCCCACTTCCCATCTCCACGGGTGTTGTGTTACAGTGCCCCACTTCCCATCTCAACGGGTGTTGTGTTACAGTACCCCACTTCCCATCTCCACGGGTGTTGTGTTACAGTACCCCACTTCCCATCTCCACGGGTGTTGTGTTACAGTACCCCACTTCCCATCTCCACGGGTGTTGTGTTACAGTGCCCCACTTCCCATCTCCACGGGTGTTGTGTTACAATGCCCCACTTCCCATCTCCACGGGTGTTGTGTTACAGTGCCCCACTTCCCATCTCCACGGGTGTTGTGTTACAGTACCCCACTTCCCATCTCCACGGGTGTTGTGTTACAGTACCCCACTTCCCATCTCCACGGGTGTTGTGTTACAGTACCCCACTTCCCATCTCCACGGGTGTTGTGTTACAATGCCCCACTTCCCATCTCCACGGGTGTTGTGTTACAGTACCCCACTTCCCATCTCCACGGGTGTTGTGTTACAGTACCCCACTTCCCATCTCCACGGGTGTTGTGTTACAGTACCCCACTTCCCATCTCCACGGGTGTTGTGTTACAGTACCCCACTTCCCATCTCCACGGGTGTTGTGTTACAATGCCCCACTTCCCATCTCCACGGGTGTTGTGTTACAGTGCCCCACTTCCCATCTCCACGGGTGTTGTGTTACAATGCCCCACTTCCCATCTCCGAGCCGTAAAACAAGCTAGATGTGCAAGACCGGCACTAGAACTCCACATCTGCGGAGAGATGCCTAACTAGCCCTTGATACTGAATGGGGTTTTCCCCCTTAGTTACATCAGCGTATGTTTGTAGTTTGTGTGCTGACCGGGGTTTTCCCCCTTTAGTTACATCAGCGTATGTTTGTAGTTTGTGTGCTGACCAGGATTTTCCCCCTTTAGTTACATCCCCATATGTTTGTAGTTTGTATGCTGACCGGGGTTTTCCCCCTTTAGTTATATCAGCGTATGTTTGTAGTTTGTGTGCTGACGGGGGTTTCCCCCCTTTAGTTACATCAGCGTATGTTTGTAGTTTGTGTGCTGACCGGGGTTTTCCCCCTTTAGTTACATCAGCGTATGTTTGTAGTTTGTGTGCTGACCGAGGTTTTCCCCCTTTAGTTACATCAGCGTATGTTTGTAGTTTGTGTGCTGACCGGGGTTTTCCCCCTTTAGGTATATCAGCGTATGTTTGTAGTTTGTGTGCTGACCGGGGTTTTCCCCCTTTAGTTACATCAGCGTATGTTTGTAGTTTGTGTGCTGACCGAGGTTTTCCCCCTTTAGTTATATCAGCGTATGTTTGTAGTTTGTGTGCTGACCGGGGTTTTCCCCCTTTAGTTATATCAGCGTATGTTTGTAGTTTGTGTGCTGACCGGGGTTTTCCCCCTTTAGTTATATCAGTGTATGTTTGTAGTTTGTGTGCTGACCGGGGTTTTCCCCCTTTAGTTATATCAGCGTATGTTTGTAGTTTGTGTGCTGACCGGGGTTTTCCCCCTTTAGTTATATCAGCGTATGTTTGTAGTTTGTGTGCTGACCGGGGTTTTCCCCTTTAGTTATATCAGCGTATGTTTGTAGTTTGTGTGCTGACCGGGGTTTTCCCCCTTTAGTTATATCAGCGTATGTTTGTAGTTTGTGTGCTGACCGGGGTTTTCCCCTTTAGTTATATCAGCGTATGTTTTGTAGTTTGTGTGCTGACCGGGGTTTTCCCCCTTTAGTTATATCAGCGTATGTTTGTAGTTTGGTTGCTGACCGGGGTTTTCCCCCTTTAGTTACATCAGCGTATGTTTGTAGTTTGTGTGCTGACCGGGGTTTTCCCCCTTTAGTTATATCAGCGTATGTTTGTAGTTTGTGTGCTGACCGGGGTTTTCCCCCTTTAGTTATATCAGCGTATGTTTGTAGTTTGTGTGCTGACCGGGGTTTTCCCCCTTTAGTTATATCAGCGTATGTTTGTAGTTTGTGTGCTGACCGGGGTTTTCCCCCCTTTAGTTATATCAGCGTATGTTTGTAGTTTGTGTGCTGACCGGGGTTTTTCCCCTTTAGTTATATCAGCGTATGTTTGTAGTTTGTGTGCTGACCGGGGTTTTCCCCCTTTAGTTATATCAGCGTATGTTTGTAGTTTGTGTGCTGACCGGGGTTTTTCCCCCTTTAGTTATATCAGCGTATGTTTGTAGTTTGTGTGCTGACGGGGTTTTCCCCCTTTAGTTATCTCAGCGTATGTTTGTAGTTTGTGTGCTGGACCGGGGTTTCCCCCCTTTCGTTATATCAGCGTATGTTTGTAGTTTGTGTGCTGGACGGGGTCTTTTTCCCCCTTTAGTACATCAGCGTATGTTTGTAGTTTGTGTGCTGACCGGGGTTTTCCCCCTTAGTTAATCAAGCGATGTTTGTAGTTTGTGTGTGCTGACCGAGGTTTTCCCCCTTAGTTATATCAGCGTATGTTTGTAGTTTGTGTGCTGGACTGGGTTTTCCCCCTTTAGTTATATCAGCGTTATGTTTTGTAGTTTGTGTGCTGACGGGGGTTTTCCCCCTTTAGTTACATCAGCGTATGTTTGTAGTTTGTGTGCTGCTGGGGGTTTTCCCCGTTTCGTACATCAGCGTATGTTTGTAGTTTGTGTGCTGACCCGGGTTTTCCCCCTTTAGTTACATCAGCGTATGTTTGTAGTTTGTGTGCTGACCGGGGTTTTTCCCCTTTAGTTATATCAGCGTATGTTTGTAGTTTGTGTGCTGACCGAGGTTTTCCCCCTTAGTTATATCAGCGTATGTTTGTAGTTGGTGTGCTGACTGGGTTTTTCCCCCTTTAGTTATATCAGCGTATGTTTGTAGTTTGTGTGCTGACGGGGGTTTTCCCCCTTTAGTTACATCAGCGTATGTTTGTAGTTTGTGTGCTGACCGGGGTTTTCCCCCTTTAGTTATATCAGCGTATGTTTGTAGTTTGTGTGCTGACCGAGGTTTTCCCCCTTTAGTTATATCAGCGTATGTTTGTAGTTTGTGTGCTGACTGGGTTTTCCCCCTTTAGTTATATCAGCGTATGTTTGTAGTTTGTGTGCTGACGGGGGTTTTCCCCCTTTAGTTACATCAGCGTATGTTTGTAGTTTGTGTGCTGACGGGGGTTTTCCCCCTTTAGTTACATCAGCGTATGTTTGTAGTTTGTGTGCTGACGGGGGTTTTCCCCCTTTAGTTATATCAGCGTATGTTTGTAGTTTGTGTGCTGACGAATACTTTAGCCGCAACGTCCATTTTGTCACTTGTGGTTGTGTTCGAGGTATTGAATTGGCGTCAGTAGTTTTGAAAACCATGTCTCAACGTGTTTGAGCGCCTTAATCCAGGTGTCCTTAGCCCTTTGGTCTACTCCTAACTCCGCCAATATGTGGCGCCAAATTTAAAGGTACTTCTTCTTCTTCTTCTTCTTCTTCTTCTTCTTCTTCTTCTTCTTCTTCTTCTTCTTCTTCTTCTTCGTTCATTCGGAGTGTTTTTTCCCCAGATGTAATTGCTTTATGCCAAGTTTATTTGCGCCCTTAGGCCGACATCCGACTTCTGCGGGTGTTTGTTGACCGGGTTAACCTTCCCGGGGGTTTCGAGGGTCATTCGACTCTCACTGTTGTGGTTTCGTCCACACCACAGCTGGTCTAGTAAGAATGGCCAAAGACATCACGGTCAACCCTCAAGGGAAGGCAGAGGCAGACCATACCCCGCCATCCAAGGGGGCTTCCATAATTGCAGAGTCGACACACAGCGCTCTGGTACTGGGCTCATCCAAGCAATCGTCACATCCTGCACATGGCTGCTTCACTTCCTCACTTTCATATATTGGGCGTTTCGTTTGCTACTGGCCGCTCCCCATGCAAACCAGAACGCTCAGTATGCAGATGATATCCCTGCAGAGGGTTAGTAACGGCCAGGCCCTCACATCCAGGGGATATTGACTTGGGGCGTTCAACCATATCCCTCAGCTGAGAGCCGTATAACAAGTCTCTGGACCAACATGTAACAGGCTCAGCATCCCACCTCCATCCAGCATATGGTGAATAACAGCCAGGCCCTCACATCCGGGGGGTATTGACTTAGGGGCGTTGAGCCATATCCCTCAGCTGAGAGCCGTAGAACAAGTATCTGGACCAAACATGTAGCAGGCTCAGCATCTCACCTCCATTCAGCATAGGGTGCGTAACGGCTAGGCCCTCACATCCGGGGGATACTGACTTAGAGGCTTTTAGCCATATCTCTCAGCTGAAAGCCGTAGAACAAGTATCTGGACCAGCAATTTAGTGAGCCATTCGCGGTTTCACCGTGAGACAGTGTGAACTTAGATATGCATGGCTTAATCTTTGAGACAAGCATATGACTTCTGGCACATTCGACCAGATATCTATCGCACTGATGGACTATTCACGCACACGCAGGCCAAGAATAGAAATCGCTCAGCGCACTCCCTCGGTACCCGGTGATACAAACCACTGGACACACACGAATTCACAGGTTCCAAAACAGGGACACTCTGCATTCAAATCCTGTTGTTCTTATTACAGCAGGCGTGGAACGCGCTACTACATACAGTTGACCTATTGTACATCTCATTGATTCACCCATTGCTGATGTCTAATGGCAGGGTTCGCCAAGGCATCAGTTAACATATGCAGTTTGTCCTGGCTTGGTAGCGTACAAGCTATCTTTTCGCCCTTATCAGCGGAGTCTATTTAACCGATCTAGTGGATATTTCCGCAGAGGAAAGTATGACATCATGACTCAAGTAAGGAAGTAAAAGATCCCTTTACACGCCTTAAAGTGTATTGGGCATATGGTGCTAGACCCATATTTGCATAGACCAACCGGCACTGGGTGGCTGATGTGGTCAGTATAACTCCAGCCTCCTCTACTTCCCACGACATTCCCTGGTATCCATTGAGGCCGGGTGGATCTGGCAACTCAGGGCTATTGCGAACATTCACCCCGATGTGGAGTGGAACTTATGACCACCGCGCCGGCAGCGAGCATCTGGACACTAGGCTATGGCAGCTGCCTGAAGTAACGGACCCTTGTATACGTCTTAAGGCTTAAGGGCCTACTGGAAACGGTGTAGACCCATGTAAATAAATTATATTAAAATGAGAAAGAAATCCCTGGAAGCCTTGGAGATGTGGTTTAAAGAAGAGTGCTACAAATTAATTGGACAGCCACAATGAGCAATCAGGACGTTCCTAATGGAAGCTGAGTCGCAAAGATAACTTATCACAAGCATCATGAAAGAGGCAGTCATCGTTTTATGGCCACGTTATGAGAAGACAAAAACTGGAACATGTTGTGACAACCGGAAAGAATTGCGGAAAGAGAGATAGAGGAAGACAGCGCGAGAAGATTCTTAACAGTCTTGTGTCATGGCACGGAAGGGAGTCAACACACGAACTGATCCATCACGTCGGGGATCGTAAATTGTGGAGAGGCATGATCGCATACGCCAGCCGGCAAGGCTCTGGATGATTTAATCCATCCATCATGTGCCATGCCGGTAAGCGTGGGCGGTCATGTTCTGCCATCTCACTCGATCACCAGAGTCTGGATGATTAAGAATCAATATTTTCCACGATTGTATTCCTCTCCTTCGAGTTAGGAACGGGTGCTTAACCTCTAGAATACCCCCACCCCTGTCTTTTCCCCATCACACACGCAAACACACACACACACACACACACACACACACACACACAATATTGTCACAAGAGTTGATTTAATCAAGTTTGCTGTTGAACAAAGTCAACAGATAATTCTGTTTGCAACTGGAACGTGCAAAAGGAAGTGCCCTAGTCTTTGTAACATATGGAAGTTAACTGCATTTATCGAGTGGTCAAAAATACCCCGAAGCTTCGGTTATGTTAGCTGCAGCAAGATAAATAGATTATAGAGTTCAGCATTCACGCGAACAGTACCATAGTGCGAAGAAAACATTACTCAGCGTCAAAAAAAAAAAAAAAGCAACCTCCATTTGATTAATCCACAGTTACAGCTGGTTTGTTTCCGTCTGGCCTGCACGAATGCAAACCGGCAAACGTTAAGTTCAGTCAATACATTCTTAGAATACAAGCACTGATTTGATTGACAATATAATCTGTAATGGCTACATGGGCAAGCATGTTACAGCAAATATTAACTTTACAGATTTATTGAACAATTGTTCCCTAAAGTGGAATCGATAGCAAGTGTGGGCAGATTAGAATAGCATAACAGAATCTTGTCTTTAATTGTATTACCGAATTGTAATGCCCACGCGGAGAATATGCCGGGTTGTCCTTTGGGAAATGAAATTAAGTTCTGGATAAAATCCTACACGAAAGAGATGAAAGATGTTGGATATTATAATTATATATATATATGCGCATGTCTTTTCTTGTGGGACATTTTCTTTGCCTCTTTGTGCATTAGCCATGTATAATTACGCTATTTGTATCTTCTAACCATCTGCATTTGCGCCAAATCCACCGTTGTTTTCCATGCGTGCATATAGCTTGTGCGTTATATATATAGAATTATGTATAATCTGAAGTATTTTCAAATTTTTCTATCTGTCAGTTTGTTTAGAATGCCCCTCTGCTGTGTGTCCACCGTGACGAGGTAGAGGGGCTTGTGCGTCCCAATGACCCCAAGAGCTATGCCGACGGTAGCACAGCTACTGGTAGGGCCACCCATGTCGGACAGGTCAAGGGAGAGGGACCAGACGAAGAGACACACAAACCTGCTGCCTTGTAGGTAGACTGGGGACAGTCAAAGGCTAGGGAAAGCACCCCGAATACATGCTTGTCAAAATCGGATGTACTGAGCCACAGGCTTGACAAAGCAGTGCAATGTAACTTAATTCATGATGTCACAAATCAAAATTAATCGTTATGGTGCTAATCCCGTGAAGTCCCATCAGGCGGTGATAGTGCCGGGCCCCCTGCCTCGAGGGGGTCCACCCATGACTACTGGTGGTCACCTTCCCCTGTGCTGTGGAGTCAAGGCACAGAGAAGTAGGTTAAGAGCTATTGACCAAATACCAAGGACACTCAACATACTACAGTGGAATGCCGAAGGAGTTTACAAGAAGAAAGACTCCCTAACACAGCGTCTTCATAAAGATAGAATAGATGTGGCATGCATTCAAGAGACACACCTCAACGCCAATCACAAATTCTCAGTCAGAGGATATCAGGCCACACGTTTCGACCGCGAAGGACACCAAGGAGGAGTTCTAATACTTACACGAAATACAATACCTTGCAGCGAAGTATCTGTGATCTCTGACAACCAAACGGAAATTATAGGTGTTGATATAATGATAAAGGACGTGAAAATAAGAATCTACAATCTGTATAGCCCAGCAGATAAGGACCTTACACTCTCAAACATGAAAATAACTGACACAAACTGCATTATTGTCGGAGACTTTAATAGCCCTTCAGAAAGATGGGGATACCCAGATACTGACAAAAGAGGAGATGAATTGGAGGACTGGGAAATAGACTCAAATCTCCATCTACTCAACAAAGCGGATGACACACCGTGCTTCTACTCCAGAAGATGGCTTACCACTTCTACTCCAGACTTAGCTTTCTGCACAGGAGACATCCTCCACAAAATCGATCGCCATGTGCTGGACCAATTAGCAGGTAGTGACCACAGACCAATCAAGCTTGTAATGAATATGGAGTATGTTCCACAGGAGCAAAAGCCCTTGCCCCGCTGGAATTACAAACGAGCAGATTGGGACAGATTTGCCATACTAACAGACAAATATTGTGAAAACATAAATACACGATATGGCAACATAAAGCAAATGGTGGAAAGTCTAAACAGAGCGATAATACAGGCAGCCACTGAGTCCATTCCTAGAGGAGCGAGGAAAAATTACAAACCATACTGGACTGAAGAACTACAAAGTTTGGAGGACAAAGTTGAAGATGCTAGGAAGACCGCAGAGAGAGAACAAACAATTGAAGCGAATATCTCTCTCAAAGCCATCTCAGCAAAATATAAAAGAACAGTAAATCAAACAACAAGAGATTGTTGGAGGGAAAAAACAGAAAACCTGAATTTTGACAGGGATGGAAACAAACTATGGAAACTAGTGAAAGCCATGAACAATGAAGGACCTAGAAACAAACAAATAACAATTAAACAAGGAAATGCCTTGCTTACAGGGAAAAAAGGCTGCAAATGCACTAATGGAACACTATGCAAATGCAAACCACATTGATATTACAACCGAACAGAAGAAAGCAATCAAAGATAAACAGATACATCATAGAAATACAGAGACAGTAGCAGAATATATGATGGCAAATCTAACAATGGAAGAAATGGAACAGGCAATGAATACCCTAAAAAAGAAGAAATCACCAGGAAAGGATGGAATCACAAATGAAATGCTAATAGGACTAGGCACCAAGGCAAAGAAGAAACTACTAGCAGTCCTAAATAACAGCTGGAAGAGAGGAATAGTCCCACAGGCATGGAAGGAAGCTATACTAATACCAGTCCCAAAGAAAGGAAAAGACCTGGAAGAACCAAATGGCTATCGACCTATCAGTCTACTTAGCTGTGTAGGAAAATTAATGGAACGCATTATCAATGGCAGGCTAACATGGCATCTGGAAGAAAACAAACTCTTAACACCACACCAAGCAGGATTCAGAAAGTACAGATCCACTGAAGATCAAATAACCTATATAGCTCAGGAAATAGAGGATGCCTTCCAAGAGAAAAAACACACACTAGCAGTCTGGATAGATTTAGAAAAAGCATTTGATAAAGTATGGAAGGAAGGACTGAAAGTAAAACTGCAAAACATGCATGTTTGTGGAAAAATGTATAAATGTATCAGCCACTACCTTGAGAACAGAACTGCCAGGACAAAAGTACAAGGACAAACAAGTAAAATGATGCTGCTGGAGCAAGGTGTCCCCCAAGGAGGAGTTCTTTCACCAACATTATTCCTAGCCTATATAAATGACATCACAGAAAATTTTCCAGCCAGAGTACACACATCCTCCTTTGCAGATGACCTAGCCATATGGACATCTGAAGAATATATTACTACAGCTAACAGCAGAATACAGCAAGCCTTATTAGCGCTAGAGGACTGGTCAAAATCATGGCTAGTGAAGATAAGTGAGGAGAAAACAACATGCACAATGTTCTCCCTCTCAAATAAAACTCAGCAACCTAAGCTGGTATTGAATGGAAAAATATTGCACCATGAAGACAATCCAAACTATCTAGGAGTCACATTTGATCGTCGCCTGACATGGAAGACACAGGTTGAGAAAAATCGAACAAGAGCAAGGCAGAGAATGGCAATCATGAAAAAGCTTGCTGGTACAACGTGGGGAGCAGATGAGAAAGTTCTCAAGAAGTTATATACTGGACGGGTGAGGCCAGTACTGGAATATGGCATTGCAGCTTGGGCAACAGCAGCTAAGTCAAACTTTAACAAAATAAGTAGAGTCCAAAACCAAGGAATGCGAATCATAACTGGAAGCCTGAAGACAACGCCTATTAATGAACTAGAAAAGATCACTTGTTTACAACCAATGCAGGATAGAAGAGATAGCAGAGCCCAGCAACAAGCAGAAAAATTTAGAAGATTGACAGACCACCCTATGTACAACAGATTTAATGGTTTTGGAAAGGGAAGACTGAAGCGTAGCAACTTTGTAGAAACTGCAAAACGAAGGATTAGGGCAGATCCTATACTTAACATATCAACAGTCAAGCCCATACACAATGCACACAAGTTCCCAGCTTGGAGACAGCAGCAACTGCCTGAGATGATAGAAAACATTCCTGGTATTGAGAAAAAGAACACTCAGCATGAAACCGAAAGAAGAGAAATAACCCTAAACTACATAAAAGAACATTACCCAAGCAGGAATTGGACCCATGCATATACAGATGGATCAGCCAAAAATTCAATAGAGAATGGAGGAGGAGGAATTCTCCTAAATTTAAAAAATGGAGTGAAAAAAACACATTCAATGGCAACTGGAAAATTTTCAAGTAACTTCAAAGCGGAGGTAGAGGCTTTGAAAACTGCAGCAGAAATGCTCTTGATGGAGGAAAATAAAGAGAAGCAAATAGCTATCTTCACAGATGCAAAGTCAGCTGTCTCAATACTGAAGAGCAATAACAGCACAGAACTAGCTGACCTAAGAGCAGCACTCCATGGTCTATGCCAGAAATCCAAAAAAGTTGTAATACAGTGGATCCCATCACATTGCAGTATACCTGGAAACGAAGAGGCTGACAGACTGGCAAAAGAGGGCGGACGACTACCACAGCCCGACATAGACATAACCTATAATGAGGCAAAGAGGTTGATAAAAAGCACTTATAGAACCAAATGGGAATCAGAGCATCCAGGCCATCAGAAGGATGATGCATATTACAAACTCGACCGAAGAGAACAAGTAGCAATCTTCAGACTCCGCATAGGACATAACAGGCTGAAATACCACTTGTTCAATAAACTAAAGATAGGAGATACAGATGAATGTAATTGTAGAACTGGAAAAATGACAGCAAAACATTTGCTGCAGGATTGCCCAACGTATGCAGAACAGAGAAAGATATTTTGGCCCACACCTACTTCATTTGAGGACAAGCTCTATGGAGATATCAACAAGCTCAAGTTGACCGCAGCTTACTTTAACTGCATACAGGTTGACATTTAAAGGTGCATGAAGACCCAGAGGCATGAAATGGAATATTGCTTGGATAGCAAATCCATTATGTGGAATGTCCAAATCGAAAGCTTGCTGTGTGGGCTTCATAAAAGGTGGAAAAGTGTTCTATTGGCACGAAATGGAATATTGCTTGGATAGCAAATCCATTACGTGGAAAGTCCGAATCAAAAGCCCATTGTGTGGGCTTCATAAAAGGTGGAAAAGTGTCCTAGTGGCATGAAATGGAATATTGCTTCGATAGCAAATCCATTACGTGGAAAGTCCGAATCAAAAGCCCACTGTGTGGACTTCATAAAAGGTGGAAAAGTGTCCTAGTGGCACGAAATGGAATATTGCTTGGATAGCAAATCCATTACATGGAAAGTCCGAATCGAAAGCTCACTGTGTGGATGTCATCTGCAGACTGCATACTTCTGGTTTCCGGAAGAACATCCTATGGTGAACGGAAGGCCCAATATACGGAAGTGAGGCTAAGCAGCCATGTGCAGGACGTGACGATTCCTTGTGTGAGCCCAGTACCAGAGCGCTATGTATCGGCTCTGCAAGTATGGAAGCCTCCTTGGATGGCGGGGAATGCCCATGGTCTGCCCCTGCCTTCCCTTGAGGGCTGACCAGGATCTTTGGCTGTTCTATATGGACCAGCTGGGATGGGGGATAACACCACAACAGTGAGAGTCAAACGTCCTAAGAAACCCCCGGGAAGGTTAACCCGGTCAACAAATGCCCGCAGAAGTCGGATGTGTCGGCCTAACGGCGCAATAACGCAGCTCTGATGTAAACAGGCACAACGCAATCACATCCGGAAAAAAAACTCCGGATGAATGAAGAAGAAGAAGAAGAAGAATGCCTTCTGTCACCCAAGCATTGTTATTAGTAATATTAGTGTTTGTAATGTTACTAGCTACGCATATACTTGATTATTTTGTGGAGCCGCGTGCCATGGTTGATAAGGCGTTTGTCTGCTAATACAGTGGTCTCTGTTCAATCCCAACATAAGCAATATGATTTTTTGTTCGATTAGTGTTAGCGCTGGGGTCCACCGTTTAGTAATCCGCGTATTGTAAATATTAGGACCCAGTGTCATTTAGTGGGGATTCTCGTTTGATGGCAATTTAAACCTGTCATTTAGTGGGATCCTCATTTAACGGACATGTAAACCTGTCATTTAGTAGGACCCTCGTTTAATGGACATTTACACCGGTCATTTAGAAGAATTATCGTTTAATGGACATTTAAACCTGTCATTTAGCAGGATCCTCGTTTAATGGACATTTAAACCTGTCATTGAGTAGGAATCGCATTCGGTGGACATTAGAACCCATCTGTCGAATTAGTAGAGCACATCGTCCATGAACATAATTTACCATCGATTGGGACGGGGGGAGGGGGGGGGGTGTTGATGTGTGCTGAAATGGTTTCTGATCACGGCATCTCTGGGTGGGTGGGGCGTGGGGTGGAGGCCACCAACTCCGAGACGCCCTGCCAGTTCAGGTTTGATCTACCATTTACCCGTGGTGTACAGCGAGAACATGGCAGCAGTACTGCCTGGGGTTCCGTAAAGCCAGCATAGAGCTGGCTTCCGCCCGAGGTGCGGTACAGGGTATCGCTATACACTCATCACAATGGCCTGCACTTTCCCCCGTGATTGCGACTTAAGTCACAACACCACGAGCTAATATAATAAGAATAGTATCTGTAACAACAACAGTAATAATATTATAATCTTAGTATGACGCCATAAACAATGTATTCCCTTTGTGAGTGTAAACACAGACGCCATAAACAATGTATTCCCTTTATGGGTGTAAACACAGACACCATAAACAATGTATTCCCTTCACGAGTGCAAACACAGACGCCATAAACAATGTATTCCCTTCATGAGTGTAAACACGGGCGCCATAAACAATGTATTCCCTTTGTGAGTGTAAACACAGACGCCATAAACAATGTATTCCCTTTGTGAGTGTAAACACGGGCGCCATAAACAATGTATTCCCTTTATGAGTGTAAACACGGGCGCCATAAACAATGTATTCCCTTTGTGAGTGTAAACACAGACGCCATAAACAATGTATTCCCTTCATGAGTGTAAACACGGGCGCCATAAACAATATATTCCCTTTGTGAGTGTAAACACAGACGCCATAAACAATGTATTCCCTTTATGAGTGTAAATACAGACGCCATAAACAATGTATTCCCTTCATGAGTGTAAACACAGATGCCATAAACAATGTATTCCCTTTGTGAGTGTAAACACAGATGCCATAAACAATGTATTCCCTTTGTGAGTGTAAATACAGACGCCATAAACAATGTATTCCCTTTGTGAGTGTAAACACAGACGCCATAAACAATGTATTCCCTTTGTGAGTGTAAACACAGACGCCATAAACAATGTATTCCCTTTGTGAGTGTAAACACAGACGCCATAAACAATGTATTCCCTTTGTGAGTGTAAACACAGACGCCATAAACAATGTATTCCCTTCATGAGTGTAAACACAGACGCCATAAACAATGTATTCCCTTTATGAGTGTAAACACAGACGCCATAAACAATGTATTCCCTTCATGAGTGTAAACACAGACGCCATAAACAATATATTCCCTTCATGAGGGTAAACACAGACGCCATAAACAATGTATTCCCTTTGTGAGTGTAAATACAGACGCCATAAACAATGTATTCCCTTTGTGAGTGTAAACACAGACGCCATAACCAATGTATTCCCTTCATGAGTGTAAATACAGACGCCATAAACAATGTATTCCTTCGTGAGTGTAAACACAGACGCCATAAACAATGTATTCCCTTCATGAGTGTAAAAACAGACGCCATAAACAATGTATTCCCTTTGTGAGTGTAAACACAGACGCCATAAACAATGTATTCCCTTTGTGAGTGTAAACAGACGCCATAAACAATGTATTCCCCTTTATGAGTGTAAACACAGACGCCATAAACAAGTATTCCCTTTGTGAGTGTAAACACAGACGCCATAAACAATGTATTCCCTTCATGAGTGTAAACACAGACGCCATAAACAATGTATTCCCTTTGTGAGTGTAAACACAGACGCCATAAACAATGTATTCCCTTCATGAGTGTAAACACAGACGCCATAAACAATGTATTCCCTTTGTGAGTGTAAACACAGACGCCATAAACAATGTATTCCCTTTGTGAGTGTAAACACAGACGCCATAAACAATGTATTCCCTTTGTGAGTGTAAACACAGACGCCATAAACAATGTATTCCCTTCATGAGTGTAAACACAGACGCCATAAACAATGTATTCCCTTCATGAGTGTAAACACAGACGCCATAAACAATGTATTCCCTTCATGAGTGTAAACACAGACGCCATAAACAATGTATTCCCTTCATGAGTGTAAACACAGACGCCATAAACAATGTATTCCCTTCATGAGTGTAAACACAGACGCCATAAACAATGTATTCCCTTTGCGAGTGTAAACACAGACGCCATAAACAATGTATTCCCTTTGCGAGTGTAAACACAGACGCCATAAACAATGTATTCCCTTCATGAGTGTAAACACAGCCGCCTTAACTGATTCAATGCCAAACAACAAGTACTTTTGGACCAAACATGGTACACAATCAAATGAACAAGTACAATGTGTGTTTTTAATGATTGTGAGGTTTTTAAAAATATTTCCGTTCCAAGTTTTGTATGTACCTGTTATGTTACATGAACTCCACACAGGGTGAATACAAAACTTAGAACGGCAGTATTTTCAAACACCCCACAGTCATTAAAAATACACCCTGTATAACGCATGAAGTGAATAAACGAATGAGACAGTTAGAGCATTGCTTTGTTGATCCTGGAGCTTCTGCAGCTTGTCTTGTTCCAGACGTATTGCTGTTACTTTCCCTATGGAGTAGGATAAGCAGGCCGAGAGAGGAATCATGCTACATGGACAACACATGCTGTGATGTCGGTTCCTATAGTGTGTGTTTTTTTGTTTGCCTCAATATAAAATTCAATATCTCAGTAACGGGCTGAGATAAAATGATGAGATTTAGTATATAACCTTATCATTATGTCCACCCAACAAAAAAATTTTTGTTCTGGAGATTTTACAGCAGATTTCAAAGTTAGCTTATATACGGTATATTAATTATGACTTAAAGATTACGTCCATGATTTTAACAGTTTTACAGCTTCCCCAAGATTCGACCCAAATTATTCAAAATTTTCACGTGACTTTCGTTTTCAAACAAACAGCGCGAAGATTCAGAGGCGTCTCCAAATGTGGGTTCTTTCATGAAACGTGATTATATAAATAAACTAGCTGACAAGGCCCGGTTTCTGGTGGAAATCAATCAATCAATCAATCTATCTGTCTGTCTGTCTGTCTGTCTGTCTGTCTGTCTGTCTGTCTGTCTGTCTGAATGTCTGCCGGTTGGCTGACCCATCCACCGACCGACCGACCGACCCACCGACCTACCGATATCTATCTATCTATCTATCTATCTATCTATCTATCTATCTATCTATCTATCTATCTATCTATCTATCTATCTATCTATCTAATCTATCTATCTGTCTGTCTGTCTGTCTGTCTGTCTGTCTGTCTGCCTGTCTGCCTGCCTGCCGGCCCACCCACCCACCGACCGATCGACCGACGTACCGATATCTATCTACCTATCTATCTATCTATCTATCTATCTATCTATCTATCTATCTATCTATCTATCTATCTATCTATCTATCTAATCTATCTAATCTATCTAATCTATCTGTCTGTCTGCCTGCCTGCCTGCCGGCCCACCCACCCACATACCGACCGACCGACCGACAGATATCTATCTATCTATCTATCTATCTATCTATCTATCTATCTATCTATCTATCTATCTATCTATCTATCTATCTAATCTATCTATCTGTCTGTCTGTCTGTCTGTCTGTCTGTCTGTCTGTCTGTCTGTCTGCCTGTCTGCCTGCCTGCCTGCCGGCCCACCCACCCACCGACCGATCGACCGACGTACCGATATCTATCTACCTATCTATCTATCTATCTATCTATCTATCTATCTATCTATCTATCTATCTATCTATCTATCTATATATCTATCTATCTAATCTATCTAATCTATCTAATCTATCTAATCTATCTGTCTGTCTGTCTGCCTGCCTGCCGGCCCACCCACCCACATACCGACCGACCGACCGACAGATATCTATCTATCTATCTATCTATCTATCTATCTATCTATCTAATCTATCTATCTATCTATCTGTCTGTCTGTCTGTCTGTCTGTCTGTCTGCCTGTCTGCCTGCCGGCCCACCCACCCACCGACCGATCGACCGACGTACCGATATCTATCTACCTATCTATCTATCTATCTATCTATCTATCTATCTATCTATCTATCTATCTATCTAATCTATCTAATCTATCTAATCTATCTGTCTGTCTGCCTGCCTGCCTGCCTGCCGGCCCACCCACCCACATACCGACCGACCGACCGACAGATATCTATCTATCTATCTATCTATCTATCTATCTATCTATCTATCTTATCTAATCTAATCTATCTGTCTGTCCTATCTATCTAATCTATCTGTCTGTCTGTCTGTCTGCCTTCCTGCCGGCCCACCCACCCACTAACCGACCGACCTACCGATATCTATCTATCTATCTATCTATCTATCTATCTATCTATCTATCTATCTATCTATCTATCTATCTATCTATCTATCTATCTATCTATCTATCTATCTGCCTGCCGGCCCGACCACCCACCCACCGACTGACCGACCGACCTACCGATATCAATCTATCTAATCTATCTGTCTGTCCTATCTAATCTATCTGTCTGTCTGTCTGTCTGCCTGCCTACCCACCCACCCACTAACCGACCGACCTACCGATATCTATCTATCTATCTATCTATCTATCTACCTACCTATCTATCTATCTATCTATCTATCTGTCTGTCTGCCTGCTTGCCGACCCACCCACCCACCCACCGACCGACCGACCCACCGACCGACCGATCCACCCACTCAGCCAGCCAGCCAGCCATCCATCCACCCACCTATCTTTCTGCCTACCTACCTACCTACCTACCTACCTTTCTGTCTGTCCGGGCCGCGTCATTCATTTTATTCAGAGACTGTCGAGGGTCGTCGCTGGAGCTACGGAGTTCGTGCTTTGTGCGACGCTTTCCGCGCTGCGGAAAGAAACTGAGCCATATGGGATAAAAACCCGGTGCAATGCAGCCGATTCTGTCGACTGTAAGCTACTTCTTTGATTGCACCCACTCCCATACGAATCCAGATACGCCTTTGTTTGTCATCTGAATTTGCAGGTCCTCATTACCGTAAACATAACTTTTTTAACAAGAAATCACTAGTTGTTAAGCAAAACATCAAAGGAATGATGCCGCTTTTAATGATTTAAGTTGTTTTTGGACATATCAAAGACATATTCCTTGGGTGGGGGTAAATATAAGACGGCTGGAAAAATTTCATAACGATGCAACAGATAGTTTTCAAAATAATTGATCTTGAATGAAGGCATAAATTTCCGGACAGACTATAGATCAATCAATCAATCTATCTACAATTCAGCCCAAGTTTTGTGCTATGGTGAGGTATAACTCCATCCCTGGTCCCTGCCATGGTTTGTAGTTATACCTTTTTTGAAGCACAGTGTAACAAACTATCGTCTTGTCAAGACGGTAAGGTGCACGTGATTTGGCTGAAATACTAAAGATATACTCGCTGATATTGTTTGAATATGGAATATATTATCCCCACGGTGGTCTAAGATATACAAGGAAGTCGTAAACTGAGTTAACTCCCCTACACAGCGGAAAATATGCTGAAG
Organism: Cepaea nemoralis; assembly: GCA_014155875.1. Lineage (NCBI taxonomy): Eukaryota > Metazoa > Mollusca > Gastropoda > Stylommatophora > Helicidae > Cepaea > Cepaea nemoralis. The sequence continues at coordinate 211,955 of JACEFZ010025952.1, read as the reverse complement.
ACAAACATAAAGTCATTATTTTGAATAAACTACACAAGGTTAATGGAGATGTGACTGTTGGGAAGAGTCTTTGCTGGCTCGAGTGTGGGTTCCTGAAAATGTCAAAGAGATGCAACACCGTTACAACAAATAGCTAGAGGCCACTGACAGTATTTGAAAATATAATGAGAAATTACAATGCGACACCATGCGTGGCTAGGAACTCAATTGCTTGCGGCAATCAAAAAGTGGGACTAAATGGCAATCAACAAGTTGGACTAAATAACAATCAACAAATTGGATTAAACAACAATCAAGAAATTGGACTAAATACGAATCAACAAGTTGGACTAAACAACAATCAAGAAGTTGGACTAAATAACAGTCAAGAAGTTGGACTAAATGTGTAAACATGTGTTCCGTTTCGGCACTCGATGGGCGATGGAGTCAACATCACGCCGCCAGCTTTTACCTCCCAGAAACACTGTTGGCACCGGTTCTAGGCCAGGTATGTCTGGGAGCCATGACAATTAAAAACACTCACAGAACACAGCAAGGGGAATTCGAACATATAATTACCGTACCGACAGTTAGCGTGCCTGGCACGGCGCTAACGCGACTCTATATTAGTTTCATCATGTGACGGGTCCTGTACACACAGTCGCTTTCAAGAAACGTGCCGAAAAGTGTCAATCTCTCCTGCCTGCCTGCCTGCCTGCCTGCCTGCCTGCCTGCCTGCCTGCCTGCCTGCCTGTCTGTCTGTCTGTCTGTCTGTCTGTCTGTCTGTCTGTCTGTCTGTCTGTCTGTCTGTCTGTCTGTGTCCTTCTGTCACATACCCTAGTTAAGTATACGTGTCTCTAGCTGGACGTGCGACAAAGCTCACTTATTATTTCATTGAGGCGCTGCAGTCTTTAGTATCTGAAATCAGTAGGTTTTAATCCCAGTGTGTACAACTTTCCATGTATATATTGCCTAGTTCTTCCGCTTATCTCAATTGAGGCCAGCCAGTACGACTGAATACATTTCTCATGCGACTTTTTGAGGCTCTCTTTCTTCTGTCCTTCCATTTAATTGTCCGTCCAATGGCATATAGAAAGCTGACCCATGCACATCTAAGCGTAAGTTAGACATAAATGTTGTTAATAGCATCCTCCATTAACATTACGAAATTATCGGGTTTATTTTCGCAGTAACTTTCATTTGTTGTGAGCACATCTCTACGCCATTATTGTGTATTTCAATCAATAAATTAACTTCTGTGACAATGTTCACATTAGATTCTTAAGAACTTAAGAAATAACGCCAAACAAACGCCCTAAAGTAACCCCTAATAAATAGGATATGTCTGATACATACAGATAAATAGTACACATCTGAAACAAGTTAACGGATTCAGTGCTAAACAAAAAAGTAAGTTTGGACCAAACAAGGTACACAATCAAATGAACAAGTGTTATAATGTAAATGTTCATTGATTGAGAACTGAACTTTCTGAAGATACCACGAAATAAAACAAATAACACTATGCGATATATTGTCCTTCTGTCCAAATGGGAGGTCATATTTGGCGATATCTCTTCTCTTTCTTCTGCGCACATCCGAAGTGTTTTTTCGGACGTGATTGCGTTGTGCCTGTTTACAGCAGAGCGCGTTCTTGCGCCGTAAGGCCAACACATCCGACTTCTGCGGGCGTTTCTTGACCGGGTTAACCTTCCCGGAGTGGCGATATATTATCCTTCGGCACTGAAGCAGTTAAATAATTTAAATATCTAGGATCATAGAAGATGGCAGAATAGACAGAAAAATCGATATCAGTGGGATCACAGACGATGGCGGAATAGACAGAAATATCGAGATCAGATGTCGAACAGCAAGTGCGCTCAGGTATCAACTATCATCCGTACTACAAGAAACATATGAAAATCTTACACTCATTAGAGCAATTAGACGCAGACGGTCAAAGTTTTATAGACATGTTATGAGAAGAAACAAATTGGAGAACTTGGTGACAACTGGCAAGATCGAGGGGACGAGAACAAAAGGAAGACAGAGAAATAAATACCTGGATGGCTTGACAACGTGGCATGGCCGAGACAGGAACATTGAGCTGCTCCACGACTCTGGTGATGGAGTGAAATGGCGAATCATGACCGCCCACGCTTATATGTATGGCACATAATGGATGGGTGGATGACCCATACTGAAACCCCCAAATATACCTATGACCGTAAAACGACAGATAATAAATAACATATTCATACCAATCCTATGCTACCGGTGTCAAACTTAGACATTATCTGAATTACAATGACACAAAATCAACGTCTGCGAGATGAGATGCTTGAGAAGAGCTGCCAACTTAACTATCCGAGACTGAGTAAGAAATGATGTTATCAGACAGACAATGGAATCAACACCTTGCACTACATATACTGAAAGACAGAAGATCATTGGTTCGGCCATCTCGCTAGAATGCAACACCATCAACTACCAGCACTGGCCTTACATCAAAGAGGATCTGCTACGAGAGCACTAGAACACTCGAGAAGACAATAGATTGACGGCATCAAAAACATTGTACAATCGCACGGAATGACACTATACAGTGCCACCCGTCGGCTGCTGGAATACCAACTATTCCTTCTCACAACTCTTGACGAAAAATAGTGGACGATGATGATGAGTTCTGGTGTAAATATAACGATTACACGAATGGTTTCAACAAACAAAAACGTGCTATTTGATAAGATAATATTTCCTTTCCATTTTTCCGGTATCCCTAACCCGTTCAGCCTCAGAAGAGAAGTCATAATTAGGGTCCACCCCAGCCTCAGGTTAATTGATTAATACACCTGTAACCGAAGCAGCCATATTTCGGGTATTAATCTGAAAAGGATTGTCGTCAATAGGGGTAATGAAAAGATGATGGACGTTAAATATCTTAATTATACTCTTAATATTTGCTTATGTAATTTAAAACATGTAACATGATATTATTATCGCTAACATTATTATTGCCGGAACAGACGCATCGAAAATGTTGATCACTGGAGTAGAAGAAGACGATGAAGCATATTGCAATATTGTTAATACAGTTCTTCTTCCTCTTCTTGTTTCGTTCGCTGGAAATTTTCCTATATTGCAATGTTGTCTCTTGCATGAACTTCATTATCTTTTTTAGTTCCTTCAGAGGTCCATAGAGTTTAACCTGCAGTTAGTTAATACTGACTATGAATATTGTTCAATACCTAAACAATATTTAACTTTTGTACCAGGAATTCCATCCATCATGTGCCATGCCGATAAGCGTGGGCGGTCATGTTCTGCCATCTCACTCGATCACCAGATTCGTGGATCATCTTTGTGTTCCTGTCTCGACCATGCCACGTGGCTAAGCCATCCAGGTATTTATTTCTCGGTCTTCCCCTTGGTCTCTTCCCTTCGATCTCACCAGTTGTCACCAAGTTCTCCAATTCATGGCTTCTCATAAAATGTCGAAAAATTTTTGACTGTCTACGTCTAATGTCTCTAATAAGTTTACGATCTTCATTTGTTTCTTGAAGGACTTGTTCATTGGTTTTTTCTATCTGTCCATAGTACCGGGAATTCAGAATATTATTATTAGATTATTATTCATTGTTGACCTCCCTTACATGTAGGACTTCCGCTTCCTCTCTGGCTCATGTTGGTGTAACTGTCGTGGTTGAGGTTGTGTCTTGACGTATTCATCGTCTTACCGCGACACCATGAGGGTCGAAAAGTGTTTTGTTTGTTCTGCGCCAATATATCCAGGACATGGAATGGCTTTTGTCAGGAATGATTGCAAGGTATGACGCATTTGTTTTGTGCATCATTTAGTAAATACATAAACACCTTCCTTTACTTTACTACTTTTTACTACTTTACTTAATAGTAATAGTATTACTTTCATATGTTCGTTCAATCGTTGTCTTGTTAGAATGTTACACGTTAGTTTTTAGAATATGCACCATATTGTCTAAATAAATATAAATAAAATACGGGAGAAGCTATACACAATATTTTGTGTATAGTCCGAGCCACTATACACAAAAATTTGTCGCTGGTCACGTGATTATTCGGGGCAAAATTTTGTGAATAGTAGTTAGTACGAGCCGCTTCTCTTCTCGTCTTGTCTCTTGAATCTTCTCGTCTGTCTTTTTTTGTTGTTGTTGAAAGTTCTTTTTCTTCAAACCTCACAAAGACAATACTTGTCGACAAGGACACACTCTATGTACAGTGATATTTTATTTGGCAAATAAAATTCACGTTAAACATCTATTGGATTCATCCGAGACTATCACTATCACTCCGTCGGTGCCTGGGGGATGCGCCCTCCAACAGCTACCGCAGATCCATAGAGCACACTTTATTCACATGCTTCGAGTTTCTCAGTTCTATATTTTAGTTCATAAAACAAGCAACTAGAAAGTCGCTTAGAAGCCCTGGAGATGTGGATATACAGAAGAATATGTCGTATTTCATGGAAACAAAGCAATCAAATGCAGAGGTTCTAGGAAAACTGGGAATGAATAGAGAGTGAGAGAGAGTTGACGGAAGAAATAAAGAGGAGGCAAGTGAAATATTTCGACCATGTTATTGTTAAAAGATTTCTTCTTCTTCTTCGTTCATCCGGAGTTTTTTTTCGGATGTGATTGCGTTGTGCCTGTTTACAGCAGAGCTGCGTTCTTGCGCCGTTAGGCCGACACATCCGACTTCTGCGGGCATTTGTTGACCGGGTTAACCTTCCCGGGGGTTTCTTAGGACGTTTGACTCTCACTGTTGTGGTGTTATCCCCCATCCCAGCTGGTCCATATAGAACAGCCAAAGATCCTGGTCAGCCCTCAAGGGAAGGCATGGGCATTCCCCGCCATCCAAGGAGGCTTCCATACTTGCAGAGCCGATACATAGCGCTCTGGTACTGGGCTCACCCAAGGAATCGTCACGTCCTGCACATGGCTGCTTAGCCTCACTTCCGTATATTGGGCCTTCCGTTCACCATAGGCTGTTCTTCCGGAAACCAGAAGTATGCAGTCTGCAGATGACATCCACACAGTGAGCTTTCGATTCGGACTTTCCACGTAATGGATTTGCTATCCAAGCAATATTCCATTTCATGCCACTAGGACACTTTTCCACCTTTTATGAAGCCCACACAATGGGCTTTTGATTCGGACTTTCCACGTAATGGATTTGCTATCAAGCAATATTCCATTTCGTGCCACTAGGACACTTTTCCACCTTTTATGAAGCCCACACAGCGAGCTTTCGATTTGGACTTTCCACATAATGGATTTGCTATCCAAGCAATATTTCATTTCATGCCTCTGGGTCTTCATGCACCTTTAAATGTCAACCTGTATGTAGTTAAAGTAAGCTGCGGTCAACTTGAGCTTGTTGATATCTCCATAGAGCTTGTCCTCAAATGAAGCAGGTGTGGGCCAAAATATCTTTCTCTGTTCTGCATACGTTGGGCAATTCCTGCAGCAAATGTTTTGCTGTCATTTTTCCAGTTCTACAATTACATTCATCAGTATCTCCTATCTTTAGTTTATTGAACAAGTGGTATTTCAGCCTGTTATGTCCTGTGCGGAGTCTGAAGATTGCTACTTGTTCTCTTCGGTCGAGTTTGTAATATGCATCATCCTTCTGATGGCCTGGATGCTCAGATTCCCATTTGGTTCTATAAGTGCTTTTTATCAACCTCTTTGCCTCATTATAGGTTATGTCTATGTCAGGCTGTGGTAGTCGTCCGCCCTCTTTTGCCAGTCTGTCAGCCTCTTCGTTTCCAGGTATACTGCAATGTGATGGGATCCACTGTATTACAACTTTTTTGGATTTCTGGCATAGACCATGGAGTGCTGCTCTTAGGTCAGTTCTGTGCTGTTATTGCTCTTGAGTATTGAGACAGCTGACTTTGCATCTGTGAAGATAGCTATTTGCTTCTCTTTATTTTCCTCCATCAGGAGCATTTCTGCTGCAGTTTTCAAAGCCTCTACCTCCGCTTTGAAGTTACTTGAAAATTTTCCAGTTGCCATTGAATGTGTTTTTTTCACTCCATTTTTTATATTTAGGAGAATTCCTTCTCCTCCATTCTCTATTGAATTTTTGGCTGATCCATCTGTATATGCATGGGTCCAATTCCTGCTTGGGTAATGTTCTTTTATGTAGTTTAGGGTTATTTCTCTTCTTTCGGTTTCATGCTGAGTGTTCTTTTTCTCAATACCAGGAATGTTTTCTATCATCTCAGGCAGTTGCTGCTGTCTCCAAGCTGGGAAGTTGTGTGCATTGTGTATGGGCTTGACTGTTGATATGTTAAGTATAGGATCTGCCCTAATCCTTCGTTTTGCAGTTTCTACAAAGTTGCTACGCTTCAGTCTTCCCTTTCCAAAACCATTAAATCTGTTGTACATAGGGTGGTCTGTCAATCTTCTAAATTTTTCTGCTTGTTGCTGGGCTCTGCTATCTCTTCTATTCTATCCTGCATTGGTTGTAAACAAGTGATCTTTTCTAGTTCATTAATAGGCGTTGTCTTCAGGCTTCCAGTTATGATTCGCATTCCTTGGTTTTGGACTCTACTTATTTTGTTAAAGTTTGACTTAGCTGCTGTTGCCCAAGCTGCAATGCCATATTCCAGTACTGGCCTCACCCGTCCAGTATATAACTTCTTGAGAACTTTCTCATCTGCTCCCCACGTTGTACCAGCAAGCTTTTTCATGATTGCCATTCTCTGCCTTGCTCTTGTTCGATTTTTCTCAACCTGTGTCTTCCATGTCAGGCGACGATCAAAGGTGACTCCTAGATAGTTTGGATTTTCTTCATGGCGCAATATTTTTCCATTCAATACCAGCTTAGGTTGCTGAGTTTTATTTGAGAGGGAGAACACTGTGCATGTTGTTTTCTCCTCACTTATCTTCACTAGCCATGATTTTGACCAGTCCTCTAGCGCTAATAAGGCTTGCTGTATTCTGCTGTTAGCTGCACTAATATATTCTTCAGATGTCCATATGGCTAGGTCATCTGCAAAGGAGGATGTGTGTACTCTGGCTGGAAAATTTTCTGTGATGTCATTTATATATGCTAGGAATAATGTTGGTGAAAGAACTCCTCCTTGGGGGACACCTTGCTCCAGCAGCATCATTTTGCTTGTTTGTCCTTGTACTTTTGTCCTGGCAGTTCTGTTCTCAAGGTAGTGGCTGATCCATTTATACATTTTTCCACAAACATGCATGTTTTGCAGTTTTACTTTCAGTCCTTCCTTCCATACTTTATCAAATGCTTTTTCTAAATCTATCCAGACTGCTAGTGTGTGCTTTTTCTCTTGGAAGGCATCCTCTATTTCCTGAGCTATATAGGTTATTTGATCTTCAGTGGATCTGTATTTTCTGAATCCTGCTTGGTGTGGTGTTAAGAGTTTGTTTTCTTCCAGATGCCATGTTAGCCTGCCATTGATAATGCGTTCCATTAATTTTCCTACACAGCTCAGTAGACTGATAGGTCGATAGCCATTTGGTTCTTCCAGGTCTTTTCCTTTCTTTGGAACTGGTATTAGTATAGCTTCCTTCCATGCCTGTGGGACTATTCCTCTCTTCCAGCTGTTATTTAGGACTGCTAGTAGTTTCTTCTTTGCCTTGGTGCCTAGTCCTATTAGCATTTCATTTGTGATTCCATCCTTTCCTGGTGATTTCTTCTTTTTTAGGGTATTCATTGCCTGTTCCATTTCTTCCATTGTTAGATTTGCCATCATATATTCTGCTGCTGTCTCTGTATTTCTATGATGTGTCTGTTTGTCTTTGATTGCTTTCTTCTGTTCGGTTGTAATATCAATGTGGTTTGCATTTGCATAGTGTTCCATTAGTGCATTTGCAGCCTTTTTGCCTGTAAGCAAGGCATTTCCTTGTTTAATTGTTATTTGTTTGTTTCTAGGTCCTTCATTGTTCATGGCTTTCACTAGTTTCCATAGTTTGTTTCCATCCCTGTCAAAATTCAGGTTTTCTGTTTTTTCCCTCCAACAATCTCTTGTTGTTTGATTTACTGTTCTTTTATATTTTGCTGAGATGGCTTTGAGAGAGATGTTTGCTTCAATTGTTTGTTCTCTCTCTGCTGTCTTCCTGGCATCTTCAACTTTGTCCTCCAAACTTTGTAGTTCTTCAGTCCAGTATGGTTTGTAATTTTTCCTCGCTCCTCTTGGAATGGACTCAGTGGCTGCCTGTATTATCGCTCTGTTTAGACTTTCCACCATTTGCTTTATGTTGCCATATCGTGTATTTATGTTTTCACAATATTTGTCTGTTAGTATGGCAAATCTGTCCCAATCTGCTCGTTTGTAATTCCAGCGGGGCAAGGGCTTTTGCTCCTGTGGAACATACTCCATATTCATTTCAAGCTTGATTGGTCTGTGGTCACTACCTGCTAATTGGTCCAGCACATGGCTATCGATTTTGTGGAGGATGTCTCCTGTGCAGAAAGCTAAGTCTGGAGTAGAAGTTGTAAGCCATCTTCTGGAGTAGAAGCTCGGTGTGTCATCCGCTTTGTTTAGTAGATGGAGATTTGAGTCTATTTCCCAGTCCTCCAATTCATCTCCTCTTTTGTCAGTATCTGGGTATCCCCATCTTTCTGAACGGCTATTAAAGTCTCCGACAATAATGCAGTTTGTGTCAGTTATTTTCATGTTTGAGAGTGTAAGGTCCTTATCTGCTGGGCTATACAGATTGTAGATTCTTATTTTCACGTCCTTTATCATTATGTCAACACCTATAATTTCCGTTTGGTTGTCAGAGATCACAGATACTTCGCTGCAAGGTATTGTATTTCGTGTAAGTATTAGAACTCCTCCTTTGTGTCCTTCGCGGTCGAAACGTGTGGCCTGATTTCCTCTGACTGAGAATTTGTGATTGTCGTTGAGGTGTGTCTCTTGAATGCATGCCACATCTATTCTATCTTTATGAAGACGATGTGTTAGGGAGTCTTTCTTCTTGTAAACTCCTTCGGCATTCCACTGTAGTATGTTGAGTGTCCGGGGTATTTGGTCAATAGCTCTTAACCTACTCCTCTGTGCCTTGACTCCACAGCACAGGGGAAGGTGACCACCAGTAGTCATGGGTGGACCCCCTCGAGGCAGGGGGCCCGGCACTATCACCGCCTGATGGGACTTCACGGGATTAGCACCATATCGATTAATTTTGATTTGTGACATCATGAATTAAGTTACGTTGCACTGCTTTGTCAAGCCTGTGGCTCAGTACATCCGATTTCGACAAGCATTTATTCGGGATGCTTTCCCTAGCCTTTGACTGTCCCCAGTCTACCTACAAGGCAGCAGGTTTCACGTTGCACTGCTTTGTCAAACCTGTGGCTCAGTACATCCGATTTCGACAAGCATGTATTTGGGGTGCTTTCCCTAGCCTTTGACTGTCCCCAGTCTACCTACAAGGCAGCAGGTTTGTGTGTCTCTTCGTCTGGTCCCTCTCCCTTGACCTGTCCGACATGGGTGGCCCTACCAGTAGCTGTGCTACCGTCGGCATAGCTCTTGGGGCCATTGGGATGCACAAGCCCCTCTACCTCGTCACGGTGGACACACAGCAGAGGGGGTTAAAAGATATGATACTCTTATAAAAACCATACTGGGGGGCAAGCGAGCAAGAGGTAGACGATACAAGTGGGAAAATAACATCAAGAGATGGATGGACATCAGCCTGACAGAATGTACAGCCATGGCGAAAGACAGTGATGAAGATAATGTTGGGAGTTGTAGTGGATGTAGTTGGAGATTTTAAATATTTTTTAAAAAAAACATTGCTAGCGGGGAGTCGAACCCCAGTCTCCCGTGCGACACACAGAGATACTAACCACTACACTACCTAGAACACACTGATAGTTCCACAAACATTAATTATATAGTCAAAAAGGAAGTAGACATCACGTGACCAGCCGAATAATCACGTGACCAGCCAAAAAATTTTGTGTATAGCGGCCCGTACTACTCACAAAATTTTGTGTATAGTCAGTGCGATATACTAAATCTTCTAAACTTTAGTTTTAGGCGGCCTGTTTATTATTATTATTTTAAATTTTGACATAAAGCCAAAGTTAGATAGTATTTTATTTTTCTGCATTTTGAATTGTATACCCACAGAAGTCAAAAGTATTGTTGGATTTTATGTTATTTTCCAAGCTTTCATTTGTAGTTTCTAACAATTTCACAATCGCTGTCTTTGCCAAATCATTAATCTATGTATATAATATAATTATAATTTAAGACGCAATTGAATAGTTAAAACCCCACTAGTTCCACAGCCTGGGATTCTGAGATAAATAGCACATTTTTTATTCATTTGTTTTTCATTTTTCTCATTTCTTTCATGTTTTATTATGCTATATAATGTAGTTACTATTAAGTAGCCGGCTCCATATCGAAGGGGTTACGGGTGCAGTTTGTAATCCCACATTCGAAACACAGCTGCAGGCGATTTGGCAGCAGGCCGCCTTGTGTTGTTGTTTTTTTTCAACAAAATTATATGGGTGCCAATCATTCAGAAAGCAATGACAAACCACTGAACGTAAAACTTGCCAAGAGAATACAACAGCAAACAATGCTGGTGTTGACTGCGACGTCCTGTAAAGGATAACTTATTAAAAAGAGTAATGTCTTCCCCGTATTTATAAATTATATCATATATGTTGTTTTGTGTATTTGTTTGCTGATGAAGGCTATTCACCACATATTGTTTTTTTTCTATAATTGTGTCCTGTGTAGCTGCATTACCTCGTTTTTTTTTTAATAGTTTCTAACAGGATTGTTATAATATATAGGCTATAAATACTATAACTATAGTGCCAGCCATAGAATTAGCTATTGAAATGTGTAATTTTCAAAAATTATGCACAGAAAATACATAGATCTGCAAAATTGAACCCCGATACCTAATTTGAGTCTCTATGTCAGTTATAAATGAGATTGTTGTTTTGTGTCCTCGAGATGTGCAATTGACGAATAAAGAAATACAAATTTGGTAGTCACTGTGCCACCTGCTCAGCTTGTGTCTAGTATATTACACAGCATTAGATGGTCTAGCTCTGTCAAGTGCATAAGATTTACCGCCACCTAGGCTCATGTTTGTTTGAAATATTATGTAATAGTTAGTTGCATATCTTTTTCAAGGATTTCAAAGTCAACCCCAGCATTTATTAATTGTTTGATTTCAAGGCAAGTTTACGTTCAGTAGTTTACCATTGCTTTCTGAACAACCTGCACTCATACCATTTATAAAAACCAATGCAAGGCAGTCTGATGCCAAATCGCTTGCAGCTGTGTTTTGAACATGGTATGTGGGATTACGAATTCTCTGTAACCCCTTCGCCACAGAACTGCCCGTATGTCTTTAATAATTACCCACCCGTTTGCTCAAAAAAAATAAGAATGTAAATAACAAATTAAAACCATTACATTATAAAAAGGGAGAGTTTATACATAGCTGAAGTATGAATAAACAGATACTTTATACATAGCTGAAGTATGAGTAAAGGGATACTTTATACATAGTTGAAGTATGACTGTTTAAATATCAAGAATAATTTTCCAGATTGGTATCCCCAATACAAATAATTGTGTCCCCAGGCGTGTTCAAGAAATGTTAACTTGCGTTTCTGTACACTTACTGTTTACAGGCATCCTCTTTGTTTACATTACTGACCTACTATTTATGTCCTGATCATTCCGGTCCAAGCTGACAGTAATATGCGTCGCCTCAGAGAGACTTGATTAGGCAATTAAAACATTAGGCTTTCGACTGACTGGCCTGAATAAACAAGGACATGCTACTCATATAAAGTGCAGGAAAACCTGGTATATGTGAAGCAGGTTGAAAAGAGAGAGGAGAGAGATAGATAATGAAGCTAGTGTGAGAAACAGAGATATGAGAAAGATGTGTTGAAAGACATAAAAAAGTGGTAACTTTTATATAATATAAATAAGATAATAAAAGTGACAAAAAAGAAATAACTTCGATAAACAAAATATTTAAAACATCAGTTCATAATCATAGTTCCTAATATTTGTTTATTAAAAAGTCGCTTTCACCCAATTAATTCCTGAAGAATTAAAAAAAATAGTGTCCGGCAGGGAATCGAACCAACAGCTCCCGCTTATCAGGCAGAGACACTTACCACTGTGATACTGAGGATACGATTTTGAATCAACAAAAATATATAACATAGCTATGCTCATGTGCCGATGACGTCACGTGATTTGGCAAATCACGTGACCAGCCGGGAAAGTTCCGCTATGAATAAAGGGATCATTTATTCATAGCCGGGGTATGAATAGTCACTTCGTTATAAAAATAGTCTTATATAAAAAATAGATTATTACAGATTTTGTTTGCTTTGATGCCAATAATACCTATTCAAAGCCCTTCTGGTTGTGGTTTCTCCACAACATTTATCCCCTCATAACCTATTGGGTTTACAACCATTTTATTAATTAAGGTTTCTCCATAACATTTATGTTCTTTTTCCCATGACCCATTGGGTTCATGATAAAGGATTTCAAAGTCAACCCCAGCATTTATTGGTTGTTTCATTTCAAGTTTACGTTCAATAGTTTACCATTCAGAAAGACTAGTCTCATTTATAACTGGCATAGAGGCTCCTGCAATTATCAGCGTAATGTTACTGGCTATAACTGAAATGTTTAATATTGTTTTTCATGACCTATTGGGTTTACAACTATTCAAAACAATCAAGATTCATGCTGGTAAGTGGAGCACCACTGTGTGATATTTTACGCAAAACTTACTAGATTGGATGCCGATTTGTTAATTAGTTTAAAAGCAAAACCAGAACACAGTTATAGCATTAGTTCTGAGTGCACAGAGGAATAGGACTTTCAGTTCCTGTATCAAAATGTGCATGCACCGAACCCTTATCCTGCCGCACTCCTGCAATTATCAGCGTAATGTTACTGGCTATAACTGAGATGCTGAATATTCTTGACGTTGGTATGTTGTAGTTTTGTTTGTTTGTTTAAACGGACACTCATGATTTTACTGTTTTCCTCTAAAATGCTTACTCTATGGTGAAGGGGTTACGGATACTATAAAACACTATTAGTCCTGCATACTGCGTTCAAAACACAGTTGTGTGTGATGTGGCAGCAGACTGCCTTGCGTTGGTTTTCATACAGTGGTTACCAATGGTGTGATTGCTGGTCGTTCAGAAAGCATAAGTGTTCCATTCTACTCCTAACTCAAGCCTGAGTCTGGAGAATCTCGGCTCAATGCACGAACTCTGTAGCACCGGCAAGGATCCTGAAACACTTTGGGTAGATTTTTAACTCAAAATTTTGCCCGGGTGGCGCTGTTAGGCTACTCTTTTTCATTTTCCAACTTTCAAGGAAATTTTTATGTGTGCAACAATACATACGGGCGTCCGATCTCACTACCCAGAGACCAGGGGAGATTTTGTTACTAGAAGTCCACGTGAAAAAAATCCCGGATCTCCAGCACTCGAGGCGGACACTATACCCCGAGACCTCGGCCCCACAGAAAGCAATAACAAACTACTGAATGGAAACTTGCCAAGAAGTCACACACAGTCAGAAAATGCTGGGGTTGATTGCATCATAAGTAAAGCATATACATCTAACTTTTTAAACTTTTCTTTAAAATAATTGATATATTTGTTAACAATTGCAGATGTTCAGATTCTGTCGGTCGAAATGTCACAAGTTCTTCCAGAAGAAGCGCAATCCCAGGAAGGCTAAATGGACTAAAGCATTCAGGAAAGCTTCAGGGAAGGAGCTGAGAGTAGACCCTGCACTGGAGTTTGAGAAAAACCGAAATGAACCGGTTAAATACAGCAAAGAACTATGGGACAACACAGGTCAGTTGTCTTCATCTGGTATACTTTGTCAGATTTCTGTTCTGGTTTCAGATGTCAACTTGCTTATTTTTGAAGATTTTAGTAGCACCGTTGAGTTAGGTTTACTATTTTCTTCATTCGTTCGCTTGAAATAGTATATATCTGCAGTGTTGTCTCTTGCATAACTTCACTATATTTTCATAGTCTGTTCAGTGGTCCCATAAATAAAGTTTTGCTTCCACTGTTGTTTTTCTAGGCCAGACGTTTTGCCCTATGTTGCATTCAGAAGGCATGTTAACACAGTTGATAAGAAGCTGCTATGATAGTGTTGTGCACGTGGTTGGACAGTGGTTCAACGCCTCTGGTTGTCATCTCACTAAGTGAGGACAAGACTAGCCATCAATTCCTCCATGCATTCGGCACTAAAATTGTGATCGCCCTAAACTATCACAGACCCTTAGCAGGAAACTAGCAGGACGTTGATTTATTTTGTGTTGCATTTGTTTGGGGAAGTCTTTGGGTGTGACTGTGTGATCTACCATCAAGGGCATCTATCCATGTGTGCTCTAGCAGGACGTTGATTTATTTTGTGTTGCATTTGTTTGGGGAAGTCTTTGGGTGTGACTGTGTGATCTACCATCAAGGGCATCTATCCATGTGTGCTCTAGCAGGACGTTGATTTATTTTGTGTTGCATTTGTTTGGGGAAGTCTTTGGGTGTGACTGTGTGATCTACCATCAAGGGCATCTATCCATGTGTGCTCTAGCAGGACGTTGATTTATTTTGTGTTGCATTTGTTTGGGGAAGTCTTTGGGTGTGACTGTGATCTACCATCAAGGGCATCTATCCATGTGTGCTCTAGCAGGACGTTGATTTATTTTGTGTTGCATTTGTTTGGGGAAGTCTTTGGGTGTGACTGATCTACTGTCAAGGGCATCTACTCACGTGTACACATGCCTGATTTTCCAATCTTTGATATTAATTGCTGATGGGCAGAATTGTAATATTTGTGCATTTGATAGTTTACATGTGTGATTTCAATCACAGGCATGGGGAATTGTTATGGCTGTTGTACTGCATATAAAGATATGATCAATTAAATTTCTTAGTCTTCTTTCTTCTAGAACCAAACTGGTATAGTTGTTAGAGGACAGGTTTGCAGATACTGGTTCTCTTTGTTTTCATTGCAGCATCTACCATTGCTTTGTACCTGAGAGCATTTTTCAAGTTGTTGATTAACGGGCACTTGCCCAGACAGTGATCACATGGTGTAGGGGCTAGAATTTTGGTTCAACTGATGATTGAATACATGTCTCACAGTGTGTATGACAGAAATGATCCGTCTGCTACCCATAGGAGTAGTGGAATACTTCAGACCAGCACAGCTTCGGGCTTGACTCATTATGTGCCTTGGCATAGGGTTTCATGCAGATCCACAAGCTTGACCCAGTCTTGTAAAAATAGGTACTTCAGAATCTTCTGTCTGAGACAAAATTATAACAATGAAGTATAACCGATATGCTCAGGCTCTGCCGCAATACCCACGAAAGAATCCCAAATGGCAACATTGTAAACCAGCAAGTCATACCTCGATTGAGGGTCACATACTTTACTGTCTTGCAGAGATCAACCAGGCTGGCATGTGCATCATTCAGGGTGTTGCAAAAAAGACACAGTTGGTGAAATATGAATAAACAGATTGGTGACTGTAGGACTGTCAGCTCCAGCGAGGTCTTTCAAGTGTGTTGTCCAGCCAATGGCAGTGTGGAACACTAGGCATTATAAAGTGGGCACTTTAGCAATGTTAGCTGCATTGACAGTGTCATAGGGAACTGTACTGAAATATCACGAGCACAATCAGCCGATTGTTCCATGTCTGGGCTCATCATCTGCTAAGTGAGGCAAGATTGGCCACCTATTCTTCCATGCATGTAAGGGCACTATATCACAGACTCATTAGCACGAAACTTCAAAAGTTTTTTGTTTTTTGTTTTAAATTTATTTGTGAATGCTATTACCATGGTAGTTCCAAGAAGTAAGAATCTTGTGTATTCAGTGTTTCAATCACTTTGACATTCATAATGAAAAACAGTCTCTGAAAATGTGAAGTTTTCATTTGTCTTCTTGCAGTGAAAGCCATCAAGAGGATAGAGGAAATTAAGACCAGGAGACAGGACCATTACATTGCCAGCAGGTAATCTTTGAACTCAAGAGTAGTCCATACACACTATAGTAGTGATGGACTGAATTTTGCGTGTGGATTAGCTTTTCCTGTTAACAGTGTCCCTTGCCATCAGGCGAACTCACTCCGATTTCAGAGGTGCTTGTAATTTACGTCCCCAAGTCAAGGACGACAGGTCAACATTTTAGTCCAGCTGTCCAATGTAGGGGTTGAACCGCTTAAATGGCATTCACGGTTGGTATCAGCTGTTGTGTACAGTCCGTCTGCCTTAGGTTTATTGTAATTGATAGAGGCAACAGGATTTGCAGCAATCATGAAGGTAGGAAAACCTAAGGGTAAAGCTTGGTCTCGGGTTTAAAAAAAAATCCCTGAAAACTTGGAGATCATTAAAAACCTTGACAGATTTCATATTGTAACCAGGAAGTCTGAAAAACAAACAAACCCAAAAGAAAATCTAGACACAAAGTTATTCAGACTTATTTTTTGTTTTTTGGGGGGGGGGGGGTGTCCTTCGTAGTTCAATGAAATGTATGCTGTTGATTATGGTAAAGCTTGGGCATGCTCTTTAATGACAGGAGTACTTGAGACTGCCTGGTTGCCAATTTCAGCATCAGTGGCATGATGTACCCAAACGTTACCGCTTAAATCCACTTGGGTAAATTGAAAAAGGTTGCCAGGTATGTTCAGGCATGTGAGGTCAATATGCTGCAGTTTGTTATGGGTCAGACATTAGGGGTCGTTATCCAACTGTCTGGTTTACTTTTTATACTATTCATCTCTGTAATGATCTTCTCCATGCGTTGTTAGGCCTCCCATCTATTTCATACGTCCTTGTGGGCTCCAAACGAGTGTCTAGTTATATTCAGGCTTTCTCAGTGTCCTATCCAGTATCTTTTCCTGACTTGTCGATTCACAAGAATCTCCATTGGTGATTCTGTCATCCTATTTTAGCCCAACTATTCTGCTTGTCTACAATTTAAAAAAATATGAAACACTAGTTAGTGAACGTTGTAATGTACGTGTAGGTTGGTACAAATAACTGATGTCCATCATTGTGCTCATGTGAGTGCATCAAGGATCTCTGATACTCCAGCCATGACATGTAATACACCAAGCCCATTTCACCGTGCTGGTTATCTGGTGCTAGCCCCACGGTTTCAGATCCGTCGACACCCAATGATGATGATGTTAGTATCGCACAGGCTGCTTTTACGTCCCAGGAAATGTCTCACTACTCATTTTAGTCTGGGTCGAAAGGGGATCCCAGGTCAAATACTCAGTCTAGAAGAGGGTTAGAACATGACAACGACACAAGCTCAGCAGCTCTGTGTGTTAGTATCTACACTACCACGGCTTTCCCTGATGAATGTCAAGCTGTGAGAGTGCCAACCCTGAACCACTCCAAAGAGCATCACTTTCTGCAAGAACAGTTAGTGTGGCAATTACTGTGCTCTTGAGTTGCCATTAGTTGCATTGATGTCACACAAACTTTGATGGTGTTACACAGACTTTGATATGACAGATAGTAATGTCACACAGACTTTGATGCTTTGTGAGGAGACAAGAGATGATGATATCAACTGAACTGTGTTGTCTTTTTGTACAGGTTAAAGAAAGGCAAGGAGATCCGCATGGAAGCAGACAGAGTGGAGGTGGAGAAGAATATTCATCTCATCAAGCCCCCAGCAGGTACATGGCTTCTCTTTTATGTTCTTGTTGTCATGCAGATGGTAGATCTGTCTGAAATATACACAGCACAGCTAGAATATATTAAAGTACCTCAGGTACTTCACACGGTGCAAGTATTTATCGGGGAAGTTACTTTGCCTGTAGGACAGCAGGGTCTTGAGCCTGTGGAATTAAGGCCACACTCTAGGCTAGTACAGTTGTCGCAAACTGCAGGTTAGGGTTTTCTTGTTTCCCCCAACAGAAAAAAAATACACACCTTACCGAGGATTCGAGCCTGGGTCTCCTAAAGGAAAACTCAAGATTCTTAGTTACTAGGCCAGCCACTCCTCTAATAGTTAACTAACTGAAATACTTAAGATTGTTGGCTGTGTGAAATAAGATTAGATTGTTAATGAGGTAAATTGTACATGCTGTACGTAAATCATTTACAGAATGTGTTGTCTTAGCAGCAAAATGTAAAAGTTTAGTCTAAAACATGTAAATATCCAGTCAGAGCTTACATTCTAGTCCAGGGTTTCACAAACTACGGCAGTGTATGTATGTAGGAGAGAGATTACGCCAGGAAAGGTTAAGGTAAATATCTGTTAGAAAAGAAAATAGCTGGATAGATCCCTCCTACCTAAGTGGGATGTATATTTATATATTTTACTTGGAATTTTGCAGCGGCTCTCAAGCAGAAGAAGCAGATGGTGGAGGTTGTGATGGAAAGAGATGTGGATTCCATGGATCTCAACTGAAGGTGCTGATAATTGACCTGGCAGAGAAGGATCTCACTGGCCATGTACTGACTGTTATCTCATTTAATATAGGCAGTGATGTGTTTGAACCCATAAAACTCAACTTTTGGTGCCCCTGAGCACACAACATGCAGAAAAAGTGTGCATGGGAAAAATGAGTTAACATTTTAGTAATACAATAAACTGGCATTTTCTGAGATAAGGCATTGTGTGTGTGTTTTTTTAAAGTGTTCCACAGTGTGTCCTTCCTTTAATTTCAATGTTTAATGTGTTTTTTTAAATTGTTAACACACTAGCTTGATTTATATCATGATTATTTATAGAGACTGCCATGTGAGTGCTGTATTTACTAAATTTACTTGAAAGGGACGAATGTTTGTTTGCGTGTTTGTCACATAGAAAAACAGAAAAGGTAATTAGCAGGCCCTATAAGAAACATTAAGATGATGGTACATAAGGAATGGATGATAGAAGACATCTTAAAACTAATACAAATAAAAATAACCACAATAAATATGAAGACATTCAAAGGAAAATTAGGAAATCGTGCAAGAAGCATGGCTTGAGGGCAATTGTAAACCAACACCTGGAATATCAAATTAATGCACAAAAGAATTAATATATCACTAAGAAAAGAACACAAATCTACATGTTGCCTAAAAACCAAAGATGGCAAAATCACAATAGAATGAGATCAGATTTTATATGCATGGTCAGATTATGTGAAAGATTTTTATGATGATGCAAGAGAGGAATAGTATGATTCTCTGAATAATAATGGGCCATCAATATGAAAACTGGTAAGACTCTGGGTCCAGACAATCACAGCAGAAATGGTCAATGCCTTGAAAGAATATGAAATAGACACAAGTCACCAAAACGCTTAACACAATATATGATACTGGAGATATACATCCTGAATTGTGTAATTGTATATTTATAGCAATCTCAGTCACGAGCCATAACACAAATATTTTGCTAAGAATCATCATGCAAAGAGTTAGGAATAAAATACAACCCAAAATAGAGGAACAATGTGGGTTCGTAGAAGGCATGTGTACAGTAAATGCTGTGTATTTGTTGAGAACAATTACTGAGCATTCAGTAGAAGTAAACCAAGACCGTTGCTTCATTGATTACACAAAGACTTTCGATAAAGTAAGACATGTCAACATGATGAAGATACAGATCTACAAATTGATGGGAAGACCTCAGACTTGTTTTTTTTTTTTTTTTAAAACATGGGGAAACAAGCTGCCATAAAGATTGATAATGAACACGGTCAATATCAGCCTAATAAGAGATGAGTGCGAAAAAAATTTATAATATCAGCAAAACTTTTTTCCCTATACAGTGAAACTTTTGAGAAATTTAGAAGAGAGGAATCACTATTGTGGGACATCAATAACATTAGATATGCAGCTGTGGGGAGCAGATGACAGAGTTCTCAAGAAGTTATATACTTCTTGAAGCCAGTATTGTAAGGTCTAAATTGAAAGCTGTTTGTGTGGGCATCATCAAAGGTGGAGAAAGCGTCCCAGTGGCATAACATGGAATATTGCCTCCATAGCAAATCCACTACATGGAAAATCCAAATTGAAAGTTTACTGTGTGGATGTCATCTACAGACTGCATTCTTCTGGTTTCTGGAGGAACAGCCTGTATCGAACGGAAGACCCAATATACGGAAGTGAGGCTAAGCAGCCATGTGCAGGACGTGACGATGTGTTGACTCTGAAATTTTAGATGGCAGGGAATGCCCATGGTCTGCCCCTGCCTTCCCTTGAGTGCTCACCGGGATGTCTTCAGCTGTTCTAAATGGGTGAGCTGGGATGGAGATAATACCACAACAGTCCGGGAAGGTTAACCCGGTCAACAAATGCCCGCAGAAGTCGGATGTGTCGGCCTAACGGCGCAAGAACGCAGCTCTGCTGTAAACAGGCACAACGCAATCACATCCTGAAAAAAAAAATCCGGATGAACGAAGAAGAAACACCCAGGAAGGTTAACCGGGTCAACAAATACCTGAAGAAGTCGGATGTGTTAGCCGATATCATGGTTCTGCTGTAAACAGGCACAGTTACGCATAAAACAACATTCCGGACGAATACAGAAAAAGAATAAGATATGCAGATGATACAGTATTAATTGCAGACAATCAATGGGATCTGCAACATTTAGTATATACGGCTATTGTACACAGTGAACAACTAGGGTTAGAATTATTGTAAGATGACAGAGGTTATGGCCGTCACTAGGAAGCAAGAAACGCCACAATGTGATATATGGGTAAATGGTAATACTCTTAAACAAGTGAATCCGTACAACTATCTTTGAACAGTGAAGATATCAGAAGAATCATTTTGGCAAAGATAACCTTTTACAAGATGGAAAACGAACAAAAAGATGTCAATTGCAATGAGAAAAAGTTATGAAGTGATACACAGAACCTATACTTCTGTATGGATGTGGTCAATCAGCAGACTGAAAAACATTGAATGGCAGTGGAAATGTGGTTTCTGGGGAAAATTAAAAAAAAAAAATTGAACAGACAAAAACCAATCCCACAAGAAGCAAATGAAAACTGTTAACTGATTGGAAAAATTAGACGCAAATAGTCAAAATGTTGGGCCACAGAATGATATGAAATAAACTAAAGAACTTGGTGACAACTGGCAAGATCAAGGGGAAGGCAGAAAAATAAATATCTGGATGGCTTGGTCATCTGCCATGGCCGGGACCAGAACACAGAGCTGATCCACGACTGGTGATCTTGTGACATTCCAAAACATGACTGCCCACGCTCATCGGCATGGCACATGATGACGATGTGAGTTACATACTTGTGTCAGACCTTGTTATTTAGTCGCAATATACGTTACGGAGATAAGGGGTCGAAACATTTGGTGAAGGAAGACTATTTCTGGCAATCAGAAGCCTCCTATCGTGCTGACTCTTGCAGAGATGGATTTTTTATCACACATTCACACCAGAAATCAGGGAACTGTCCATAACACAGACAAAGAGCATATGACACAACACTGGCAAACAAAAATATGCATTTTGAGAATATGTATCATTCCTTGTCTAGCCACAGACAGAAACAAATGAGACATTTCTACAAGAAACAAACAAAAACCAGAACTGATTAGAGAATTTAATCGTCGCCCGTCAAGATTTTTTGGGCGTGTTATGAGGATAAATAAGGTACAACATTCCTGTTAGGATGTGTGGCTAGATCAGGGATTAGTATGACCAGGTGAGTGCAACAGGAAGACTTAACTGTTACTAAATGTTTTGTCTTGATTTAGTTTCCCAGTATTCCCTTCATAGCATCGCACTGTGCTAGAAGAAACATAATTCTAAGCGATGATACACCTTGTCTATTTTAGTATCTGCTATAATTGAATGCATTGAAGTAAGAATCAGCAACCTTTTAAGACATCCCAGCCATGTGGGTTGGCACTGCAGATAGCAGATCACATACCCCAAGGCAAGGTTGCTGAGGATGGGGACGGAGCGCTTATGGGAATGTCCCGAATGCTGTGATGTCGGTTCCTAGATCAATCAATCAATCAAATACCCCAAGGCAAAAATTCAAATATCCAGGCACAAGGATAACATCAGATGGAATATGTATCATAGATAAAGACTATCAACACTGGCCCTACATCAAAGGTCACCTGCGACAAGAGCAAGAGGACGCCTGAGAAGAAAATGGATTGCGACATCAAAGATGAATAGAATGACACTATCCAGTGCTACCCATTGGGCGCTGGAACGCCAATTATTCCTCCCCACGATGCTTGGCGGAAAAAGTGGATGATGATGATGATAAAGACTACAACAAGCAAACAACATTTTATAAACTAAACATATTATGCAACTAATCCTTGCCATGGGAAGCTAGAAAAAGAATTCTTGCAAGTTACATGGAACCAGTTCTAACATATGGCTGAGAATCATGGACAATTCATGAATAAGCAAAACAATCCCAAGAAGCTTCAGAAATGTGGTTTTACAGAAGAATGCTGAAAATTCCCTGGACAGCCAAAACTCAACAGTTTGAAAGAGGCTGAGACAACAAGAAAACTTATCAGAAAGCGGCTGTCATCACTTTTTGGCCAGATTATGAGGAGACAAAACCTATGGCACCTGGAAATATTTGTGGAATCAAAAGAGACAGGATATCGGCGAGAAAAAATCCTTGAATTATGGTAGCGCATATATTCATACAAGTTATTGGAGATGGAAGATGTGGAGAATCATGATTGCCTGTGCCAGTCAGCAAGTGCACTTGATAAGATTTAAATATCTGTATTTATAGGTGTTCTGTTCCTTACACACATCACAAAGATGTTTCTTGAATTCACACTTCATTTCTTAAAGGTACTTTGTCAGATGTTTTATTAAAATGTACCTCACTCTAAAACAGTGGTTCTCAATCAGTAGGGAATTTCCCCCCCCCCCCCCCCCCCATCCCCCAAGGGGGGAGGAATTAAGATTATTTCAAGATAGCGTTAATACAAGAACTGATTACTTGATATTGTTTTTCCTTCATACTTTATGGTTCTGTACTACTTGCCCTTTTGAAATTCGTTTTATAAAGTATGTAGACCCGCAAATCACTTTTTATGTAGACGTCTACACTTGTTCTAGTACAGTGGTTCCTCAACCATTTTTTGGCCCATATTTTGCTCACCATATTTTCAGGCATGGGCCAAAAAAGGTTGAGAACCACTGCTCTAAAAAGTGCTTTTCACGGAGCATAGACATGTTCAATGTAAACAGGACAATTTACCAAAAGATAGACAAGGGTATAATTAAAACAAACTCAATTTATAACATTTTTAAACCGTACATATAAATTTGAAAAGCATAAACAGTCTTTATTTAGTTCCAATCTGTGAACACATTTTCCTAATCAAAATGGCATAATATCAAATTAAGTGCACAATCTTTCCCTGAAAGCTGATCAAACTACCTGTAACCATAACATATGGGAACCAGACTTGAAACATTGTGGGTGACTCGTATGGGAAGTCTGCCTTTCTTTGAATCAACGTTCCCCCGGTAAGGTTAACCCGGTCAACAAATGCCCACAGAAGTCGGATGTGTCGGCCTAACGGCGCAAGAACGCAGCTTTGCTGTAAACAGACATAACGCAATCACGTCCGGGGAAAAAACTCCGGATGAACGCAGAAGAAGAAGAATCAACAGTCGAAGTGTTTATTCCCAGACGGTTCTGGTCATGTGACGTCTATATCTTCTATATTAGAGAGCAGTTAGTTAGTTAGTCACGGTTCCAACTTCACAGCAACGGGTCGTCCCCATTATGCTCCGTTCCTGTGCCAGTGAATATCACATAAAATGCTCCCCAATGCCCAATATGAAAAGTGGTAAAGATAGGAGCTCGACAAACAACAGCACGCACAGATACACTGTGCATAATGCCGCCGCCAGAATAACACAATAGTCCCCCACGAAACATCCAGTTTATCTCTGATGGAATCGGCAGTCATTTTCCCATCTGGATGTTTCCTAGATGTTCACCCACACAGTCCACGAAAATAAAGTTCATCGTCGGTGGCAGTCAATCAGAAGCCCAGCAGCCACGCATTTCTGCATACGGCAAAAACCGGTCAACTCTGGGACATAGCCAGCTGCCATCGCTCCGAACATGCAGTCACGTTCCAAAACACCTCAGGCAGATTCAAAAGCATTTTACACGAAACTCACAGCGTCACGCCACATACTCACTCAGTAGCAGGGCGATGGAACCATCAAGCCTCCTTAGTCGCCTCTTACGACATGCGTGGTAGGCTACAGTGTTGCTATTCTTTGCTTCCCTTATGGGCCCAGACAACACACGGGAGTAGAGAGCAGTACAAACTGGCATATCATGAGGGGGGGGGGGGTGGCGCAGTATAATGTATTAAGTATATATACACACTCCGTGTACACTACGGAGGAGCAAATGGATCACCATGGTCTGGCAAGAATACGACAACGTGGAGTGACAAGGGGATCTGGCCGATGCTCGACGATTAGAGGAAAGGTGAGCCGCACATAGAATCAGATTGCTACTGGTACTATTGGGGTTGGAACTCTTCGCTGGCTTCTGAGGTTGGGTACGGAGCGCTTATGGAAATGCCCCGAATGCTGTGATGTCGGTTCTTAAATTAATCAATCAATATACACATACAAGATAAAGAAGACAAGCAAGTGCTATTGTGTATGATTAGGGTCTGGGTTTGGGTTAGGGAATACATGTTCCAGGGCCCCGTTTAGGAATAAAGTCTCCCATCAACGTTGACTGCTATGTGTTAAATTACTGTATAAGTTGACCACGACATGTCAACTCCACATGGGACATTCTTGAGGGGACACTACTCTGTCTAACAAGGGGAGGATTGACCATGGTCTCTGCTGTGTTGAAACCGCCGAGGACATTGCAAGCTAGGGTACTGCATGGTCATAGCTACCTCTCTGTTGTGTCTCCACCTTACTGTAGTAGAGGGGTTGTGTGTTCCAATGACCCCCAAGAGCTATACCAACAATAGAACACCTACTAGTAGAGAGTCCTGCGTCGAACAAGTCAAGGGTTAGCAACCAGATGAAATGTGACACAAACCTGCTCCTTGTAGGTACAGTCGATGGCTAGGAAATGCAAACCTGAAAATATGCTTGTTGATGTCAAATGTACAGAGTCACAGGCTTGAAGAAACAGTGAAACACAATTTACTTTATAATAATACAGTATAACACAGCTATTTACTACCAGCATGGTGGACAATTAGCAAAAACCAAGTCTGACACTGTTGCTCAGATAACTCATGAGCCCCCGGGAAGGTTAACCCAGTCAACAAATGCCCACAGAAGTTAGATGTGTCGACCTAACAGCGCAAGAACGCAGCTCTGCTGTAAACAGGCACAACACAATAACATCCCCAAAAACACTCCGGATGAACGCAGAAGAAGAACTTGTGAGCATGCTCAGAATTCAATTACGAGTACCAAGTCTGACATCGTTTCTCAGAAAAGCCGTGAGCATGCACAAAATGAAAGTGTTGTTTGCATACCCAGAAAAAAAGTAAGTAATCGTCAGTCCTGAATTCAAAAAGTCATGGCAGAGTCAACAACTCCATTTCATGGATTTCGAAAACAGGTTAAAAACAAAAAGCAAAACATGAAAATATACCGAAAGTGCATCAAAATCAACAAAATTGCAATGGTACTATATCTGGAGTCTTCAATGCTGCATTGACTGTCGATAATTGTATTACCCTGAGCAAAGACTACATTGTTAGTATGAACACAATAATTAAAAATACTGCTTAGATTAATAGAATTAGTAACTATGAAGCTCAGATGTATGCATGTATCTTCTTCTGCGTTTAACCAGAGTTTTTTTTTTTTATTTTCGGACGTGATTATGTTGTGCCCGTTTACAGCAGAGCTGTGTTCTTGCGCCGTTAGGCCGATACATCCGCCTTCTGCGGGCATTTGTTGACCGGGTTAACCTTCCTGGGGGTATGTATGTATTATGCACATGATATGATATGATAAATTAAAAACAATTCAGATTTTAGTATACACTGTTTACTGTTTCAACAGGAATATCAGTAGTGAGAGGGTTGATAATGATAGTAAATCGTCAACATAAAAATGCACCGTTTCTTCTTCTGCTTTTAAAACTCCCATTGAAGAATAGACCCATAACTAAGCATGGGCAATCTTGACTTGGTTGGATGTTGGCTCATTTATTCTGTGGCGTGAGATAGTCGAGACTAAATCTCTTTAGTCACCTTTTACGACATGCATAAGCGATCTTAGTGTTACTGTTCTTTACTTCCTCCTGGGGGACCTGGTAACACACGGGTGATACAAATGCTTTACTTCCTCCTGGGGGACCTGGTAACACACGGGTGATACAAATGCTTTACTTCCTCCTGGGGGACCTGGTACCACACGGGTGATACAAATGCTTTACTTCCTCCTGGGGGACCTGGTAACACACGAGTGATACAAATGCTTTACTTCCTCCTGGGGGACCTGGTAACACACGGGTGATACATATGCTTTACTTCCTCCTGGGGGACCTGGTAACACACGGGTGATACAAATGCTTTACTTCCTCCTGGGGGACCTGGTAACACACGGGTGATACAAATGCTTTACTTCCTCCTGGGGGACCTGGTAACACACGGGTGATACAAATGCTTTACTTCCTCCTGGGGGACCTGGTAACACACGGGTGATACAAATGCTTTACTTCCTCCTGGGGGACCTGGTACCACACGGGTGATACAAATGCTTAACTGACACAGACAACCTGAACACTGACCAGCATCAAAGATCTTAGGGCACCTATCTGTGATGTGGCTTATCCACAAACTGAGTCTCCATTCCAAAATTGTCACGCCTCTCTAGAGGTACCAGTTATGTGCAACTCACTGGTTCTCAGAAAGGGCAAGGAGAGTTCAGCAATGGGCCCTTGTGGAGAGGTACTTGAGTACTTGGTTGGGAGGAGAGTCCCTCCACAGGCCTCACTCACAATGGAAGTCCAATCAGGATTCTTATCTGAATGTCAATACATCAGATTTAAGGAAGGTGAATACGTGTGGTCCTTCACAGGATCATCAACACCAAACAACAGATACAAGTTACGCTGTCCAGATCTGGACAGTAACCCAGTAGAAAATGTTTCATTTCAGCCACTACAATGAAAATGTTGAGGCCATGACAGTTTACAAACTGACTTTTGCTGTCATATCCCAATCTTCATTCCATGTGCCGGTGGTGAAAATAAAAAAATAATGTTTCAATTCGAGTAATTTAAAATTCTGAGTAATAGTTCGAACTCCAACATTTTGTCAATTGTTTGGTATAAACTAAACATGTTAAAGAATCACTTTCATTGTATGCGAATATCTCCATGCATGCTCCAGCTCCTTCCACTAATCACAGGGGGGCTCTCATCACAGTATATGAACACTAGTATGAGCAAGAATCAAACCATGTTCAAGTTTCTAATCGCCAGAACTACACAACTTCAAAATACTGATCAGCTATTAATGATTCTGCATTTAAGGCACTTTTGTTCAGTTTTTTTGTTGTTCATTTAAAGAAATGGGACGCAGAGGTGTTTCCAAGGCACCAGGGCCGGGTTATATACTGGCCAAGACCTATTGACACGTCCTCGTCGAGCTACCTGGGCAACAGGTCCCTTCGGGGTCCTGGCCAAAGTCAGCAAGATCACCGATTCCTCCGAAGTCGGAGAGTGTCTGCCTGTACTGCGAGGAACCACCAGTCTGCACACCAATAAGCCAGAAATGGGACAACAGATACTCACGCAAACCTCAGGTCCTTATGACATCACATTGATGTTGGACAACAGGATGCTTTCATCCAACATACATGACTTTGCGTTATAGCTCAAGCCAACGAACACAAGCAAGCATTTAAAGAAATGTTTACATGACTTGTCAGATATGTATTATTATACCCAAGTCTGCATTTCGATATGAATAAGTATTTATAAATAATAAGTAATACAGGGTGGTTGAATGCACAGCATACAAGTGTCTCTATCAAACTTAGTTTTTGTTGTCAGAGATCCTGAAAACAATTAAATATTGTTATGACATTATTACCCTTTCTTTGTTAAATATGAAAACAGAATTAAATATTTGTCATCACACAAAGATCATGAACACAGAGTGAAATATTGCATCACACTAATTTCTTTTTTCTCAGAGATCATGAAAACATAGTTAACACTTGTCTTCACACTAATACTTTCTTTTGTTGAATATCATGAAAACGGTTAATATTTGTCATAACACACACATCTTTGTTACACATGAACACAGAGTTAAATGTCCTCACACACAAATCTTTGCTAAAGATCATGAACAGAGAGAAACAGAGTTAGACCTTGTCCTCACACAACTACCTTTTTTTCCCCCTTTAAACATTAATTTGCAACAAACAGATCTTAATGAAGAACAGACAGTACTTCGAGATTCAAACAATTTTATGACAGCCATGAAGCATGTATTGTTCTCACGATTTGAAGATTTTAATGAGCTGGCAAACTAACATAGTTTTACAAATGTGTTCCCCCCACCCCCCAAGCAGTTTCCTACTATAGGTATGTTGTGATAGTGCCATCATATTTGTAGGCCTGAATGCACGGAGGATTAGATGGCCAATCTTTCCTTCGATGATGAGTCCCGGCATCGAACCCTTATCACTGTACTCAAAACATCAGTGTAGTTCCATATCAACTACACTAACTCACCCGCTACTAAAATAAAAGTCCTACGTTTAATTCCCAGAGGTCGAAAGACTTCCCCCCTGACAGTATGACCTGGAGTAGGCCCAGCTTCATCACATCATGGCTACCTGAACACTTTCTGGCAACTCTCAGGGGGTAGACATGTTCCTTGACACTATCAGCAGCTAGCTACCTGGCCTCAACACTCCACACATACTCAGATGATTCAGCATTTACAACCACCACCTTTGAAGAATACTGACTGGCACCTTGCCGTCTTGATAGACAATAGTTTGTGAAATGGAGTTCTACCTCTCCACGGCACAAAATCTGGCTGAATTCAGAGACCATGTGTTGCCCATGCAGCATGATCCCTCTCTCAGCCTGCCTAGATGAAAGGTAACACCAATACATCTGGAACAAAACAAAGCAATGCTTCAAATGTCTGCCTGTCGGAGCTTCCATCCTAGACCAGTTGCAGACCAAGGCTTAGGGTCTGGTCTGCCCTGCCATGACATTTAGTCTTTAGGATACTTTTTCTCACACTAGGTTAAGGCTTGCACTGTCCCAATTGCGCTCCTGTACCCGAATCTGTTGGCACAATGCGGGGTGTCGGGTTTGACGAGTACCACCCAACATTTGGCACTAACAGAAAGCAGGTAGTGCCGTCTACTCTCATATGGTATCTGATAATCTGACTAAGACCTGACTTTATGAAGGATACAGTGTTTACATTAAGTACCCACACGGAACCTCCTGTGAGTTCTGTGACTCCTATGGTGAAGACTTCTCCAACTATGAGGCGGACATTATTGTAACAAAAACAGCTACACCAGCGGTTTCACAACGTGAAAGAAATATCGTGTGGTCTTCGGTGATACTGTCATTCTTGGAGATAACTGTACAACACTTCATGTACAGGTAAAGACAAATATTTAGCCAAAATAGCAATCCCCAATTGAGCATCACATTCTCTCAGTACATCACAATGAAGACTCGAGACAGTGCTTCAGGTTCAATCCCCAGCAGAGGCAGGATTATGTGTTCCAATCAGTGCCGTGCTGGGGTGGATCTAGTCCCAATTGTTAGAACTATCTGGAAAGTGAATGTGACAGAGAAGGGAGCTGGCCATCCCACACCTCATATGCCATGGCCTAAAATATGTGAAGGCTAACACCCCACACCTCAACAGCAGTTTCTGCTATAAGAATAGCTTAGATTATCAGACAGTTGATATGTTACTTTGTACAAACCAAACATGTTTACATTTGCAGTTACCAAAACTATTCTTCTGCTCTATATTGCCTATTGTGGTATAGGCCTTCAACCAGCTCGTTCCATGCCCTCTTATCCTTATCTGTCCCATACAGCTCCATCAGTATCCTCGCCATATTATTCATTTATGTTTCTGCTTCTCTTCTCTGTGTGTTTTTAGGTTAATCAAAACAATATACTCGCAAAATAGTAATACTTTGTGGAAACTTAATGATAAAAATGAATCCATCTTTGATCGCAGATCTGAAAACTGGCAATATAATAATAAAGGCCTAACAACTCAATTGACAACATTACATATTTAAAAATAATAGACAAACAATGTCTCATCATTGATGACACTTAAAACATGACAAAATGGTTTGTCTTCACAGAGGGAATTAACTCTTTCCATCCCAGATTATCGCTTCATTAATCCACTCTTTTCTAGCCATAAAATCACGTTCTCCTCCAAACCTGGATACTTGTTATTGATCCTAATTCTGTCCTAGAAAGTTATTATGCTAGCTCTGATTGGTCCATACATGTATTACAGCAAAGTGGCAACTTTCTGCAACAGAAAGCTTTAACAAATGCATGTGACTGTAAAGTACTAACGAATGCGTGGTACACTGCTTAATATTTAACACTTTTATGAGTTAAATTATTTTTTATCACAGAATCTCATTGTTATTTAGTTCTAATGTAAATTGAGAAATAATGGAACATGGATAAATAAATAGGGCAAGTTAAATATAGTTGAGAATAAAGTGTGACAATGAAGTGAAAATATTTGTTTTATTTCTGTAGAATTGCAACTTACGGTTTCTGTAGCCACTATCTACCTAAAACAGATTCATGTAAAATGTGACTTGAGAGCTTAAAAAGTCGCTTAAAAGTCGACAGGGTCGACTTCATTGCACCGGGTTTTATCCAATATGGCTCGGCCTCTTTCCGTAGCACGGAAAGCGTCGCACAAAGCACGAACTCCGTAGCTTTTAGCGACGACCCACAGGAGTCTCCGAAACATTTAACTCGTAAACCGAAGGGCGCGGCCCAGAATCGAACCAACAACCTTCGGAACACGAGTCAAACGTTTGAGAGCTCGACAAACAAACAAATATTAATGGTTGCAGAACTCTTCAGGCCATTAAGACAGCACATGAACAAATTCACCACAAGTATTGATTGATGCTCATAGAAGTTGAAGAAAGAAGTAGAGATTAGAAGACATAGTTTAAAAAGTTGCTGGCATATCTTTTTACAGGACATCGCAGTCAATTCAGAATTTTTCGGCTGTTTGTGATCTCCTGGGAAGTTTATGTTCATAGTTTGCCATTGCTTTCTGAATGACTGGCACCCATACTATTTTGTAAAAAACCAACACAAGACTCAGCTGTCAAATTGCCAGCAGCTGTGTTTCGAATGCGGTACGCGGGATTACAAACTGCATCCCTGATGCCTTCACCACGGAGCCAGCAGAAGACACAGTAGATAACATAAAACTGGACAGTTACAGTAACCATACTAGAATTTGAAACTGTCACCTCCAAAAGACGACAGTGCCAGCTGCAGGAACAAATTATATTTCAACACATTGCCAGCTTGACAACTCCTTTTGGTGTGGTAACCATAACTTTAAACTCTTATGTTGTCTAGTGTGTCCTCTAATCTCTACTTCTTTGTTCTGACTGTTGTGACTGCCAATCATGCTTGTGAACTTGTTGATGTGCTCGACAAAGGGCACATGCAAAATCTGATGTATTAATGAAAGTCATTATCAAAAATTAAAACTCTCTCTCTCTCTCTCTCTCTCTCTGTGTCCCTCTTTCACATACACAAGTAAGCATACGTGTCTCTAGCTGGACGTGCGATAAAGTTCACTTATTATTTCAGTGAGGCGCTGCAGTCTTTAGTATCTGAAATCAGTAGGTTTTAATCCCAGTGTGTACAACTTTCCATTTATATATTGCCTAGTTCTTCCACTTATCTCAACTTATTCCCCACATTGAGACCAGCCAGTACAAGTGACTACATTTTATCATATGCCATTTTGAGGCGCTCTTTCTTCTGTTCTTCCATTTAATTTTCCGTCCAATCGCATATACAAAGCTGACCCATGCACATCTTAGCGGAAGTTAGACATAATTATTGTTTGCGTGACATTTCTAAAGTTTTGCAACATCTGACGCCTTCCAACAAGATATTCTGGTTTGTGGTAATTGCTCATGATTCACAACTATATGTCAAGACTGATACACATAACCATATCAGAGGAAATTCAGGAATAGGAACAGAACTAGTGCAGGGGGAAAAGAAATACAAAAACATAAGAATTTCATTTAAAAAGTCATTTCAAATGTCACAGCAAGTGACAAATCTTTGTAAAAATGAAAAGCAAAAAATAATCTTAAAGAGAATGTATGAAAAGAAGCACAAAATTAACTAATCACCCCAGTTTTTTTTAAGGCTGAACATGGTAATCTGATTTTTTTAAACATTTGTCATTTTTACAAAAATATTTCCAAAACGTGAGACAAGTTTTATATTCTCAATGAAAAAGTTCAGACACAAAACAGTATAGCATACATTTATCCTGAAAATACCCTTGCATTAATATAATTGCAATGTCTAAGTATAAATATCTGGCCATCAACACATTTCTGGTCATAAATATAAGCACTGACTGGTTTTCGTAAGGTAGGAAATGTGTAATCACATTACAAACTGTATATATAAATATCTTCCAAAATCACAATGTACATAAGTAAATCGAGTAAATAAATCACAATAAATGATATTGCAGTTTTCTGACAGAGAATTGCTTCAGTAGTCTGGTCAGCATGAACATTTTGATACAGATGTTTCCTCACTCTTCAAGGGATTAGTACCTGTTGCCTGGAAGGAATCAGAAAGTCCTTCTAATTCTGCATGTTTGGCCATCATCTCTTCAAGTAAAAATCTGAGGATCAGATGTTTAAATAGATGATTTACTCAAATGTGCCAAAGCTGTCAGGTTTTTGTGTTTTTTCTTTTTCGGTTAGTTTCTAACTCATGGCACATTCATAAAATGAATGTTTTATCAGATCTGTGGTCCTTTGCTCTGACTGTGAGAATTATTTACATCAGTCTAACTTTTGTTGACAGTTTGTCTGTTTCCAGCATGCAAAAGCAGGTGTGTATGTCTTAATGTAGTCCCTAATCTTCAACAAATGCCTGGAAGATTCTTTTGGCAGGTTTCTTATCATCAGACTTCTTTAATTTTCTAGTTGGAAGTAGCCTTTAGCAAGATGAAAAACATTCTGACCAATAAAAAGATGTCAATTGAAACAAGAAAAAGAGTTTTGAGGGGATACTCTTCTTCTTCTTCTTTGCGTTCATCCGGAGTGATTTTTTCAGATGTGATTGCGGTGTGTCTGGTTAGGCACCCTCGGGTCGAAACCCTCAGGCCAACACATCCGACTTTTAGCGTGCATTTTTGACCAGGTTAGCAATCCTGGGAGACTCTCACTTTTGTGGTACCGTCCACATCTCAGCTGGTCAAGTTGGAACAGTCGAAGACTACACGGTCATCCCTCAAGTGAAGGCAGGGACAGTCCATAGCATTTTCCGCCATCCTGGGTGGCTTCCATAATTGCAGAGCCGGCACATAACGCTCTGGTGCTGGGTTTACCGAGGGAATCGTCACGTCCTGCTCATGGCTGTTTTAATTCCTCACTTCAATATATTGGGCATTTCGCTCGCCCTGGGCCGTTCCTGCACAAACCAGTCAGCTCTGAGGTTGGTTTCCACTAAGCGAGTTTTCGGACATGTGCTTGTCCCTGTACCCATCAGAGCTGTTCCAGGCACGGCGGACATTCGGAAAACTACCTAGTCAGAGCTGTTCCGAACAAGAGCGGCATTCGGAAACTAGGTAGTCAGAGCTGTTCCTAGCACGAGAGACATTCGGACGAGACATTTCACTCGGACGTAATTGCGTAGTGTCAATTTTTAGTTTGCCACCCGTAGGACGACACTTCCGACTTCCGGCGGGCATTTTTTAATGAGGTTAACCTTCCTCTGATTTCGAGGCACGTTAGACTGTTGTGATGTCGCCCACATCTCAGCTGGTCAAGATAGAACGACCAACGACATCGCGGTCGGCCCTCAAGGGAAGGCAGGGGCAGACCATGGGCATTCCCTCGCTATCCAAGGAGGCTTCCATAATTGCAGAGCCGGCACATATTGCTCTAAGACTGGGCTCACCCGAGGAGTTGCCACGTCCTGCTCATGACTGCTTTAGTTCCTCACTTCCATGTATTGGGCATCTCGCTTGCCACTGGTCGCTCAAGTGAGCTCCAGGGGCGGTCAGACTGCGGGCGACATCCACTCGGTAAGCTTTTGCTTTTGGACCACGCAATAGGTTCGCTCGCCGTGCGTTCCATTTCGCGTTATTGAGACGTTTCTCCACTTTTATCTACACTCTCTATGAGTTAGATACAGACAGTTTTCGTAACCATTTCCTTCGACTGGGGCATTTTACTGACTTTTTGTACTCGCTCACGAGGTAGGCTACATGTGCTGCCGGCTCAGCACCTTACCTTCGTGCAGCAGTCAGTGAGAAACGGCCAGGCCATCTCATCCGGGAATCCAACATATCCCTCAGCTGAGAGCCTTCAAACAAGTGTCAGAACTGGGCATGTAGCTTGCTCAGTATCTCGATTCCAATTTTTCGGTAGGTGGATATCGGCCCGACTCTCAGATCCGAGGGTCTGTAGCTTAGAGGCGTTCAGCCTAAACCCTCGACAGAGAGCCTTAGAGTATTGTCCGAAACAAGAACTGCCTTCATGCGCCTGATTTAAACTTTTGACTGCTATCCTCAGTCTCCTGCAGAGCAGCAGGTTGTGTCTCTCTTAGTCTGGTCCCTATCCCATTCGCTGTCCGATATGTAGTTTTCACCCATCGGCAAGCACATGGGGTCAACGGGACACTCAAGCTCCCCCACCACGGCAAGGTGGAGACACATCGGGGGAGGAGGGGATACATAGAGCCTGTTCTTTTGTATGGATGTGAAACTTGGACAATGAGCAGTCAAGCTGAAAAACATCTGATGGCTGCAGAAATGTGGTTTCTGAGGAAAATGCAAAGAATACCATGGACAGACAGAAAAACCAATGACCAAGTACTACAGGAGACAAATGAACATCGTAAGCCGATTAGAGAGATTAGACGTAGACAGTCAAAATTTTTTGGACATGTTATGAGAAGAAATGGATTGGAGAACTTGGTGACAACTGGCAAGATCGAAGGGAACAGGCCAAGAGGAAGACCGAGAGGAAAATACCTGGATGGCTTGGCCACATGGCATGGACGGGACAGGAACACTGAGCTGATCCACGACACTGGTGATCGAGTGAAATGGCGAGTCATGACCGCCCATGCTTTCCGGCATGGCACATGATTGATTGATTGATTGTGTTACGTTGGGAAATGAGAAATGAACATGGTACTGGAGAATGTCAGAGATACAGAAAGCGGCAGTGAGGACATGTAGATGGTAGAGATACAGTAGACTGTGAGACATTGTAGATGAGGTGGGAGATACAGGAAATAATAGCTGATATTAGAGATACAGGAGGAGACAGTGAGAACTTGTAGATGATATGGAGATACAGAAGGAAACAGTTGATATTAGAGATACAGGAGGAAACAGTGAGAAACAGCATATGATTTGGAAGATACAGGAGGAGACGGTGAGAAATGTTAGATGTTATGAGAGAGACAGGAGGAAACAGTTGATATTAGAGATACAGGAGGAGACAGTGACAAATTGTAGATGATGTGGGGATACAGGAGATAACAGTTGATATTAGAGATAGAGAAGGAGACAGTGAGAAATTGTACATGATGTGGGAGATAACAATTGATATTAGAGATACAGGAGGAGAGAGTGAGAAATTGTAGATAATGTGGGAGACACAGGAGGAAATAGTGGGAAAATGTAGATCATGCAGGATGATTATGGAGACACGGGAGGATATAGCAATAAAATGTAGATGATGTATGAGATACAAAAGATAGTGTGAAAATACAGATGATGTGGGGGATATAGGAGGAGACAGTGAGGAAATGTATTGTGGACTATGTATGAGACCGAATATAAACACAAAATATGACTGAGAAACTGGATGTATGTAAAAATACACTCAGAGATATTTTTCCACCCCGTGAGTTTTTCCATCCTTTGAGTTTTTCCATCCATCAAGCTTCTCAGTTATATTTTGCATTTTCATTTGGACTCCCATAAAAGCTCGGCAGCAGTTAACTCCTCTTATTGATACCATTTTGAATTATGCAGGAGATTATTATTGATATGACAGGCCAAGATGGTGGACTGTAGAAGACCAGAACAGTAAAGAAGATACAGTTGAATCATAAGAAAGTAAAAGGTACAAATGTTCACAGATAACAATTGCTAAGAGATATATGCAGACATATCAACCAACCCCATAGATTCTTCGATCATTATTCCTTCCTTCACAGATGTCTCCGACCAACCTAGGAAATTGTACTCCTTACACAACTGTTCAATTTCTTCCTGAGAGACCTCCCTGTGCTCTATGTCATCACACTAAAATCAAGAAAGAATAAGAATATGGTTGAGTTTAGAAACAACTGTATCTTCTTCTTCTTCTTCTTCTTCTTGTTCTTCTTCTTCTTTCTCTACTTCTTCCTCTTCATTCCTCTTCCGGATGATAACACCACATTTAGTTATGCACCTCAAAGATGAGCTTGTCCGACTTCAGAAAGCATTTGTCTCAGGTTTCCTTCCTCTACACAAATCCCATCCAAAGTAACGGGCTCGGTCTACCCAAGGGTAGATTTTCTTTCCTTACAATTTTGCCAGGCCAGTGGGATCTTATTCTAGCAGAGTCCTCAAACAATGAGACACACTGGCCATGTGAGGTGGACAGTAATTTTAAACCAATACTTTTCTGCGCACAACCAGGCTCAAGATAGGTAAACATATGTCATTAACAAATGTAATGTAAACTCATTTATAAACATTTAAGGTTTCATCATGATACTGAGATAAATATACCTAGAATACACAAAAGTTCCCACACAATATGAGATAAATACACCCATGATACATGAATATGTCCCATTTGTCACTGAAATAAGCCCACCTAAGATACACAAAGGTTACCCACAATGCTCAGATAAACTCACCTGAGATACACAAAAGTTCCTTCACAACACAGAGATAAGCCCACCTGTCATACATAAATTACCCCACATGATACAGAGATAAGCCCACCTGTCACATAAATTACCCCACACTGATACAGAGATAAGCCCAACTGTCATACATAAATTACCCCCACATGATACAGAGATAAGCCCACCTGTCATACATAAATTACCCACATGATACAGAGATAAGCCCATCTGTCATACATAAATTACCCCACACAATACAGAGATAAGCCCACCTGTCACATAAATTACCCCACATGATACAGAGATAAGCCCACCTGTCATACATAAATTACCCCCACATGATACAGAGATAAGCCCACCTGTCATACATAAATTACCCCACACGATACAGAGATAAGCCCACCTGTCATACATAAATTACCCCACATGATACAGAGATAAGCCCACCTGTCATACATAAATTACCCCACACGATACAGAGATAAGCCCACCTGTCATACATAAATTACCCCACATGATACAGAGATAAGCCCACCTGTCATACATAAATTACCCCACATGATACAGAGATAAGCCCACCTGTCATACATAAATTACCCCACACGATACAGAGATAAGCCCACCTGTCATACATAAATTACCCCACACGATACAGAGATAAGCCCACCTGTCATACATAAATTACCCCACACTGATACAGAGATAAGCCCATCCTGTCATACATAAATTACCCTACATGATACAGAGATAAGCCCATCTGTCATACATAAATTACCCTACACTGATACAGAGATAAGCCCACCTGTCATACATAAATTACCCCACCCGATACAGAGATAAGCCCACCTGTCATACATAAATTACCCCACATCGATACAGAGATAAGCCCACCTGTCATACATAAATTACCCCTACAGCGATACAGAGATAAGCCCATCTGTCATACATAAATTACCCTACACGATACAGAGATAAGCCCACCTGTCATACATAAATTACCCCACACGATACAGAGATAAGCCCACCTGTCATACATAAATTACCCCACACGATACAGAGATAAGCCCACCTGTCATACATAAATTACCCCACACGATACAGAGATAAGCCCACCTGTCATACATAAATTACCCTACATGATACAGAGATAAGCCCACCTGTCATACATAAATTACCCCACACGATACAGAGATAAGCCCACCTGTCATACATAAATTACCCCACACGATACAGAGATAAGCCCACCTGTCATACGTAAATTACCCCACATGATACAGAGATAAGCCCACCTGTCATACATAAATTACCCCACACAATGCAGAGATAAGCCCACCTGTCATACATAAATTACCCCAAATGATGCAGAGATGTTTATAGATAACAAGTGGTCTATCTGTCATACATAAGTACTTCTGTCTCCTCCCAGAGATCACACAAGGATAATCTCAACACAGCACATAAACTGTATAGCACCAAGACTTATCCAAATGTGTGTTTACCAGAACCACACATAAAAAAATATTCTTGTTGTGGGTAGGTTTTTAACTTTTCACATTTTGCCAAAGCAAAATTAGATATATATATATATACAAGCGGCCGATTCAACCTGTTATGTTCAAACTGCTGAGGATATTTTTGCATGTGTAACATGCACATAAGAATGCCATGGACAGACAGAAAAACCAATGAGCAAGTCCTACAAGAAGCAAATGAAAACCGTAAACTGATTATAGAAATTAGACGTAGACAGTCAAGACATTTTGGACATGTTATATGAAGAAATAAATTACAGAACTTGGTGACAACTGACAAGATTTAGGGGAAAAGAACAAAGAGAAGGCACATAAGTAAATATCTGGATGGCTTGGTCATGTGGCATGATCAAGACAAGAACACGGAGCTGGTTCATGACTCTGATGATCGTGCGAAACAAGACCGTCCACACTTATCGGCATGGCACATGATGGTGATGATGAACATGCACTCAGATCCTCCATGTTTTCTCCCTTGTCCAAGAAGGTTAGACACCCAATCCACTACTCCAGAATCATAGGGAGTACATAATTTATTTCTTATTTTATAAAAACATCCCTACAGTCTAGACCATAAAATTAATGAGCCAAAGGCACGCTTGTCATATCTAAGTAAGCCTGCTCCCCAGTTAATGATCTAGGAATTGAAATGTCTTACCTATGAACTAATATGTTTTATCTACCAACTGACATGTTTAACTATGAACTGACATGCTTCTTTACTTGTTCAGTGACTAAGACTGTTCAGAATATTTTATTTTATTTGTATCTCATTTCATTTTTCAGGCTCCGTTGCATTTTGTATTGCATTTATAATGTAATAAGTAATAACAGGCAAACAGCGAAAAGGTCAGTCTTGTGAGACCTGGTTACAAATCTGTACCTTTTTCCTAAACAGAATTGAAATGTAGGTCTCTAGATCTTAACTGGCAAGATAACTAGCCCTTGGTGACAAGCAAAGCTAACTTTTTAATATAAGACTCATATAAAGGTTTCAGCCAACATACTTTATTAGCCAAGAGCAAACAAGGCATCGGTGTGCCATCAATTAAGTTGCACTTTTGATCCAGATCTCTCTTCCATCTGACTGAGTTCTGAAATGTTTTCTTCTGGGTCAGGTCAAACATGACCAAGCAGGCATGTGCGTCCTTGTAGTAAACTCTGGTCATTGATGTAAATCTCTCTTGTCCTGAAGAGAAATTTTAGACATCTTGGTTACAGTTTTTAAAAAAAATGTGCACCCTTTGCGAGACGTTGCAATAAATACGAGCCCCTATTGACCATTTGTGACTGACTAGAGAATTTTACATTCAGTAGTTTGCCTTTGCTTTATGAATGAGAACTCAACATTTAAGTCCAACTGAGTGGCGTGGACAATGAACCCACTGTGCCGTCTCCCTGGCCTAGGGGTTAATGTCTTTCTCCGTAATACCGTATATTCTCATGAGTAATGTAACCTGCGCAAGAATCTGTAGCGGGTCTTGTCGTGTTGGTAACTTATGGGGTATGTGAGCCGGCTGCTCAGAAAGCAATGGCAAACTACTGAGCGTAATCATGCCTAGTACATCAACAGCAGCTGAAAAATATGGATGTTGACTGCAACGTCCTGTAAGGGATATGCAACAATAAAAAATTCCCACACACACAAAAAACAATAAAAAGTCTCCACAATAATAGTATATTCCCAACATAGTCCCCAAAATAATCCCCAAATCACTTTTCTGATCAAGTAGCAGATCCTCTGCGGAGTGTCGTTCTCATTATGTCCTACTAAAAAGACTCTTGATCTATTGGCAGTTCCCCCAGGGAGTCTCCTTGGTGAAGTGGTTAAGCCGTCTGCTTGCGCTCTGAAGGCTGTGAGTTCGATTCAGGTCTATGTCTTTCGGTTCACGAGTGCATTTTTCTCTGAGACTCCTGGGGATTGTCACTGGAGCTACAGAGTTCGTGCTTTATGCGATGCTTATGGCAGGCTGCCCTGAGGAAAGAGACAGAGCCATATGGGATTAAACCCGGTGCAATGAAGTCGACCCTTTCAACTTTTAAGACTTTAAGACTTTTTCTAAACCAAGGTGATCGTTTAATTTGACCAATGTTTCTGAGACATGATGCTGCTTGTGAGGCAGTCAGGGAGTGTTCTCTGATGTTCAGATCTTGTTGAATGTCAGAACTTTTCTAATTCTTTTGATCCGCAGTAAACCATTAAATTTTCATAAACACTTAAGTTCAAAAAACCTTCATGGAATGTAAAGGAGCTATACTTTACAACTTTCTAATATTTCCTCTGGCATCTAGTTCATTCCACTCAATCCTATAATTTATTACCATTTAACGGATGGCCAGGTGAAATATCTCTCAACGCCATGCCACAGACATTTTCATAATCAAAATGGGACTGAAGTCTCTAGTGGTGGCATGATTACATCCTTTTTGCAAATAACCAATAATTTCTTGTCATTTTGCCTGGAGGACTCATAACAGAAATTTGCAAAATAAATAGTAAAATAACCGGGCTACATAAATTAGGAAATATTGTGTAAAGTAAAGCACATAATTCAATGACATACCTGCAATATCCCACAGTTGAAGTTTGATGTTGTACTTATGTGACCACCTGATTACTTTCAACGCAAAGTCCACTGAAAAATATTGTAGGTCGTCACTTTCAGTGTTAATGAGGATTAAAGTCACACTTCAAGAAACTGCATTTATTTTGTACATTGTGGAGATGTTGCTTGAACCACATATATAGGAATAACGGTGCAAGAACCACACAAATAGGAGAGATGTTGATAGAACCACACATATAGAAGAGATGTTGATAGAACCACACATATAGAAGAGATGTTGATAGAACCACACATATAGAAGAGATGTTGATAGAACCACACATATAGAAGAGATGTTGATAGAATCACACATATAGAAGAGATGTTGATAGAACCACACATATAGAAGAGATGTTGACAGAACCACACATATAGGAGAGATGTTGATAGAACCACACATATAGAAGAGATGTTGATAGAACCACACATATAGAAGAGATGTTGATAGAACTACACAAATTGGAGAGATGTTGATAGAACCACACATATAGAAGAGATGTTAAAAGAACCACACATATAGAAGAGATGTTGATAGAATCACACATATAGAAGAGCTGTTGATAGAACTACACATATAGAAAAGATGTTGATAGAACTACACATATAGAAGAGATGTTGATAGAACCGCACATATAGAAGAGATGTTGATAGAATCACACATATAGAAGAGATGTTGATAGAACTACACATATAGAAGAGATGTTGATAGAACTACACATATAGAAGAGATGTTGATAGAACTACACTGTCAGAGTCTAGAACAGTGCAGTGATGCAGTGACATCGTTACGCCCGCCAGGCGACTTAGTCCCTAGCAGGGATGCCGTAACTTCGTTACGCCGCCAGGCGAGTAGTAGTTACCTGCCTGCAGGTTGCTGGCTGACGAGACGGCCAGCGGTCAGGCAAGGACGACGCAAGACGCACGCATGCCTCGTGAAGCCACTTCAGGTGGGAGGCAAGTTGCGAGCTATAGGCAGACAGCTCTGGGACGTGGACTCGACTGGACGCATGATGAGAGAAAGGCGTTGTGTGGTTTCTGTGCATGAACGTCGAGTGTCTGGACATCTTGAGAGAAAGACTGTGAGCTGTATTGTGTATGTAAGTGTACTGAAGTATCAAGTATATCTTGTTGTGACCATCGTATTGTATATGATCTGTAAATAAATCCATTGAACGTTGTGTCGTTGAGTCTTAAGTCAAATCACGTTGTACTTGTACTGTATCACATGTGTTAGGTTAGCGAGCCAAGTTTAAGACCCTGACATGTGTGGACGTGGGGGCATTCGTCCGGCTTTGAAATGAACGTGTTTATGTGATTAACATTTAAAACTAGAGTTTGTGAACTTAGAATTTTTGTCAAACTTTATAGTATAAGTAAATGTGATCGTGGAAGGCTCATTTTTATATATTACTACATTGTTTAAACATGGAAACTAGTTGTAAACGTACAGTGCATACATATTGTGTGATCTTGTAAACGTGTAAAACATTTGTGATTGTTGAACTTGTCACCGTTTTGACCTTGTCGACATTGTGATCTTGTCGCCATCTTGTAAACTTGATGTCTATGTCCTTACTGAATGTCATCTTGATGTAAGTGATGTGTCATCAATGTTGTAGAGTGTTGAGATATATGTAGATTGTCTTTGTGAATTGAGTTATGGAACGCAGAAAGTTTTTGGAAAGAAAGTGACTTGTGTTTTGGAAAAAAAATTGTTGACTGACAAAATTACGACATACAATTACACTCAACGCCATACAAACCTAATCAACCCAAAGTTAACTCAAGCAGAAACAGACAGTTGCAAACAGCTAATACAACAGTACAACACCATCTTCTCTAATAACCCAGGACAAACAGAATTAGTACAGTATCACATCACACTCACGTCAAACACACCCATAAAATGCAGACCATACACCATTCCATTACATTACAAAGAACACTTACATCAGGAGATCATTAACTTCGAGAAAAACAACATCATAAGACGATCCCAATCAGACTTCTCATCTCCAATGGTCATAGTATGCAAAAAGGACAACACAATAAGACTCTGTGTCGACTATAGAAAGCTAAACAAAATAACTCTTCTAGATTTGGAGCCGATGGCAAACTCTGACGATCTACTGACAGAACTGACAGACGCTAGGTTCTTTACGAAGGTAGACATGACTAAAGGATATTGGCAAATAGCAGTAGACGAACAGAGCAGACATCTGACAGCTTTTGCCACACCTTGGGGACTGTACGAATGGTGCAAACTTCCATTTGGGCTGGTCAATGCCCCAGCAACATTCCTTCGCATGACTCGACTTTTACTGGTAGACATTCCTAATATTATTTGCTATATTGACGACATCTGTGTTCACACAGAGACGATGACAGAGCACATAAAGACATTAGAACAGACATTTGAACGTATCAGACAGCACGGACTGACGGTAAAGCCTGCGAAAGTAGACATAGCCTACCAGGAAATATCCTTCTTGGGGTACAAAATATCCAATGGCTTTGTCACGACAGACGATAACATTGTGTCCAAGATACTAAAACTCTCACTTCCGACTACGAAAAAACAAGTCAGAAGTTTGTTGGGACTGATAAATTATTACCGGCAGTTCATTCCTGATTTTTCCGAACTGACCGAAGTATTTACTAACTTACTAACAAAAGATAAACCTGAGAAAATTGTAAGCAATGAATGCCTAAAATTTGCATTCCGTAAAGTATTATCTTGTTTTTCTGATAATAGCTTACATAATCCCATCCTGAAATTGCCCAATCTCCATTTACCTTTCAGATTGCGTACAGACGCGAGCTCCGTGGCAATTGGAGCAGTCTTGTTGCAAGAGCACAACAACATCCTTCATCCTGTGTACTTCGTATCCAGGAAACTGAAACCCAGAGAACGGGCTTGGTCAATACCTCAGTTGGAAGCCCTAGCTTTAGTGGTGGGTATAACAAAATTGTCCAGATTCCTTCTTGGACGCCATTTCATTGTGGAATCTGACAGCAGCCCGTTGCGATTTATAAATTCAGGTGTACCTTCAAACCAGATGGTAGCGCGCTGGTCTCTTAAGCTCCAAGATTACAGCTTCGAGGTTCGACATATCCCAGGCAGAACCAACAACATAGCCGATCTTTTGTCCCGTTGTCCGACCGACCCAGTAAGCACCAATGTCTGAGTACAGCGTAAAATACGCTCAGACCAACACAGCCATCCATCAGTGAATATTTTTTTTCCATTCACAAAAAGCTGTGTAAAGTCTACTATGTGATGTGATAGGGGTTACTCCCAATATATATAGTGTTCTTATTTTACTAATTAATGTAGTGATTGTCGTGTATAATTGCCTAGTGTGTGGTAGAAAGCAATCTTTATTAATTGTATATATTACGAACAAGAACAGTGCCACATTCGCTCAAAAACTTACCGTAAGCGAACTATCAAATTTGACAGTGGCATCTGCGTGTGGAACATTCCAGGGATATTTTAAATACGTGTGTGAATGTGTGACCTAAACATTGACAGCTACACCACTGCAGTCAATCGTAATCCAGAAGGTTACAGTGAA
Source organism: Cepaea nemoralis (assembly GCA_014155875.1). NCBI lineage: Eukaryota > Metazoa > Mollusca > Gastropoda > Stylommatophora > Helicidae > Cepaea > Cepaea nemoralis. Next base: position 167,035 of record JACEFZ010025952.1, on the reverse strand, counting down.
ACATCCAACACATGAACGATTAGAACATTGTACTTTCCGTAACTACATCAGACCGGAACAAGTGTGTTCTACAAGCTTCAACATCAGCTGTTTAGTGTTCGTGTGTACTTCCGGATTAGTTAGAAATTTAGAGCAAAATTAGCAGATGACAAATAAAAGTTTAAAAAGCTATGACGATTCTAAAATCTTTAGGAATCAACAAAGTTGAATACACGAATTGTGTGTTTATATATTTATGTAGTGTAATCTTAGAATCATATCTTGATTAATGTATTCATACTACCGACTTTTTCTCGTTAGTATGAAGAAACGTCAAGCGATGACGCTAAGAAATAGGATAATTATTGTAAATTATTATATTTCATAAATTTTGAAATTATTCCCCTTTCATTTATTTGTTATTACATCATTACACAAAGGGCCATAATTTGAAATGTATACTGTAATGTGTTGTATATAAATAGCCATGTTGTTGCCAGATTGTTAACACACCAGGAAGCCATCTACTGGGCATGGTAGAGTGTTACCGACATTGCAGACCAACACAAGAGCCCCTGGCCAAATGAGGTCAGGGTTTGAGCGTTTAATGCGACTTATGTAAAAGCCGTATTTCGGTCTAGGCAGATGGTTTTTGTTTCAAGAACCATATTATTACGTTTTTTTTGGAGGCTGCAAGGTAGATGCGTGAAGCTGGTACTACCGATCTGACTGGGTCAATAATGCAATTGAGGTAACCAGCCATCGAGAGGATGAAGCCTGACTAGTGTTAAAGGTTGAACACCACATGTCGTTGAATACATCTTTCATTTCTTATATGTTTCTATGGCAGATGTGTATTTCTATGTATTCTATTACCAATGTATATAACAACAAAAGGGTTGACTCTGACAAGGTTAAAATATTAACCCAGTGTGTACATATATGAAACATGAAAGATGACATCTTTCATGAAGTTGCCGGGGGAGCATGTCAGAGTCTAGAACAGTGCAGTGATGCAGTGACATCGTTACGCCCGCCAGGCGACTTAGTCCCCAGCAGGGATGACGTAACTTCGTTACGCCGCCAGGCGAGTAGTAGTTACCTGCCTGCAGGTTGCTGGCTGACGAGACGGCCAGTGGTCAGGCAAGGACGACGCAAGACGCACGCATGCCTCGTGAAGCCACTTCAGGTGGGAGGCAAGTTGCGAGCTATAGGCAGACAGCTCTGGGACGTGGACTCGACTGGACGCATGATGAGAGAAAGGCGTTGTGTGGTTTCTGTGCATGAACGTCGAGTGTCTGGACATCTTGAGAGAAAGACTGTGAGCTGTATTGTGTATGTAAGTGTACTGAAGTATCAAGTATATCTTGTTGTGATCATCGTATTGTATATGATCTGTAAATAAATCCATTGAACGTTGTGTCGTTGAGTCTTAAGTCAAATCACGTTGTACTTGTACTGTCTCACATGTGTTAGGTTAGCGAGCCAAGTTTAAGACCCTGACATGTGTATATAGAAGAGATGTTGATAGAACCACACATATAGAAGAGATGTTGATAAAACTACACAAATTGGAGAGATGTTGATAGAACCACACATATAGAAGAGATGTTGATAGAACCACACATATAGAAGAGATGTTGATAGAACCACACATATAGAAGAGATGTTGATAGAACCACACATATAGAAGAGATGTTGATAGAACCACACATATAGAAGAGATGTTGATAGAACCACACATATAGAAGAGATGTTGATAGAACCACACATATAGAAGAGATGTTGATAGAACCACACATAGAGAAGAGATGATGATAGAACCACACAAATTGGAGAGATGTTGATAGAACCACACATATAGAAGAGATGTTGATAGAACCACACATATAGAAGAGATGTTGATGGAACTACACAAATTGGAGAGATGTTGATAGAACCACACATATAGAAGAGATGTTGATAGAACCACACATATAGGAGAGATGTTGATAGAACCACACATATAAGAGAGATGTTGATAGAACCACACATATAGAAGAGATGTTGATAGAACCACACATATAGGAGAGATGTTGATAGAACCACACATATAAGAGAGATGTTGATAGAACCACACATATAGAAGAGATGTTGATAGAACCACACATATAGGCGAGATGTTGATAGACCCACACACATAGCAGAGATGTTGATAGACTCGCACATATAGGAGAGATGTTGATAGACTTACACACATAGGAGGTCTGTTGATAGACACACGTATAGGAAAGATGTTGATAGAACAACACATATAGGAGAGATGTTGATAGACTCACACATATAAGAAAGATGTTGATAGAACATGTTTATCACACAGTGGGAAGACAAATGAATATGTTTATCAAGCAGTGGAAAAACAAATATCATGCAATGGGAAAACAAATCAACATGTTTATCATACAGTGGGAAAACAAATGAGCATGTTTATAGTACAGTGGGAAAACAACTGATCATATTTATCACACAGCGGGAGGACAAATAAACATGTTTATCACACAGTCAGGAAGACAAACGTACATGTTTATCGTGCAATGGGAAAACAAATCAACATGTTTATCATGCAGTAGGAAAACAAATGAACATGTTTATCACACAGTGGTAAAACAAATGAACATGTTTATCATACAGTGGAAAGACAAATGAACATGTTTATTATGCAGCATGACAACACATCAACATGTTTGTCACACAGCAGGAGAAAAAATGAACATGTTTATCACACATGGGGAAGATAAATGAACATGTTTATCATGTAGTGGGAAAACAAATGAACATGTTTATCATACAGTGGGAAAATAAATTAACATATTTATCACATAGTAGGAAGACAAATGAACATGTGTATCCCACAGTGAGAAGACAAATGAACATGTTTATCATACAGTGGGAAGAGAAATTTTCATGTTTATCACACAATGGGGGAAAAAATGAACATGTTTATCATAGTGGGAACATAAATGAACATGTTTATCAAACACCGGGAAGACAAATGAATATGTTTATCACACAGTGGGAAGACAAATCAACATGTTTATCACACAGTGGGAAGACAACTACTTTTTGCTTTGAAACATGAGTTATTACTCACCTCCAATCGTCATCTTGTAGTTTCTTCGAAAAGTATTACTAACATATTTCTGAACAAATGATGTCTTTCCTACAAATGGGTCACCAATGATAATAACTTTTAATAACACCTCAGTCATTTTAATATCAAACAAGTTTGCTATTCGGGCGTTCAGATCTGTTTGAGCTGTAACTAATCATCAGTCATGCAGTTTCATCCATACAGCACTGAAGACCTCTGTATTTTCTCACCAAAGTTTAAACAGTTGTATTCATGTTCTGAAATGGCAAACAATACAAATCTTAAAATTTACTGGCAAATATATTATTACAACAAGAAAAGAATGTTAATATACATCAGTCAGATACTCAGTCAGTAAGTAAGTAAGTTAGTCAGTCAGTCATTAAGTAAATAAGTAAGTAAGTCGCTTAAAAGTTGACAGGGTCGACTTCATTGCACTGAGTTTTATCCCATATGGCTCAATCCCTTTCCAAAGGACGGCCTGCCAAAAGTGTCGTACAAAGCACGAACTCCGTAGCTCCGGCAATGACCCCAGGAGTCTTCAAACAAATGCACTCGTGAACTGAAGGACATGGCCAGGAATTGAACCCACAACCTTCAGAGCCCAAGTCAGATGGCTTGACCACTTTGCCACAGAGACTCCTGGCTTGTAAAGTAAGTAAGTGAGTGAGTGAATGCGTGAGTGAATGCATGAGTGAGTGAGTGAGTGAGTGAGAAAATCAGTAAGTGAGTGAGTGAGTATGTGAGAGAGTGGGTGAGCAAGTGAGTGAGTGGGTGGGTGCATGAGTGAGTGAGTGAGTGAATAAGTAAGTGAGTGAGAGTCAGTAAGTGAGTGAGTGAGATAGTGAGTGAGTGGATGAGTGAGTAAGTCAGTCAGTCAGTCATTAAGTAAATAATTGAGTGAGTGAGTGAGTGAGTAGTTAAGTAGGTGGGTAAGTGAGAGAGTAAATAAGAAAGTGAGTGAGGCAGTCAGTGAGTGAGACAGTCAGTTAGTCAGAGTCAGTCAGTCAATGAGTCAGTCAGTCAATCAATCAGTCAGTCAATGAGTCAGTCAGTGAGTCAGTCAGTCGGTGAGTCAGTCAATCAGTCAGTCAGTGAATCAGTCAGTCAGTCAGTCAATGAGTCAGTCAGTGAGTCAGTTGGTGAGTCAGTCAGTCAGTGAGGGAGTCAGTGAGTCAGTCAGTGATTGAGTGAGTCAGTCTGTCAGTTGGTGAGTCAGTCAGTCAATCAGTCAGTCAATGAGTCAATCAGTCAGTCAATGAGTCAATCAGTCAGTCAATGAGTCAGTTAGTAAGTGCATGAATCAGTCAGTCAGTCAATGAGTCAGTCAGTAAGTGCATGAATCAGTCAGTCAGTCAATGAGTCAGTCAGTTAGTCAGTGAGTGAGTGAGTCAGTCAGTCAGTCACAGTCAGTAAAGTGCCCGTGTACACTGTAAGGGTACAAGCCATATGTTTCTAGACCCATACGTTTATCAATCAAATCGTGCACCGGGTCGGGGTGACATAGAGCAGCTCTGTGCTGGCTGCCTTGACCTCCCTAGACATGTTCTGGTACCCATGTCAGACTGGATGGCCCTGGGTGCCCCGGTCAGTGTGAACAAGTCAACCAATGTGGATTCAAACCCATGGTCACGGGTGGGAAGGCTAGCATCTAGCCACTATGCTGCCTCAGCTCCTATTAATATGTACGGGATGGTCACCATGTCCAACATGTGTCTGATACCCTTACAGTGGACACAGGCCCTTTACTGACTTGATGACTGACTGACTGATTGACTGACTGACTCACTCGCTCACTGACTGACACATACTTACTCACTCACTCACTCCCTTACTTACTTACTCACTCACTTACTAACTTACTTACACACTCACTTACATACTTACTCACGCACTCATTCACTCACTTACTTACTTACACACTCACTTACTTACTTACGCACTCACTCACGTACTTACTTACTCATTCACACACTCACTCCTTACTTACTTACTCACTTGCTTACTTACTCTCTCACTTACTCATTTCACATTCACTAGTGTGATTTGCCCGCTGGTTTCGTTTTCTCCATTTAATTATTTGGTGTTCTATAAAGTGTGTTATCCCAACACTTGTTTCTCATCTGTCACTCTATCTCTTCTTGTTTTCCCAGCTGCATTTCTTACGCATTTCATCTCCTTACATATCTTCTACATTTTTGAAAATATTTTCACTGTACAGGGAAAACAGATCTGGAGACATTACACATCCCTGTCTCACGCCTCTCTTAATAGGCTGATAGTGGCCTACTTCATTATCAATTCTTATGGTAGCTTGTTGTTTCCAATATTTGTTTTTACAAGTCTAAGGTCTCTCCCATCAATTTGTAGATCTCCAGGCATCTTTATCATGTTGACATTTATTGAAAGCCTTGAAATCATGTTTTGCAATCTCATAGAAAGCATATATCTTCTTCTTAATCACGAAAGTGAACACAGAAAAGGATCCTTGTCCATGCCTTGTGACATATCGGGAACTTTATATAAGCCCAGTAGTTTTATAGACGAATGCCACTAGATAGGTCATGTGGTCAATCTCACACCATCACACCAGGAACTTGGTACAAGCCCAATAGTTGTATAGACAAATGCCACTAGATAGGTCATGTGGTCAATATCACACCATCACATCAGGAACTTGGTGCAAGCCAAATAGTTGTATAGACAAATGCCACTAGATAGGTCATGTGGTCAATATCACACCATCACACCAGGAACTTGATACAAGCCCAATAGTTGTATAGACAAATGCCACTAGATAGGTCATGTGGTCAATATCACACCATCACACCAGGAACTTGATACAAGCCCAATAGTTGTATAGACAAATGCCACTAGATAGGTCATGTGGTCAATATCACACCATCACATCAGGAACTTGGTACAAGCCCAATAGTTGTATAGACAAATGCCACTAGATAGGTCATGTGGTCAATATCACACCATCACACCAGGAACTTGATACAAGCCCAATAGTTGTATAGACAAATGCCACTAGATAGGTCATGTGGTCAATATCACACCATCACACCAGGAACTTGATACAAGCCCAATAGTTGTATAGACAAATGCCACTAGATAGGTCATGTGGTCAATATCACACCATCACACCAGGAACTTGATACAAGCCCAATAGTTGTATAGACAAATGCCACTAGATAGGTCATGTGGTCAATATCACACCATCACACCAGGAACTTGATACAAGCCCAATAGTTGTATAGACAAATGCCACTAGATAGGTCATGTGGTCAATATCACACCATCACACCAGGAACTTGATACAAGCCCAATAGTTGTATAGACAAATGCCACTAGATAGGTCATGTGGTCAATATCACACCATCACACCAGGAACTTGGTACAAGCCCAATAGTTGTATAGACAAATGACACTAGACGGTTCATATGGTCAATATCACACCAGGAACTTGATACAAGCCCAATAGTTGTATAGACAAATGCCACTAGATAGGTCATGTGGTCAATATCACACCATCACACCAGGAACTTGATACAAGCCCAATAGTTGTATAGACAAATGACACTAGATGGTTCATATGGTCAATATCACACCATCACACCAGGAACTTGGTACAAGCCCAATAGTTGTATAGACAAATGCCACTAGATAGGTCATGTGGTCAATATCACACCATCATATCAGGAACTTGGTACAAGCCCAATAGTTGTATAGACAAATGCCACTAGATGGTTCATATGGTCAATATCACACCATCACACCAGAAACTTGATACAAGCCCAATAGTTGTATAGACCAATGCCACTAGACGGTTCATATGGTCAATATCACACCATCACACCAGGAACTTGATACAAGCCCAATAGTTGTATAGACAAATGACACTAGATGGTTCATATGGTCAATATCACACCATCACACCAGGAACTTGATACAAGCCCAATAGTTGTATAGACCAATGCCACTAGATAGGTCATGTGGTCAATATCACATCATCACACCAGGAACTTGGTACAAGCCCAATAGTTGTATAGACCAATGCCACTAGACGGTTCATATGGTCAATATCACACCATCACACCAGGAACTTGGTACAAGCCCAATAGTTGTATAGACCAATGCCACTAGACAGTTAATATGGTCAATATCACACCAGCCGCCTTGACTTCCAAGTACATTTCTTGGCACTCATTTAAACTGGGTTGACCTAGAAACCCAGGTCAATGTTTTTTAATTGGCCTCGATGGAAATTTGGACACATGACAACTGACTGGCAAACATGTTAGCCACTGCGCTACTATGTCTCACCTTCTTAATTATACATTCTGGACCAGAAATGTTGTCTGAATTTGAACCTCTGCAGCCAAGTGTCGGCAATGATTGTTTATGGTGAAATAGGATGTCTGGCAAGGACCATGCCTCACAGTGATAGCGAGGGTTAGGAGGGGTTCAAGATTTATAGAATTAGGCCAGTGGAAAAGCTGGCTCTCACTGGGAGCATCAAGGAAGGCGGTTCTGTAAGCTGTGAATGGGGTATGAAGAAGGCAACGTGACAGTAACGATGTCTACTGACTGGGTCATAGCTAGCCAGCAAGGTGGAAGTGAAGACTGAGGCTAACTGCTGGGGAAAGAAGCTGGCTTCCCCGTGTTCAGTTACGGTGTAGAGTCAATGCTGGTAGATACACTGTATGCCTAATGTTCACCCTCAGAGGGTGGGATCGCTTCTGGGCAGACACACTTAGCCATGTTGGTATGGGAAATGCATGATAATGAACATCATGAAGGCGAATATACACGACAGGCGAAAAATGTCCAGGAGTCATAACCTGGATGAGCCCACCCCTGAGATGGTCAAGAAGGTAAATGAACTGAAAAATTAAGTAAGAGGGGGCTTCTTTTGATGATCAGAAACTAATGAGAGGTAATGAGCAGCGAGCTGGTAAGATGTACATGAGATATGAGATTTTTTAATGAAAAGCCCTGAACTGGTTATGTAAAGGTCAGGAGAAACAGGGTCAAAGGTTAAACATACCATAGTGACATAGTGGACAATGGGTTGGCTTGCCAGCACTGCAGCCCTCATTCAGTGACTAGTTGACAGGGGAGATTTTTAGGCCATACGTGTCCCTGATCTCTCTAGGAAAAAAAGAGTGCCTTGGAAGGGAGATATTCACCTCATTCATTGCACTATGGACAATCCGCCAGGTGCTCAGTGTCCCTCACCAATAGGTGACGGGTATAAAGAGGATTACTTTTTTGTAACTGCTACCCCAGTCAACAGACCGCTAACGAGTCCAGAGACGTGTTGAAGTCTGAGAAACTGAGCCAGTGATCATGTCCCTCCATTTGCTCATATTCTCGGTAACTGTCTTCAGGTCTGCATAAATCTGTGCTCCGACATCCCTACAGGCTTGTGTGGCGCAGTTATTCCCTAGACAACACCTTACAGTACACGCGATGTTTTCTCAGTTCTACCACGGTTGCAATTAGTAATTAGTCTCATTGAATTACATAAGTGAAGTACTAAAGTGCAGAATCTGCGGCAGATTCGATTAAGTTTCACATTCCAAGAGACTCTTGAACTTGAAGAGTCTATTCAGAGAAAATGGTTGAAACAAACGAAACATCTTTAGTTTATGGGGAAACAAAACTTTTAAAAATGCCCTGATCCCCTGAAATAATGATTCTACACATGAACACTACTTTGTAACAGCTAATAAGACGTGTGTCTATTTATTTCCGCACTCACCGTGTTGCTCGGGCCACACCTTTTGTAAACTTCCGCTGGTGTCTCTAAAATAAGAATCACGTGATGGTTGGTTTGTAAGCAAAGGATCAAAACCAGGCACACTGGTCTCTGGCATTCTTCTGACTTCGTTCTCCTTTCCAGTTGAGTGCGTGACAACTAGTTATATCCTCAAGGAACAGCGTGTCCAACTTCGACATTCACTTATGTAAGGTTTGATTCCTCTACACAGATTCCGTCCAAGGTCACCATCATAATCATCATCATCTTCCATTTCCCCTTCAAGCGTCGTAGGGACGAATAAATTGACATTCGACGCCCGATGGGTGGATCTGGATAGGTCATGCCCACGTAACTATACACTGTCGTTGATGTCCTCAATCCATTGTCTTCTCGGGCGCCTCTTGCTTTCGTAGCAGATCTTCTTTGATGTAGCGCGAGTGCTGGTAGCTGATGGTGTTGCATTCTAACGAGATTGTCGAACCATTTGATCTTTCATCCAAGGAAGCAGGCTGTATATATTTCTGTTTGTGGGTAGGTTTTCTTTCCAAGCAATTGTGTCGGCGCATTGGCTTAGAGCCTACTCTTTACAACTGCCGTGGGATGTTTAACCTACACAGCTTCCACACGAGACCTCATATTTTTCGCCTGTATCTGAAAAGGCTAGATATCCAGCAACACTACCCAAGATATCAGAGGGACGTGTGATATCACGAGATATCAATGCTTCTAGAAACAAATACCTAGCCCCATGCTCTTCTGAGCCTGACGTGGATATCGTAACCTCTCAGCCACTGCGCCCGCCGGTCACCGCCAGCGAGAAACAGGGTGGGACAATGGACAATTTAAACGCAAAAATCAACTTTTCCCGCCTGATGGACCAGAGATGAGCCAATTCTCCAGTTAAAGTGATCTTGATGACGACGATACTGGACCAGAAGGTGGATCACAAACCACAGTATCTCGCAGCTATCAGCATTAAATTGATGGAATACTTACCTAGTGAGACAACGCTGCACTCAAAGCTGTAAGGAACAAAAGAGAAGCTCCCAAAACTGTTTTCTCCATCATGAGAACTCCTCTGTCGGCGTAAACATGAAAGAACGAACGAAAGAATAAGAAAATACTGCCGTTTGTGCGTGAAGCGTCATAATCAAAGCAAGAGCATTAGACCATAACATATTTTAGGCCATGACTAATTAATTTCACTGATTAAGTGACATGGGGTGATTAATCATCTTAAGCGACTTCCGGTATCTGCCATTGGCTTATATACAGTAGTGTTTCCTACGCAACCCCCTTTAATCTGATATGTAATACAACATGTCTGCTACCATTCATTCATTCATTCATTCATTCATCATTCATTCATTCAGTAGCAAGTCCCTATCAGAACCTCGCTCACACAACAACCTGTATGATATAATCCATGTCTTTTGTTGCTTATTCTTGGTCGGAATTAAATCTTTGGCTGCATTTATCATGATATCTCTAGCTTTTACTGCCAATTCATCAGGTGTCAATTTCTCCTGTATAGACATCAAGACCTAACAACGATTCTTCACTTCCACGCTGTACGCATGTAGTATGTTTGTGAAATCAAAACGAAGTGGTCTTGGTCCTCGGGTAAGCTTCGTAGGGTTTTTGCTAATGTTATGCTTGATCTCCATCTTCTTCGTATTAAAATATAAGCTATTTGGTTTTTTGTAGTACTGTCCGGAGACTTCCACGTGAAGAGTCTTCTTGAGTGTTGTTTAAGTCTTCTTGAGTGTTGTTTAAAAAGTGTGTTGGCTATCATTAACTAATAAATCAATTAATTTGTCACCTGATTTTGTAACACTAACAGGCCTTAGAAAACTGGTAAACGAATATCAAACTGGTGTAATCAGCAGTGACACACTCGTAGAAATTATGATGAAGAGATCTGAGCACCCATGGACATGTCGGCATACTATAATGATAGTTAGTTAGTTAGTTAGTTAGTCGCAGTTCCAACTTCACAGCAACGGGTCGTCCCCATTATGCTCCGTTCCTGTGCCAGTGAATATCACACAAAATGCTCCCATCTGCCCAATGTGAAAAGTGGAAAAGACAGGAGTCTCGACAAACAACAGCCCGCACGGATACACTGTGCATAATGCCGCCGCCAGAATGTCAACACAATAGTCCCCCACAAAACACCCAGTTCATTTCTGATGGAATCGGCAGTCATTTTCCCATCTGGATGTTTCCTAGATGTTCACCCACACAGTCCACGAAATACAGTTCATCGTCGATGGAGTGGCAGTCAACCAGAAGCCCAGCAGCCACGCATTTCTGCATAAGGCAAAAACCGGTCAACTCTGGGACATAGCCATCTGCCATCGCTCCGAACATGCAGTCACGTTCCAAAAAACCTCGGGCAGATTCAAAAGCACTTCACACGAAACTCACAGCTCACAGTGTCGCGCCACGCACTCACTCAGTAGCAGGGCGACGGAACCATCAAGCCTCCTTAGTCGCCTCTTACGACATGCGTGGTAGGCTACAGTGTTGCTATTCTTTGCTTCCCTTATGGGACCCCGGCAACACACGGGAGTATAATGATAGTACATGTTGATAATTGTGACGCGTGTCTAGAATCAGCTAATCTAAGAAGCATCGTTTGGTGATCGTTATAAGTTCAAAGACATTAGTGGAAAAGGCTGCCATTTCCTTGTCATTGTCGCATATTGAAGATGCTGTGTTAGACCAATACGGCACGACATGGATCACCTCGCTACTCACCTTGCCCATCAGGACATGGTCTCTCTGCGAGCTGGGTCGACCCGGACACAATGTGGCCAAAAAGAGTCAGGGAAGGAGGGGAAGGCGCATGCGACTGAGAGGTTACGGTGAAGGTCCCGAGTTCGCCCCCATCATATCGTTGACATTTTCCCCAGAACCACTGGTATCTAATGAGATCATGCGCCAGCTTATCTCTTTGATAGTGAGATCGGATACCGGGCCTTATCGAATAAGGGTGAAGAAATAGAGGGTCCCCGTTTGCCTTGGTAAATTGTTCCGGAGAAAAAACCTAGCGTACGATAGATAGAGCCTGTGGTTAGTTGGATTGAACCTGTCTAGAGGAAGTTTCAAGTAAACCTTACACAAAAGAATACCCAAGTCAAACACCCTGATCTTAAAGATTCAAGATGAGATGTGACGCCTCGAAGGAGGAACGAAGAAGAAGAGCAGTAGAAGAAGAAGAAGAAGAAAAAGAAGAAGAAGAAGAGCTAGAAGAAGAAGACGCAGAGACCCAACAATTTGGATGTACCACGCCATTCTCAGCGCCCAGACAAGGGACGCTACTCTCACATGTTTACATGGAGGTGACTAAAACTCCGTCTCAACTTGCATACTACAAGAGCTACTGTAGTACTAGAGGAGAGGTACGTCACACATTCAATCATTTCATGCTCTTGTCTGCCTTGTAAGCCCAATCTACTAGTTACATTCTGAATATTTATTCGTCGTGGATAAACTGTGTGGAACTTGTCGCTAGTACGATCAGTACATCACGTAAGAAATTCTCTTTAAAAAATAATGAACGAGGGAGGTTGGATGATGATGGTGAAAATTCACATGAAATTTTATTTAATGTAATCGTGACTGAGACTGGTCTCACTGTTGGGTTGGTTGTCTGTTAACTTAATTAGTAAATTCTCCAGGAGCAGAGTCTAACTTTATATTATCGTCTGTTGTAGTTAGTTGTAGCTCTTTACTTTGAGTTTGGTAGATTGGCAGATTTATAAATAAAACCAAGAAGACTGAATGAATCAGAATTAGAATATTGAATGAGAATGTTTTAGGTAAGAGTAGACTTGCAGTAGTAAGTCAGGATGGAAATAGATGACTAAGAAAAGAAAGAATGGGGTCAAATATCACAGCACATGCTATCTTATGGCCGTGACTTATACGACTGAGCAAATTTGAAATTCTAATCATTATATGATTATGTGTGCAAGTTCTTTGCAGAAGATCGCTCTCATCAAAAGCAGAAACCCCTCTGCTGTGTGTCCACCGTGATGAGGTAGAGGGGCTTGTGCGTCCCAATGACCCCAAGAGCTATGCCGACGGTAGCACAGCTACTGGTAGGGCCACCCATGTCGGACAGGTCAAGGGAGAGGGACCAGACGAAGAGACACACAAACCTGCTGCCTTGTAGGTAGACTGGGGACAGTCAAAGGCTAGGGAAAGCACCCCAAATACATGCTTGTCGAAATCGGATGCACTGAGCCACAGGCTTGACAAAGCAGTGCAACGTGAAACCTGCTGCCTTGTAGGTAGACTGGGGACAGTCAAAGGCTAGGGAAAGCATCCCGAATAAATGCTTGTCGAAATCGGATGTACTGAGCCACAGGCTTGACAAAGCAGTGCAACGTAACTTAATTCATGATGTCACAAATCAAAATTAATCGATATGGTGCTAATCCCGTGAAGTCCCATCAGGCGGTGATAGTGCCGGGCCCCCTGCCTCGAGGGGGTCCACCCATGACTACTGGTGGTCACCTTCCCCTGTGCTGTGGAGTCAAGGCACAGAGGAGTAGGTTAAGAGCTATTGACCAAATACCCCGGACACTCAACATACTACAGTGGAATGCCGAAGGAGTTTACAAGAAGAAAGACTCCCTAACACAGCGTCTTCATAAAGATAGAATAGATGTGGCATGCATTCAAGAGACACACCTCAACGCCAATCACAAATTCTCAGTCAGAGGATATCAGGCCACACGTTTCGACCGCGAAGGACACAAAGGAGGAGTTCTAATACTTACACGAAATACAATACCTTGCAGCGAAGTATCTGTGATCTCTAACAACCAAACGGAAATTATAGGTGTTGATATAATGATAAAGGACGTGAAAATAAGAATCTACAATCTGTATAGCCCAGCAGATAAGGATCTTACACTCTCAAACATGAAAATAACTGACACAGTTGCCAGGAAGACAGCAGAGAGAGAACAAACAATTGAAGCAAACATCTCTCTCAAAGCCATCTCAGCAAAATATAAAAGAACAGTAAATCAAACAACAAGAGATTGTTGGAGGGAAAAAACAGAACACCTGAATTTTGACAGGGATGGAAACAAACTATGGAAACTAGTGAAAGCCATGAACAATGAAGGACCTAGAAACAAACAAATAACAATTAAACAAGGAAATGCCTTGCTTACAGGCAAAAAGGCTGCAAATGCACTAATGGAACACTATGCAAATGCAAACCACATTGATATTACAACCGAACAGAAGAAAGCAATCAAAGACAAACAGATACATCATAGAAATAAAGAGACAGCAGCAGAATATATGATGGCAAATCTAACAATGGAAGAAATGGAACAGGCAATGAATACCCTAAAAAAGAAGAAATCACCAGGAAAGGATGGAATCACAAATGAAATGCTAATAGGACTAGGCACCAAGGCAAAGAAGAAACTACTAGCAGTCCTAAATAACAGCTGGAAGAGAGGAATAGTCCCACAGGCATGGAAGGAAGCTATACTAATACCAGTCCCAAAGAAAGGAAAAGACCTGGAAGAACCAAATGGCTATCGACCTATCAGTCTACTTAGCTGTGTAGGAAAATTAATGGAACGCATTATCAATGGCAGGCTAACATGGCATCTGGAAGAAAACCAACTCTTAACACCACACCAAGCAGGATTAAGAAAATACAGATCCACTGAAGATCAAATAACCTATATAGCTCAGGAAATAGAGGATGCCTTCCAAGAGAAAAAGCACACACTAGCAGTCTGGATAGATTTAGAAAAAGCATTTGATAAAGTATGGAAGGAAGGACTGAAAGTAAAACTGCAAAACATGCATGTTTGTGGGAAAATGTATAAATGGATCAGCCACTACCTTGAGAACAGAACTGCCAGGACAAAAGTACAAGGACAAACAAGCAAAATGATGCTGCTGGAGCAAGGTGTCCCCCAAGGAGGAGTTCTTTCACCAACATTATTCCTAGCATATATAAATGACATCACAGAAAATTTTCCAGCCAGAGTACACACATCCTCCTTTGCAGATGACCTAGCCATATGGACATCTGAAGAATATATTAGTACAGCTAACAGCAGAATACAGCAAGCCTTATTAGCGCTAGAGGACTGGTCAAAATCATGGCTAGTGAAGATAAGTGAGGAGAAAACAACATGCACAGTGTTCTCCCTCTCAAATAAAACTCAGCAACCTAAGCTGGTATTGAATGGAAAAATATTGCGCCATGAAGAAAATCCAAATTATCTAGGAGTCACCTTTGATCGTCGCCTGACATGGAAGACACAGGTTGAGAAAAATCAAACAAGAGCAAGGCAGAGAATGGCAATCATGAAAAAGCTTGCTGGTACAACGTGGGGAGCAGATGAGAAAGTTCTCAAGAAGTTATATACTGGACGGGTGAGGCCAGTACTGGAATATGGCATTGCAGCTTGGGCAACAGCAGCTAAGTCAAACTTTAACAAAATAAGTAGAGTCCAAAACCAAGGAATGCGAATCATAACTGGAAGCCTGAAGACAACGCCTATTAATGAACTAGAAAAGATCACTTGTTTACAACCAATGCAGGATAGAAGAGATAGCAGAGCCCAGCAACAAGCAGAAAAATTTAGAAGATTGACAGACCACCCTATGTACAACAGATTTAATGGTTTTGGAAAGGGAAGACTGAAGCGTAGCAACTTTGTAGAAACTGCAAAACGAAGGATTAGGGCAGATCCTATACTTAACATATCAACAGTCAAGCCCATACACAATGCACACAAGTTCCCAGCTTGGAGACAGCAGCAACTGCCTGAGATGATAGAAAACATTCCTGGTATTGAGAAAAAGAACACTCAGCATGAAACCGAAAGAAGAGAAATAACCCTAAACTACATAAAAGAACATTACCCAAGCAGGAATTGGACCCATGCATATACAGATGGATCAGCCAAAAATTCAATAGAGAATGGAGGAGGAGGAATTCTCCTAAATTTAAAAAATGGAGTGAAAAAAACACATTCAATGGCAACTGGAAAATTTTCAAGTAACTTCAAAGCGGAGGTAGAGGCTTTGAAAACTGCAGCAGAAATGCTCCTGATGGAGGAAAATAAAGAGAAGCAAATAGCTATCTTCACAGATGCAAAGTCAGCTGTCTCAATACTCAAGAGCAATAACAGCACAGAACTAACTGACCTAAGAGCAGCACTCCATGGTCTATGCCAGAAATCCAAAAAAGTTGTAATACAGTGGATCCCATCACATTGCAGTATACCTGGAAACGAAGAGGCTGACAGACTGGCAAAAGAGGGCGGACGACTACCACAGCCTGACATAGACATAACCTATAATGAGGCAAAGAGGTTGATAAAAAGCACTTATAGAACCAAATGGGAATCTGAGCATCCAGGCCATCAGAAGGATGATGCATATTACAAACTCGACCGAAGAGAACAAGTAGCAATCTTCAGACTCCGCACAGGACATAACAGGCTGAAATACCACTTGTTCAATAAACTAAAGATAGGAGATACCGATGAATGTAATTGTAGAACTGGAAAAATGACAGCAAAACATTTGCTGCAGGATTGCCCAACGTATGCAGAACAGAGAAAGATATTTTGGCCCACACCTGCTTCATTTGAGGACAAGCTCTATGGAGATATCAACAAGCTCAAGTTGACCGCAGCTTACTTTAACTACATACAGGTTGACATTTAAAGGTGCATGAAGACCCAGAGGCATGAAATGGAATATTGCTTGGATAGCAAATCCATTATGTGGAAAGTCCAAATCGAAAGCTCGCTGTGTGGGCTTCATAAAAGGTGGAAAAGTGTCCTAGTGGCACGAAATGGAATATTGCTTGGATAGCAAATCCGTTACGTGGAAAGTCCGAATCAAAAGCCCATTGTGTGGGCTTCATAAAAGGTGGAAAAGTGTCCTAGTGGCATGAAATGGAATATTGCTTGGATAGCAAATCCATTACGTGGAAAGCCCGTATCTAAAGCCCACTGTGTGGACTTCATAAAAGGTGGAAAAGTGTCCTAGTGGCACGAAATGGAATATTGCTTGGATAGCAAATCCATTACATGGAAAGTCCGAATCGAAAGCTCACTGTGTGGATGTCATCTGCAGACTGCATACTTCTGGTTTCCGGAAGAACAGCCTATGGTGAACGGAAGGCCCAATATACGGAAGTGAGGCTAAGCAGCCATGTGCAGGACGTGACGATTCCTTGGGTGAGCCCAGTACCAGAGCGCTATGTATCGGCTCTGCAATTATGGAAGCCTCCTTGGATGGCGGGGAATGCCCATGGTCTGCCCCTGCCTTCCCTTGAGGGCTGACCAGGATCTTTGGCTGTTCTATATGGACCAGCTGGGATGGGGGATAACACCACAACAGTGAGAGTCAAACGTCCTAAGAAACCCCCGGGAAGGTTAACCCGGTCAACAAATGCCCGCAGAAGTCGGATGTGTCGGCCTAACGGCGCAAGAACGCAGCTCTGCTGTAAACAGGCACAACGCAATCACATCCGAAAAAAAAACTCCGGATGAACGAAGAAGAAGAAAAGCAGAAAGATTTTCAATCCTTTGTCTATTAACACATATTTCTTCCTCTTCTACATTCGTCCGGAGTGTTGATTTTGACGTAATTACATTGTTCCTCTTTACAGCAGAGCTGCGATATATGCACCTTTCGGCCAACACATCCGGTTGGCCGGGTTACCTTCCCGAGGTTAACACACACTAGGTCATTTCGGTAGCTCATACTTTTAGTCTGTGTAAATATGCCTTGACTCAGTAGAACAAAAACAGCTATGGAGTGGACCCTTATGGCGGAAAGGGTGCAGCACTCATACTCCCTGACAGAACAGAGTTCAAACATTCTGTTTCTGATATCCAGGGATTGTTGTGACCTCTGAAAACATGGAAAAAACCTGGCATCTGAAAGTCAAGGCTTTGAACACATTCTGGGGAAATGGGGTCGAGGGGGGGGGGATGACTGGGAATCTTGAAAAGAACTACAATATGAAGTTTTTGGATTATTGCGGTTATTTTTTGACCATCATAAGCCATAAGCCATACAACTCTAGCAGATAACAATGACATAAGTAGTTTTGGTCATTTTGCAATAAAATATGAGCATGCAGATTAATAATTGGTCAAGATATTTTAATGTAAATGGCACAATATGCTGAAGTGTAAACATTAAATATCACTTGGAGATAATGAAAATGATGGCTCATGCACAATATTTGTCTGACACAGAAGGAAGTGTGCCTTGATTGCATGCTTCTCTAGTTTGGGAGGAGAGGTGATATATATGAATTTGCTTTATCCCAATCTGTCTGTCTGTCTCTCTGTATCTGACTGTCTAAGAAGAAGCAAACGGTATGTGTAGATCCTGCTGGACAACATACGTACACACCGTACAGCCATCTCAGGCCAGGTGAACAAAAATCACACTGGGGATATGAATAAGAAAAATAAAGAATAATAACAGTAGTTAAATATTGTTTGAATAAAAATGCTGTAAATAAGTTCACCAACAACACACATCTAGCGAGTCCTTAGATCCTTCTTCAAGAGCAGCACGAGTGGATAATGAAAACATTATTGTAAATAATAACTCACACACTCACTAGTACCATGCCGTCTTGACAAGATGATAGTTTGTTACATTGTGCTTCAAAATAGGCATAATAACTACAACCATGGCAGGGACCAGGGATGGAGTTATACATCTCCATAGTAGAAAGCCTAGGCTGAATTGTAGAGACCATCTGTTGCCCGTGCAGCATGATCTCTCTCTCGGCTTGCCTAGGAAAGGTAACACCAAGATAAGCTGCAGAGGTTGCTGGATTAGGAAAGCAGTGTTCTAACTGTCCACCTGTCGGAGCTTCGATTCTAGACCAGTTGCTGACCAAGGCTTAGGGCCTGGTCTGCAAAGCCATGCCATTTAGTCTTAGGTTGCATTTCCTCACATCAGGATAAGGCTTGTACCCTCACAACTGCACTCCTCTGCCTAAAGCCATTGGCACAATGTGGGGTGTCGGGTTTGGTGAGTGCCGCTGTAAATAACAGAAAATATAAATAATAGGACTCAGCCATATTCAGACCAGGAATAGTGAAGAACAGGTGCACAACTTTCCTGTAGAGGAATGGTTCAAGCAGCAGTTCAAATGATGCCAAATCAGGAAGTGTGATGCCAAATATAAGCAATTCTAACCGAATACGGTACATTTGGATATGGATATATGGTAAGAGCATAAATGTGATATGGAAGGTGATAAACAGGCATCTATAACCAAAGTTTTCACTAACATTAAAGTTAAAATAAACGAATGGGTTGAATGCTTTGAGAAACTTCTGAATAGATCACTCACAAAAGGACTCACCACTATCCTCGCTTGAGATATCTAGCATGTAAAAGTAGACCTGGATATTAGTTGTGAGAAACTATTTAAAGAAGAAAATAGAAAAGTTGTCAAAGCCCTGAAGCTTGGGAAAGCTACTGTTCCAGATGGTATCCCAGCAGAAGCTATTAAAGCTAATATAACACCTCAACTGAATTACTGCACAGATTATTTAGCAGAGGCTGGTATAGGGATGTGAAATGTTTAGACTTTACATACATTGTGAAGTGAGATGACCAGTTTCATTTATCTTCTTCATCCTAGTAAAATCTCTAGTATCCATTCTATTCATATAAGTTGACCCCAGTTAAATATGCAATAAGGAAAGTCTAACTGAGGATTGAACTCTGCCTGCTGTGGTTGCAAGCCAGTGCATTACCCACCAAACCATAATATACTTATTTTGAATCAAAAGCAGGCTTTATATTAAAAAAATTGCTTGTTTTGACTGCAAATAAGATTTTAACCCCAAAACTTGATATTTAATCCACTTATTTGACAAAAAATGCATAGGATGATATCTGATTCATTTGTTTTAACTAAAAACCAAACAAAAAATAGACAGATTGGATATTTTTCTAATTCACTTTGATTTTTATTCAGAATAAGAATGAACATACTTTACTTCTTCTCCCAACAGATTTCCTGCCTGTCATCTCCCAACAAATCTGCCTTTCATCTCCCAACAGATCTCTTGTCTTTTATCTCCCAACAGAGCTCCTGCCGCATCTCCCAACAGATCTTCTGTCTTTCATCTCCCAACAGATCTGTCTTTCATTTCCCAACAGACCTCCTGTCTTTCATCTGGTATAGGGATGTGAAATGTTTAGACTTTACATACATTGTGAAGTGAGATGACCAGTTTCATTTATCTTCTTCATCCTAGTAAAATCTCTAGTATCCATTCTATTCATATAAGTTGACCCCAGTTAAATATGCAATAAGGAAAGTCTAACTGAGGATTGAACTCTGCCTGCTGTGGTTGCAAGCCAGTGCATTACCCACCAAACCATAATATACTTATTTTGAATCAAAAGCAGGCTTTATATTAAAAAAATTGCTTGTTTTGACTGCAAATAAGATTTTAACCCCAAAACTTGATATTTAATCCACTTATTTGACAAAAAATGCATAGGATGATATCTGATTCATTTGTTTTAACTAAAAACCAAACAAAAAATAGACAGATTGGATATTTTTCTAATTCACTTTGATTTTATTCAGAATAAGAATGAACATACTTTACTTCTTCTCCCAACAGATTTCCTGCCTGTCATCTCCCAACAAATCTGCCTTTCATCTCCCAACAGATCTCTTGTCTTTTATCTCCCAACAGAGCTCCTGCCGCATCTCCCAACAGATCTTCTGTCTTTCATCTCCCAACAGATCTGTCTTTCATTTCCCAACAGACCTCCTGTCTTTCATCTCCCAACAGATCTCCTACCTTTCATCTTCCAACAGATCTCCTGTCTTTCATCTCCCAACAGATCTCCTGTCTTTCATCTCCCAACAGATCTCCTGCCTTTCATCTCCCAACAGATCTCCCATTTTTCATCTCCCAACAGAGTCTTTCCTTTCCCAACAGACCTCCTGTCTTTCATCTCCCAACAGATCTCCTACCTTTCTTCTTTCAACAGATCTCCCACCTTTCATCTCCCAACAGATCTCCTACCTTTCATCTCCCACCTTTCATCTCCCAACAGATCTCCTACCTTTCATCTCCCAACAGATCTCCTATCTTTCATCTCCAACAGATCTCATGCCGGTCATTTCCCAACAGATCTCCTACCTTTCATCTCCCAACAGATCTCATGCCTTTCATCTCCCAACAGATCTCCTACCTTTCATCTCCCAACAGATCTCCTACCTTTCATCTCCCAACAGATCTCCTACCTTTCATCTCCCAACAGATCTCCTGCCTGTCATCTCCCAACAGATCTCCTACCTTTCATCTCCCAACAGATCTCCTACCTTTCATCACCCAACAGATCTCCTACCTTTCATCTCCCAACAGATCTCCTACCCTTAATCTCCCAACAGATCTCCTACCTTTCATCTCCCAACAGATCTCCTGCCTGTCATCTCCCAACAGATCTCCTACCTTTCATCTCCCAACAGATCTCCTACCTTTCATCTCCCAACAGATCTCCTACCTTTCATCTCCCAACATATCTCTTAAACCTGCCCATGCTAAGCCCATGTTAAAGTTGTCTACAGGAAGAATAGCCAGTCTGAAGCCAAACCTCCTTAATTCCTTCTTAGACCTGCATGGCAGGTTCTTGCGTTACTATTTCCTTATGGGCTCCTGTAATACATCAGCAAAGATTGGACATATGACAGACTTATCTTCACTAACAACAGACTGGAGTTTTTATTCACTTATTTTGAAACAAAACAAATTAGATAACTGACCCACTTTGATAACTAACCCACTTACAGGTGTGTTTGTCGTGACTGCTGTGCTAAGTTTGAAACTAGAATGTGACTTGACTTGAATCAATACTAATGGTACCAGTAGTAGTCAGATTATATGTCCATCTGGCCTTTCCTTGAGACATTACCGCGTGTACTATGTCCTCATCTTCAACAGCCAGTTGAGAGTCCCATTACTAATGGTACCAGTAGCGGTCTGATTATGTGTCGTCTGGCTTGTCCTAGACTCCTGAGTGACATCAGTTTGAGTCATAAAATAGTGAATGGAACTGGTCACAGAACCACATAAAATATTGACCTGGTGTATGTACAAGTGTAACTGTTTCACACTACCGCTGTAGCATTTACATGGGTTGACTTTACCATCAAAAGAAAACTCTAACCTGCACAGATCACAGCGACTGCACTAGCCAGGCAGCCTTAATTCCTCAGGCTCAAGACCCCCCACCCCTGCCATACACCGCAAGATACTATATTGGCAGTAAATGACAGTTTTTTTGTGTGGACAGTTTTCCCTCTCTGCTATCCTCAATCTCTTTTGACAGACTTTACAATATATGTGAAAGTTCTAAATGTCTAGACATATCACCATCACATCGGGGTCTGTGTCTCAGGCATACTTTCACAATGCTGACACACCGGGTTGGAATCCAGCCACAGGTAATGTGGAAGCACCATTTTACGCTGATCCTCACAATAGTATGAATGTCCCTTCAGAAAGCAGTGGCAAACTTTTTTGTTTTTGCCTATCCTATTTACAGGACATCGCTGTAAACACCAACACTGCTGTTGTTGATGTCTTGGCAAGTTTACACTCAGTAGTTTACCATTGCTTTCTGAATGACCGGCTCCCATACCAACACATTAAAACCCAGCGTGACACGGTCTGCTGCCAAATCGGTCACAGCTGTGTTTTGAACACAGATAAGTGGAATTACGAACTGTGTCCGTAACGCCTTTGCCACGGAGTCTGGCAGTGGCAAACTACTGAATGTAAAATTGACTACAAAATTTCAAACAGCTAAAAAATGCTGGGGTTGATGGCAGTGGCCTGCTAAGGACATGCAGATAACTCCAAAATTGTAAACTTCACCATCAAATATCTTGTTGTCTGGTATGGGTGAACATGTGTCTCCACAACCCTCCTCCTCTGGTGCAGTATATTATGTGTGCTGTCTCATATTTTAATGTTGTGATACCTTCTATTATTTTCCCTCTCCTCTATCCTCAACCTCTTTTGACATCATGATTTTCTCTCCATCATGTATCTAGATCAAAGGTGATTTTCATGTCTTATTTTGTATTTGGTTTCATTTTGCAGAAACAGCTGTAAATGGACGCATCTGAAATAGAAGCAGAGGACAAAACTGAAGCTGTTGATTCAACTTCAGAAGAAGCAATGGAGTGTTCAGCAGATGGTTCCACATTAGAAAAGTCACTTGGGGATCAGATTGCAGATGTAGAGTCTTTAACACCAAGAGCTGATAGCTCTGTTTCAGCCGGTGATGACTTGTATTTACATTTTGATGTGGATTCCAGTACAGATCAAATAGCGAATGATGCTGTTGATAGTGAGATTGCTGAAGAATGTGATCATGATGAAGACATGTCAGAAGATGTCACAGTCACAACAAGGGAGGTAGAGCGCAAAGATCTTTCAGAAGAATTGGGGCACTATGCTTCAGAAGGCATGGATGAAGAAGCTTCAGCAGAAGTAGATGACAAGATGTTAGAAAAAATGGTTGAAGAACCTTTAAAAGAAGTGGATGAAGAAGCTGCAGAAGTGGATGGAGAAGCATCTAAAGCAGTGGTTGAAGAACTCTCAGAAGTAAATGAAGAAGATTCACTGAAAGTGGATGCAGATGTTACAGAAGAAGTAGATGAAAAAGTATCAGAAGAAGACAGTGAAGAACTCCCAGAAATGAATGAAGAAGCATCTAAAACAGTGGTTGAAGAACTCTCAGAAATGGGTGAAAAAGTAAATGAAGAAGATTCACTGAAAGTGGATGCTGATGTTACTGAAGAAGTATCAGAAGAAGACAGTGAAGAACTCCCAGAAGTGGCTGAAGAAGCATCATTAGAGAGTGAAGGACTCCCAGAAGTGGCTGAAGAAGCATCATTAGAGAGTGAAGAACTCCCAGAAGTGGCTGAAGAAGCATCATTAGAGAGTGAAGAACTCCCAGAAGTGGCTGAAGAAGTAAATGAAGAATCTTCATTGAAAGTATTTGAGAATCGTAGACCAGAAATTGCAACAAATGTCTCAGATGAAGTGAATGAGGAAGGTATAGAAAAAGTGGATAAAGAGCCATGTAAAGAAGTGAATCCTGACTCCACAGAACAATGTTTGCAAGTTCCAATGGAAGCGTATACGAAAGCTAACACTGTCATAGATAAAGAAGTCTCAGTAGAAACAAATAAAGATGCAGCAATAACACGGAATGAAAAGTTTTCACATATGAGTAAAGGTACTTTAGTGGAAGTAGATGAAGAAGCTTCAGAAGACATGGATGATGATGACGATGATGATTATGAAGAGGTGGCTTTAGTAGAGTTGGATGATGAATCTTCTGGAGATTCAGATGAAGAAGATAATGAACTTACAAAAGAAGTGATTGAAGGAGAAAGGGACGAAAATGCTGTAAATGAACTTGATAAAAAATTGATTGAAACATCAGAAGTAGTAACTAAAGAGGCTTCTAAAGAAGTTACAGAAGAAGCTTCCAAAGAAGTAATTGAAGAAGCATCAAAAGAAATAATTGAGGAAGCTTCCAAAGAAGTAATAGAAGAAGCTTCCAAAGAAGAAATTGAAGAGGCTTCAAATGAAGTAACTGAGAAAGATTCCAAAGAAGTAATTGAAGAAGCATCAAAAGAAGTAACTGAGCAAGATTCCAAAGAAATAATTGAAGAAGCATCAAAAGAAGTAACTGAAGAAGATTCCAAAGAAGTAATTGAAGAATCTTTCAAAGAATTAATTGAAGAGGCTTCTGATGAAGAGGCTTCCGATGAAGAGGCTTCCAAAGAAGTAATTGAGGATGTTTCCAAAGAAGTAATTCAAGAAGCATCCAAAGAACTAATTGAAGAGGCTTCTGATGAAGAGGCTTCCAAAGAAGTAATTAAGAATGCTTCCAAAGAAGTAATTCAAGAAGCATCCAAAGAACTAATTGAAGAGGCTTCTGATGAAGAGGATTCCGATGAAGAGGCTTCCAAAGAAGTAATTCAAGAAGCATCCACAGAAGTAATTGAGAAAGCCTGCAATAAAATAATTGAAGAAGTTTCAAAAGCTTCAAAGAGAAGACATGAGGACAGTTCAGTACAGATGGAAGAATCTTTTAAACATATTGATAATGTTTCTTCAAGAGATTTGTTAATTAAAAATATTCAGAAAATTGAGGCTCTAAAGGAAGATGATGAACAGTCTTCAGAAATGGGTGAAACTGCCTCAAAAAGTGTAGATAATGTAGCCGATAAGACAGCTACAGAAGAGATGAATAAAAAGGACTTGCAGGAAGACAAAGATGATGTTGTAAAGATGAAGCAGATAAAGGTAAATGGTGTTGATTCAGATTCAGCTGCAGATAGTGTCAGTGATACTTGTGGAAGTAGCGAGACTAGCACTGGAGGGACTGCTGTGTCAGGGGAGGCTGAGTTATTTGAAGACGATGCTGAAAAAGTGGTCACTGAAATGCTGGAGGTGCTAGCAACTTTAAGTACAGAGCCTACAGCCTTGGCTGAAAGTTTTCAGGTGGGAGGTTTGGATCTGGCTTCAGATTATGTCAGCGATGCAGCTGACGATGTCCCTGTCAATGAATCTGATTCCATGGACAGCGTCAAACAGAAAGCTTCAGATCCAGCTGTTGAAACTCCAGAGGTAGTAACTCCTACAACATCTAAACGCCAGAGGAAAGCTACAACAAAAGTGTGAGTTTGTTTTTGTGAGTGTCTGTTTACTTGTATTTATAAATTGTGCCTGATGATGGCATCAGTTTGTTGTACTGCATTCCCTTGGTAGTACTACAACTTACTTATGTGGACGGCTGTGATTGAATCAGTGGAAATCCCCGGGAAGGTTAACCCGGTCAACAAATGCCCGCAGAAGTCGGATGTGTCGGCCTAACGGCGCAAGAACGCAGCTCTGCTGTAAACAGGCACAACGCAGTCACATCCGAAAAAAAAAAAACTCCGGATGAACGAAGAAGAAGAATCAATGGAAATGAGAAGTAGAATATATCTGAGATAGATTCTACATCTTTAAAGTTATCTCAGCTACTTTTTTGTAAGCTTCAATTGCTTCTTTTGAAGCTACCTCAATTAGTTCTTTGAAAGGATTAATTACTTTTTGAAAACTTCCTCAATTACTTCTTTGGAGGCTACTTCAGTTACTTCTTTGGAGGCTACTTCAATTACCTCTTTGGAAGCTTCTTCTAATAACTCTTTGGAAGCTTCTGCTTTTACTTCTTTGGAGGCTTTTACTGCTTCTTCCTTAGAAGTTTCTCTTCTTATTTTACTTCTTTGGAAGATTCTTCACTTACTATTTCTGAAGCTGCAATTATTTCTTTATCAACTTCCCAAAGCCTCATCATTGACATGTGTGATGTCTGAAAGTTTGATCTCTCGTGCCTAAACCTGACAATCCAGACGTAGTATTTGCTTGTACATGTCCTGTAGTGGACGTCTGGCATACTGGATCATTCTTCCAAGTGTAGTATTGTGGACTGAATGGTCTGATGTGCAGTGAGGATAATCTGATGTGCAGTCAGGATAATCTGATGTGCAGTCAGGATAATCTGACATGCAGTGAGGATAATCTGACGTGCAGTGAGGATAATCTGATGTACAGTCAAGATAATCTGATGTGCAGTCAGGATAATCTGATGTGCAGTCAGGATAATCTGATGTGCAGTGAGGATAATCTGATGTGCAGTCAGGATAATCTGACATGTAGTGAGGATAATCTGATGTGCAGTGAGGATAATCTGACGTACAGTCAAGATAATCTGATGTGCAGTCAGGATAATCTGATGTGCAGTCAGGATAATCTGATGTGCAGTCAGGATAATCTGATGTGCAGTCAGGATAATCTGACATGCAGTCAGGATAATCTGATATGCAGTGAGGATAATCTGATGTGCAGTCAGGATAATCTTATGTGCAGTGATGATAATCTTATGTGCAGTCAGGATAATCTGATGTGCAGTCATGATAATCTGATGTGCAGTCAGGATAATCTGATGTGCAGTGAGGATAATCTGACGTACAGTCAAGATAATCTGATGTGCAGTCAGGATAATCTGATGACTAACTAACATATGAACTAACTCTAAGTATGGTTAAATATTGTGGGGAGGATTTGTCACTTGTGAGGCAGTTGCCTGGCTGTTGATATTATATTATGTGTGTGTAGTTTGTTATTATCTCTTTAACACCATCAGTCCATCTTTTCTGTGTCTTATTCTAGCCCTGTGACCATGGTCTACGTATTTTACGGGGATATACTTCTTTGCATTATATTATGGGGACATTCTTATCAGGTGACCTAATTATTTCATTCCCTGCCCAGCAGAAAAAATAAACTCCCAGAAGCTGGTCAAAAGACAGAATGCAGGACTCAGAATGATTACAGGAGGACTAAAGATTACACAGATACAGCAATGGAAAAAACAGCATGGCTACAAAATCTCAAAGGACAAAGAGATAATATCACCATCGTAAGTGACAAATTCAGATGTATAAATCAACACCCCAGGAATGAGAAACTAAAAGAACTGACCAAGAATTGGTTAAAATAATATAGGTTTCCAGCATCGATCAAGAATGTTGATGGTCGCCAATAGGAGAAGTCATTTAAGAAAATGTAGGTCAGCATGGCCGAATGGATAAGAACATGTGTTCTTAAACATCCAGTGTGCTGATGCTGAGGTAAGGGGTTCAACCCCTACACCAGATAGTTGGACTAAAATGTTGACCTATCGTCCTTGACTTGGGGACGTAAATTACAAGTACCTCTGAATGTACCAGAGTGGGATTGCCTGATGGCGAGGGACACTGTTAATAGGGAAAACTAATCCACATGCAAAATTCAGTCCAGCATTACTAGAAGTAGTGTGTATGGACTACGCTTGAGATCAAAGCGAGCGAGCACCCCAAAAAAAATAATTGAAGAAAATCCAGAGGAATGAGAGCGCAGTGTGGCATTCTACAAGAATAAAAATGCCACTGCCATGAACAGTTACACTTTACAGTCCGAGGCAGTAAGAACATCTCATATGGGGTAGTACTCATGTGTGACATTTTATGTGTGGTGAAAGATGAATTTCCATCGTTGTAGAAATGTGTGTGGAAGATTGAATGACCATGATTGTAGAAATGTTGTGTTGAAGATTGAATGTCCGTCATTGTAGAAATGTGTGTGGAAGATTGAATGACTACGATTGTAGAAATGTGTGTGGAAGATTGAATGTCCATCATTGTAGAAATGTGTGTGGAAGATTGAATGTTCGTCATTGTATCTCTCTCTCTCTCTCTCTCTCTCTCTCTCTCTCTCTCTTTTTCTCTCTCTCTCTCTCTCTCTCTTTCTGTGTGTGTGCGTGGGCAGCCGGCTCGGGGGTGGGGCGGGGGGAATTGAATGTCTATTATTGCAGATGTGTGTGTGTGTCCATCCGTCCATCCGTCCCTCCGTCCGTCCATCCCTCCCCCATCATTGTAGATGCTAGTGTGTGTGTGAAAGATTGATCGTCCATCATTGTTCATGTGTGTGGAAGATTGAATGTCTATTATTGTAGATGTGTGTTTGTGTGTGTGTGTGAAAGATTAAATGTTTGTTATTGTAGATGTGTGTGTGTGCGCGTGCATGCATGCATGCGTGTGCGTGCATGATTGTGCGCACATGCGCGCGCACTCACGCGCTTGCTTGCAGTTGTGAAAGATTGAATGCTTTTGTGGAAGATTGAATGTCCCATCATTATAGATGTGTGTGTAATCTCATGTTGAATGGAAGATTGAGCTACCATTAAAGTAAATGTGTGATGTGCCTTATAGTAGTCCAAATGTCCATCATAATAGATGTTTGCGTTGCCATGAAAACACCCAGACCTGAATCAATCACTTTCACAATTTCCACTTTAATGTGATTCTCAGTTGTGGTGCCACGCGTGGTCACTCATAATCTAGCTATTCTTGTATGAGCAATTTATGATGTTTTTGTACAATTTCATTGACAGACGAGAAATGGAGGACATCAAGCTTCCAGTGCTAGGCAGAGGCAAGAAGACAAAATTGGACAGTCCAAAGCCTGAAATCCCTAAAGCTGACATTCCAGAACCAGAGATACCCAAGCGTAAATCTCAGATATCAGAGACTCCAGTGGCATCCACGCCCAAACCTAAACTATCCAAATCAAAAACTCCCAAATCGGAAGAACTCCAGCCTGCTGATCAGGAGCCTGAAACAGCTCAACCTACAGATCACAAGCCAGTGACTGTCAAATCTAAAACACCCATTAGTCCAAAGATGGAGGCAGCAAAACCAGAAACACCTGCTGCGGTCAAGCAAATTTCAGCTACCAATGCTTCAGTGGAAATGGCTGACCTCCCAGATGGCTGGACAATGAAGGCAGTTAAGCGTATGACAGGACTATCAGCTGGCAAATACGACATCTACTACTACAGGTTAGCTGCTTTGAGTTGTTCAAAACAATGTTTTCTCTTAGTGAATTAGAACAAAGATGTCATAAATATTTGGTTGCATGTCTCATCAGGTGCATACTGCAGAGTTCATCCATTCACTCATGACGTGCCATGCTGATAAGTGTGGCCGTTCATGATTTGCCATCTCACTTGATCACCAGAGTCATGGATCGGCTCTATTTTTTTCTGTCTCGAACACATGATGTTCCAAAGCCATCAAGGTATTTACTTCTCTGCCTTCAACTTGTCCTTTTCCCCTTAATCTTGCCGGTTGTCATCAAGTTCTCTAGTTTATGTTTTCTCATAACGTGCCCAAAACATTGTGACTGTCTACATGTAATTTCTCTAATCAGTTTACGGTTTTCGTTTGCTTCTTGTAGGATTTGCTCATTGGTTTTTCTGTCTGTCCATAATATTCTTTGCATTTTCCTCAGAAACCACATTTCCACAGCCATTAGATGTTTTTCAGCTTGACTGCACATTGTCCACGTTTCAAATTCATACCAAAATACAGGTTTTATGTAGCACTTCAACACCCTTTTACTCGTTGCAATTGACATCTTTTTATTGGTCAGTTTCAAATTCATACCAAAGTACAGGTTCTTCTTCTTCTTCTTTGTTCACCCGGAGTTTTTTTTTCGGATGTGATTGCGTTGTGCCTGTTTACAGCAGAGCTGCGTTCTTGCGCCGTTAGGCCGACACATCCGACTTCTGCGGGCATTTGTTGACCGGGTTAACCTTCCCGGGTACAGGTTCTATGTAGCACTTCAACACCCTTTTACTCATTGCAATTGACATCTTTTTATTGGTCAGTATGTTTTCCAGTTATTGCATATGATATAAATGCTCCATATTTTAAGTGTCAATGACTACTACTGGCACCTGGCAGTTTTGACAGAAGATTGTTACATTGGGCTTCAAAAAACGGCATCATAACTTGCCATAGAACAAAGCCTGGGCTGAATTGTGGAGACCATGTGTTGCCATGCAGCATGATTCCTCTCTCGGCCTGCCTATTTACTCCAGAGGAAAGGTAACACCAATACATCTGGAACAAAACAATCTGCAGAAGGTGCTGGATCAGCAAAGCAATGCTCTAACTGTCCACCTGTCAGAGCTTCCATCTTAGACTAGTTATTGACCAAGGCTTGGGGTCTGGTCTGACCTGCCATGACATTTAGTCTAGGTTGCATTTCCTCGCACCAGGATAAGGCCTGTACCCTCCCAATTGCTCTCCTCCACACAAAGCCGCTGGCACAATGTGGGGTATTGGGTTTGGTGAGCGCCACCCAACATTCGGTGCTAACAGAAAGCAGGTCATATCGTCTACTAGCATATGGTAGCTCAGTCATATAAGACCCAACATTCGGTGCTAACAGAAAGCAGGTAGTACCGTCTACTGTCATACGGTAGCTCGGTCATATCTGACTTAGACTATGTTTGCTATGTATTTCGGCCAAAGTATGATTCATCTGTTCACTTCTGGATTAGATTTTATTTAAATCTGCTTTCTTAGTTTTCCTTGTTCTGCTTACAAGAGGGTTTCTGGCAGATATATGCTTCATGTTTTCATTCCGTTTTCCAAGGACTTCCATACATGAGTCGCTGCCAGCAATCTTTTGTACTCTCCTCACCTACTAACTGCTGAAAGACATGGAAGTTATTTGAGACTGTAACCACACATTGCTTCTTAGTTTCTTAGATATCTTACATTGTATTAAATCATATTTATAAGATGTTAAATATCTCTTCAATGAGCACGTCCTCCAAGAAACAAATGAAAACCGTAAACTGATTATAGAAATTAGGCATAGGCAGTCAAGATATTTTGGATATGTTATGAAAATGAATAAACTGGAGAAGTTTGTGACAACTGGCAGGATTGAGGGGAAAAGAACAAGGTGAAAGCAGAGAGGTATATATATGGCTTAGCTTCATGGCATAATCTAGACAGGAACACGGAACTGATCCATGACTCTGGTGATCACGTGAGATGGCATCACATGACCGTCCGTGCTTATTGGCATGGCACATGACTCTGGTGATCACGTGAGATGGCATCACATGACCGTCCGTGCTTATTGGCATGGCACATGATTCTGGTGATCACGTGAGATGGCAACACATGACCGTCCGTGCTTATTGGCATGGCACATGATGATGATGATACATATCGTGAGTTTCAACTTAATTTTAACTTATTAACAGATGATGATCTGATTTTACATCTGCAACTCTAAAAACTTGCACATTATGTAAAGATGATAGGTGCAACTGTATGGATCAGGAGCGGAGGAGAGCGATCAACAGAATGACTAATAAACTACAAACATTCATTGGAGGCTGTGCTAGCGAATTGCGCTGGTGTTAGTAAATAGTGCCAGTGTTAGTGAATTGCGCTGGTGTTAATAAATTGTGCCAGTGTTAGTGAATTGCGCTGGTGTTAATAAATTGTGCCAGTGTTAGCGAATTGCGCTGGTGTTAGTAGATTGTGCCAGTGTTAGCGAATTGCGCTGGTGTTAGTAAATTGTGCCAGTGCTCGCGAATTGCGCTGGTGTTAGTAAATAGTGCCAGTGTTAGCGAATTGCGCTGGTGTTAGTAATTTGTGCCAGTGTTAGTGAATTGCTCTGGTGTTAGTGAATTGCGCTGGTGTTAGTAATTTGTGCCAGTGTTAGCGAATTGCGCTGGTGTAGTGAATTGCGCTGGTGTTAGCGAATTGCGCTGGTGTAGTGAATTGCGCTGGTGTTAGTGAATTGTGCCAGTGTTAGTGAATTGTGCTGGTGTTAGCGAATTGCGCTGGTAATGTCATGAGCACAGATGCAGGTTCAATATCTGGGCTCATCACTGGCCAAAGTGAGGGACAGATTGGCCACTTAATCCTCTCGATCTCAGACCTACAAAATGTGATGGCACTCTCACATTACAGACACATGGCACGAAACAGCTTCCGGACAAATGGTGAATGATTACAAACAAACATGACTTGGTGCCTGTTAGGAATAGTGGGATTAGAGTGGAGTGACAGAACACTGGTGTAGAGGAATAGTGGGATTAGAGTGGAGTGACAGAACACTGGTGTAGAGGAATAGTGGGACTAGAGTGGAGTGACAGAACACTGGTGTAGAGGAATAGTGGGACTAGAGTGGAGTGACAGAACACATGTGTAGAAGGAATAGGTGGGACTAGAGTGGAGTGACAGAACACCAGTGTGGAGGAATAGTGGGACTAGAGTGGAGTGACAGAACACCAGTGTGGAGGAATAGTGGGACTAGAGTGGAGTGACAGAACACCAGTATGGAGGAATAGTGGGACTAGAGTGGAGTGACAGAACACCAGTGTGGAGGAATAGGTGGGACTAGAGTAGAGTGACAGAACACCAGTGTGGAGGAATAGTGGGACTAGAGTAGGAGTGACAGAACACCAGTGTGGAGGAATAGGTGGGACTAGAGTGGAGTGACAGAACACCAGTATGGAGGAATGGTGGGACTAGAGTGGAGTGACAGAACACCAGTATGGAGGAATAGTGGGACTAGAGTGGAGTGACAGAACACCAGTGTGGAGGAATGGTGGGACTAGAGTGGAGTGACAGAACACCAGTGTGGAGGAATAGTGGGACTAGAGTGGAGTGACAGAACACCAGTAGTGGAGGAATAGTGGGATTAGAGTGGAGTGACAGAACACTGGTGTAGAGGAATAGTGGGATTAGAGTGGAGTGACAGAACACAGGTGTAGAGGAATAGTGGGATTAGAGTGGAGTGACAGAACACTGGTGTTGAGGAATAGTGGGATTAGAGTGGAGTGACAGAACACTGGTGTAGAAGAATAGTGAGACTAGAGTGGATTGACAGAACACTGGTGTAGAGGAATAGTGAGACTAGAGTGGATTGACAGAACACCGGTGTAGAGGAATAGTGGGATTAGAGTGGAGTGACAGAACACTGGTGTAGAGGAATAGTGGGATTAGAGTGGAGTGACAGAACACTGGTGTAGAGGAATAGTGGGATTAGAGTGGAGTGACAGAACACTGGTGTAGAGGAATAGTGGGATTAGAGAGGAGTGACAGAACACTGGTGTAGAGGAATAGTGGGATTAGAGTGGAGTGACAGAACACTGGTGTAGAGGAATAGTGGGATTAGAGTGGAGTGACAGAACACTGGTGTAGAGGAATAGTGGGACTCATGCAGATACATTAACCTAGATGTCACGATACATTAACCTAGATGTCACGTGTTGTACAAGTTAACATTTGTTACATAGCAACATGGATGTCATGTGAAATTGATTAAGGTATTATTATTGATATTAAGGTAGATGTCATGTAGTAGGTCTGCATGGCCGAATGGATAAGAACGCATGTTCTTAAACATCTGGTGCGCTGATGCCGAGGTAAGGGGTTCATCATCTACACCGGACAACTGGACTAAAATGTTGACCTGTCGTCCTTGACTTGGGGACGTACATTACAAGTACCTCTGAATTCGGAGTAGGTTCGCTTGATGGCAAGAGACACTGTTAATAGGAAAAGCTAATCCACACTACAAATTCAGTCCAGCACTACTCAAAGTAGTGTGTATAGACTACGCTTGAGTCCAAAGCGAGCGAGCACACAAAATAAAGATGTAATTTTGTGCAATTGAATATTTGTTACATAGCAGTGTAGATGTCATCATATTGTAAAATAAATATTTGTTACATAGCAGTGTAGATGTCATCATATTGTAAAATAAATATTTGTTACATAGCTGTGTACATGTCTTCATGTTGTACAACTGAACATTTGTCCTGTTTTTCCCCCAGCCCAGAAAACAAAAAGCTGCGCTCAAAAACAGACATCACACATTACATGCAAGAAAAGAATTTAAACCTCGACCTGGAGCTGTTCGAATTCAGTGCGGTCAAGTTGATGGAGAAAGGTGCTTTTAACCCTCAGGAAGTGACAGTTGCCAGGAAAAAAGGACAGCCAAAGTCTAAGGTTCCTGCGGGGAAGAAAGTATTACAGTTGAAACAATCAAGTGGAGTTAAGAAAGCCAAAACAAATATTGGGAACAAGGCGGCCGTGTTCAGGCATACAAAGTTATCAGTTACAGAAGGTGAAAGTGAGGTCAAGGTGAAAAGTGCAGCATCCCTAGCTAATAAAAAGGTCGACGAGGTGGCGGATGGCAAGGAGCAGCAGAGACTGCAGAAGCTTGTCATCAAAATGCCATTTGGAAGTAGTTTTGGAAAATCCAGGATGACGAAGAAAGAGTCAAAGCAGATCAGGTCCTATTTTGCTCCATCCGAGGAGGGTGGTGAGCTGGCGGACACTTCCAGCGTATATTCAGATGGTAATGCTGTGGATACGACCGTGACATCTGATGAGTCTTTTACCACATCCGACACGATACCCGGAAGTCAGGATGCCACGATTGGCAGCAAGACGAAAATAAAACCCAAAACAAAGACAGCAGACTCACGCAAACGCATGGCAGATGGCAGCCAACTTGCCAGTGGACAAACTCCTCGAAAAAGGGGCAGACCCAGAAAGATCCAGGCCAGACCCAGAAAGATCCAGGCCAGTAGTGCAGAGGTTAACTTTGATGATAATATAACCACCACAAGGCCAGACAGACTCTGGGTCACATGTAGCAACGGATGTTGAAGCAGAGAAGATAGAAGGTAAGTTTGTGGAGGATTCAGAGGCAGCAGATGCAACCACACCTTCAGCTTACGCAGCTTCTAGCTCTGACCTTGTGGAAATTCAAACAGAAGATGTCACTTCTACCAAAAGTGAAACCGTAAACAAATCAAAGAAGACACCTGAAAGTAATGGCAGCGAGTTAAAAAAGATACAATATCCAACTATCGAGTTAAACAAGATACAATATCCAACACCAGATTCAAAATACAATGATCAGATCGTTGCACCTCCGCCCAGGAAGAGAGGAAGACCCAGAAAGATTCCTGGTTGTCGTAAGTGATGAAATGGAACATTCGTTAAATAATACAATGGACATCAGTAGCCAGAATGTTTCCGGTTCTAGTTTTGTGGATAGTGAAGAGAAAGTTCCATATCCTCCGATGATACAGATAGCATGATTCCAACTTACATGAAGCAGGCTCATGCTGTAGACTTTGATAATAAGGTCTTCAAAACAGAAGATTCACTTTTGAAAACATCTCAGCTGGCAACGCCACATAAACCCCTCAAAAGAAAGGTAGGGCGGCCTAAGAAAAGATCAAGTGCTGCTAATCTATCAGCCGATCGGCTTGTTAATGCCAGATGCAACCAGCACACCAGACCCCAACAGTGTTCCAACCCCTGCATCTGAAGCATTAATACAGAGTTCATTAGAAGAAGCCACACAACTGGTGACTCCAACATTTACCGCAACAAAGAAGAAGCGTGGTCGGCCTCGAAAGTCCAGCATTCTTACATCTGGGAGTGAAAACCAACCAACACAATATCAGTCAACACAAGACCAACCAACACAAGACAAACCCACACAAGACTAAACCCACACAAGACAAACCCACACAAAATCAACCAACACAGGATGATTCAAAGGTGGCTGCAGAAACCACAAGCACAGAGAACATGTCTTGTTCTGAGGACCAGCCAATACAGAGGAGTACGCCAGCAGCCCACCTAAGCGGCACAGGTTTTCTGGATTACGGAGAAAGAGCCTTCCTTACGAAGACCATGACGAGAACTCATTGACTGAGGTTTTGTCTGTTCAAAATGGAGTGGACAACACCATTCCTGAAATAACATCGGAGTACATTAAAGGTAAGTCTCGTTAGTCTCTTCCAATGTCTCTGTATATGTTTCATCATTTATCTAAGGTTGGCATAATTTATTGCTACCAAAGAAGATAGGATCACGGATGAATAGTCCTTTGCTGGGAGCCACGGTAGTATAGTGACTTTATGCTGGGAGCCACGGTAGCATAGTTACTTGATGCTGGGAGCCACGGTAGTATAGTGACTTGATGCTGGGAGCCACGGTAGCATAGTCACTTGATGCTGGGAGCCACGGTAGTATAGTGACTTTATGCTGGGAGCCACGGTAGTATAGTGACTTTATGCTGGGAGCCACGGTAGTATAGTGACTTTATGCTGGGAGCCACGGTAGCATAGTTACTTGATGCTGGGAGCCACGGTAGTATAGTGACTTGATGCTGGGAGCCACGGTAGCATAGTGACTTGTTGCTGGGAGCCATGGTAATATAGTGACTTGTTGCTGGGAGCCACGGTAGCGTAGTTACTTGATGCTGGGAGCCACAGTAGTATAGTGACTTGATGCTGGGAGCCACGGTAGCATAGTGACTTGATGCTGGGAGCCACGGTAGCATAGTGACTTGATGCTGGGAGCCACGGTAGCATAGTGACTTGATGCTGGGAGCCACGGTAGCATAGTGACTTGATGCTGGGAGCCACGGTAGCATAGTGACTTGATGCTGGGAGCCACGGTCCCATAGTGACTGGATACTGGAAGCCATGGTCGCATAGTGGCTGGATACTGGGAGCCACGGTCGCATAGTGACTGGATGCTGAGAGGCACGGTAGCATAGTCACTTGATGCTGGGAGCCACGGTAGCATAGTGACTTGATGCTGGGAGCCACAGTAGCATAGTGACTTGATGCTGGGAGCCACAATAGCATAGTGACTTGATGCTGGGAGCCACGGTAGCATAGTGACTTGATGCTGGGAGCCACGGTAGCATAGTGACTTGATGCTGGGAGCCACGGTAGCATAGTGACTTGATGCTGGGAGCCACGGTAGCATAGTGACTTGATGCTGGGAGCCACGGTAGCATAGTGACTTGATGCTGGGAGCCACGGTAGCATAGTGACTTGATCTGGGAGCCACGGTAGCATAGTGACTTGATGCTGGGAGCCACGGTAGCATAGTGACTTGATGCTGGGAGCCACGGTAGCATAGTGACTTGATGCTGGGAGCCACGGTAGCATAGTGACTTGATGCTGGGAGCCACGGTAGCATAGTGACTTGATGCTGGGAGCCACGGTAGCATAGTGACTTGATGCTGGGAGCCACGGTAGCATAGTGACTTGATGCTGGGAGCCACGGTAGCATAGTGACTTGATGCTGGGAGCCACGGTACATAGTGACTTGATGCTGGGAGCCACGTAGCATAGTGACTTGATGCTGGGAGCCACGGTAGCATAGTGACTTGATGCTGGGAGCCACGGTAGCATAGTGACTTGATGCTGGGAGCCACGGTAACATAGTGACTTGATGCTGGGAGCCACGTAGCATAGTGACTTGATGCTGGGAGCCACGGTAGCATAGTGACTTGATGCTGGGAGCACCCGGTAGCATAGTGACTTGATGCTGGGAGCCACGGTAGCATAGGACTTGATGCTGGGAGCCACGGTAGCATAGTGACCTTGATGCTGGGAGCCACTGGTATCATAGTGGACTTGATGCTGGTAGCCACGGTAGCATATTGACTTGATGCTGGGAGCCACGGGTAGCATAGTGACTTGATGCTGGGAG
Organism: Cepaea nemoralis; assembly: GCA_014155875.1. NCBI lineage: Eukaryota > Metazoa > Mollusca > Gastropoda > Stylommatophora > Helicidae > Cepaea > Cepaea nemoralis. The sequence goes on along the minus strand of JACEFZ010025952.1, from coordinate 129,121 downwards.
CCACGGTAGCCTAGTGACTTGATGCTGGGAGCCACGGTAGCATAGTGACTTGATGCTGGGAGCCACGGTAGCATAGTGACTTGATGCTGGGAGCCACCGGTAGCATAGTGACTTGATGCTGGGAGCCACGGTAGCATAGTGACTTGATGCTGCGGAGGCCTACGGTAGCATAGTGACTTTGATGCTGGGAGCCACGGATAGCATAGGACTTGATGCTGGGAGCCACGGTAGCATAGTGACTTGATGCTGGGAGCCACTGTAACATTAGTGACTTGATGCTGGGAGCCACGGTAACATAGTGACTTGATGCTGGGAGCCACGGTAGCATAGTGACTTGATGCTGGGAGCCACGGTAGCATAGTGACTTGATGCTGGGAGCCACGGTAGCATAGTGACTTGATGCTGGGAGCCACGGTAGCATAGTGACTTGATGCTGGGAGCCACGGTAGCATAGTGACTTGATGCTGGGAGCCACGGTAGCATAGTGACTTGATGCTGGGAGCCACGGTAACATAGTGACTTGATGCTGGGAGCCACGGTAACATAGTGACTTGATACTGGGAGCCACGGTAGCATAGTGACTTGATGCTGGGAGCCACGGTAACATAGTGACTTGATGCTGGGAGCCACGGTAACATAGTGACTTGATACTGGGAGCCACGGTAACATAGTGACTTGATGCTGGGAGCCACGGTAACATAGTGACTTGATGCTGGGAGCCACGGTAGCATAGTGACTTGATGCTGGGAGCCACGTAGCATAGTGACTTGATGCTGGGGAGCCACGGTAACATAGTGACTTGATGCTGGTAGCCCACGTAACATAGTGACTTGATGCTGGGAGCCACGGTAACATAGTGACTTGATGCTGGTAGCCACGGTAACATAGTGACTTGATGCTGGGAGCTACGGTAGCATAGTGACTTGATGCTGGGAGCCACGGTAGCATAGTGACTTGATGCTGGGAGCCTACGGTAGCATAGTGATTGTATGCTGGGAGCCACGGTAACATAGTGACTTGATGCTGGGAGCCACAGGTAGCATATTGACTTGATGCTGGGAGCCACGGTAACATAGTGACTTGATGCTGGGAGCCACGGTAACATAGTGACTTGATGCTGGGAGCCACGGTAGCATAGTGACTTGATGCTGGGCGAGCCACGGTAGCATAGTGACTTGATGCTGGGAGCCACGTAGCATAGTGACTTGATGCTGGGAGCTACGGGTAGCATAGTGACTTGATGCTGGAGCCACAGTAGCATAGTGGCTTGATGCTGGGAGCCACGGTAAGCATAGTGACTTGATGCTGGGAGCCACGGTAGCATAGTGGACTTGATGCTGGGAGCCACGGTAGCATAGTGACTTGATGCTGGGAGCCACGGTAGCATAGTGACTTGATGCTGGGAGCCACGTAGCATAGTGACTTGATGCTGGGAGCCACGGTAAGCCATAGTGACTTGATGCTGGGAGCCACGGTACCATAGTGACTGGATACTGGGAGCCACGGTAGCATAGTGACTTGATGACTGGGAGCCACGGTAAGCATAGTGACTTGATGCTGGGAGCCACGAGTAGCATAGTGGACTTGATGCTGGGAGCCACAAGTAGCATAGTGACTTGATGCTGGGAGCCACGGTAGCATAGTGACTTGATGCTGGAGCCACGGTAAGCATAGTGACTTGATGCTGGGGAGCCACGGTAGCATAGTGACTTGATGCTGGGAGCCACGAATAGCATAGTGACTTGATGCTGGGAGCCACGGTAGCATAGTGACTTGATGCTGGGAGCCTACGGTAGCATAGTGACTTGATGCTGGGAGCCACGGTAGCATAGTGACTTGATGCTGGGAGCCACGGTAGCATAGTGACTTGATGCTGGGAGCCACGTAGCATAGACTTGATGCTGGGAGCCACAGTATATAGTGACTTGATGCTGGGAGCCACGGTAGCATAGTGACTTGATGCTGGGGCCACGGTAGCATAATGACTTGTGCTGGGAGCCACAGTAATAGTGCTTGATGCGGTAGCATAGTGACTTGATGCTGGGAGCCACGGTAGCATAGTGACTTGATGCTGGGAGCCACGGTAACATAGTGACTTGATGCTGGGAGCCACGTAGCATAGTGACTTGATGCTGGGAGCCACGGTAGCAAGGACTTAGCTGGGAGCCACGGTAGCATAGTGACTTGATGCTGGGAGCCACGGTACATAGTGACTTGATGCTGGAGCCACGGTAGCTAGTGACTTGGGGGCCACGGTCACATAGTGATTTGATGCTGGGAGCCACGGTAGCATAGTGACTTGATGCTGGGAGCCACGGTAGCATAGTGACTTGATGCTGGGAGCCACGGTAGCATAGTGACTTGATGCTGGGAGTCACAATAGCATAGTGACTTGATGCTGGGAGCCACGGTAGCATAGTGACTTGATGCTGGGAGCCACGGTAGCATAGTGACTTGATGCTGGGAGCCACGGTAGCATAGTGACTTGATGCTGGGAGCCACGGTCCCATAGTGACTGGATACTGGAAGCCATGGTCGCATAGTGGCTGGATACTGGGAGCCACGGTCGCATAGTGACTGGATGCTGAGAGGCACGGTAGCATAGTGACTTGATGCTGGGAGCCACGGTAGCATAGTGACTTGATGCTGGGAGCCACGGTAGCATAGTCACTTGATGCTGGGAGCCACGGTCACATAGTGACTGGATACTGGAAGCCACGGTCACATAGTGACTGGATACTGGAAGCCACGGTCGCATAGTGACTGAATACTGGGAGCCACGGTCGCATAGTGACTTGATGCTGAGAGCCACGATAGCATAGTTACTTGATGCTGAGAGCCACGGTAGCATAGTGACTTGATGCTGGGAGCCACGGTAGCATAGTGACTTGATGCTGAGAGCCACGGTAGCATAGTGACTTGATGCTGGGAGCCACGGTAGCATAGTGACTGATGCTGGGAGCCAAGGTAGCATAGTGACTTGATGCTGGGAGCCACGGCAGCATAGTGACTTGATGCTGGGAGCCACGGTAGCATAGTGACTTGTTGCTGGGAGCCACGGTAGCATAGTGACTTGATGCTGGGAGCCACAGTAGCATAGTGACTTGTTGCTGGGAGCCACAGTAGCATAGTGACTTGATGCTGGGAGCCACGGTAGCATAGTGACTTGTTGCTGGGAGCCACGGTAGCATAGTGACTTGATGCTGGGAGCCACGGTAGCATAGTGACTTGATGCTGGGAGCCACGGTAGCATAGTGACTTGTTGCTGGGAGCCACGGTAGCATAGTGACTTGATGCTGGGAGCCACAGTAGCGTAGTTACTTGATGCTGGGAGCCACGGTAACATAGTGACTTGATGCTGGGAGTCACGGTAGCATAGTGACTTGATGCTGGGAGCCACGGTAGCATAGTGACTTGATGCTGGGAGCCACGGTAGCATAGTCACTTGATGCTGGGAGCCACGGTAGCATAGTCACTTGATGCTGGGAGCCACGGTAGCATAGTCACTTGATGCTGGGAGCCACAGTAGCATAGTGACTTGATGCTGGGAGCCACGGTAGCAAAGTGACTTGTTGCTGGGAGCCACAGTAGCATAGTGACTTGATGCTGGGAGCCACAGTAGCATAGTGACTTGTTGCTGGGAGCCACAGTAGCATAGTGACTTGATGCTGGGAGCCACGGTAGCATAGTGACTTGTTGCTGGGAGCCACGGTAGCATAGTGACTTGATGCTGGGAGCCACGGTAGCATAGTGACTTGATGCTGGGAGCCACGGTAGCATAGTGACTTGATGCTGGGAGCCACGGTAGCATAGTGACTTGTTGCTGGGAGCCACGGTAGCGTAGTGACTTGATGCTGGGAGCCACAGTAGCATAGTCACTTGATGCTGGGAGCCATGGTAGCATAGTGACTTGATGCTGGGAGCCACGGTAGCATAGTGACTTGATGCTGGGAGCCACGGTAGCATAGTGACTTGTTGCTGGGAGCCACAGTGGCATAGTGACTTGATGCTGGGAGCCACGGTAGCGTAGTTACTTGATTCTGGGAGCCACGGTAACATAGTGACTTGATGCTGGGAGCCACAGTAGCATAGTGACGATGCTGGGAGCCACGGTAGCATAGTGGCTTGATGCTGGGAGCCACGGTAGCATAGTGACTTGATGCTGGGAGCCACGGTAGCATAGTCACTTGATGCTGGGAGCCACGGTAGCATAGTAACTTGATGCTGGGAGCCACAGTAGCATAGTGACTTGATGCTGGGAGCCACGGTAGCATAGTGACTTGTTGCTGGGAGCCACAGTAGCATAGTGACTTGATGCTGGGAGCCACAATAGCATAGTGACTTGATGCTGGGAGCCACGGTAGCATAGTGACTTGATGCTGGGAGCCACGGAATTATAGTGACTTGCTGGGGCCACTGTAGCATAGTGACTTGATGCTGGAGCCACGTAACATAATGACTTGTTGCTGGGAGCCACAGTAATATATTGACTGATGCTGGGAGCCACGGTAGCATAGTGACTTGATGCTGGGAGCCAACGGTAGCATAGTGACTTGATGCTTGGGAGCCACGGTAGCATAGTGACCTTGATGCTTGGAGCCACGGTAGCATAGTGACTTGATGCTGGGAACCCGGTCAACATAGTGACTTGATTGCTGGGAGCCACGGTAGCATAGTGACGATGCTGGGAGCCATGGTCGCATAGTTGACTTGATGCTGGGGAGCCACGGTACATAGTGACTTGATGCTGGGAGCCACGGTTGCATAGTGACTTGATGCTGGGAGCCACAATAGCATAGTGACTTGATGCTGGGAGCCACGGTAGCATAGTGACTTGATGCTGGGAGCCACGGTAGCATAGTGACTTGATGCTGGGAGCCACGGTAGCATAGTGACTTGATGCTGGGAGCCACGGTCCCATAGTGACTGGATACTGGAAGCCATGGTCGCATAGTGGCTGGATACTGGGAGCCACGGTCGCATAGTGACTTCATGCTGAGAGCCATGGTAGCATAGTCACTTGATGCTGGGAGCCACGATAGCATAGTGACTTGATGCTGGGAGCCACAGTAGCATAGTCACTTGATGCTGGGAGCCACGGTCACATAGTGACTGGATACTGGAAGCCACGGTCACATAGTGACTGGATACTGGAAGCCACGTCGCATAGTGACTGAATACTGTGAGCCACGGTCGCATAGTGACTTGATGCTGAGAGCCAGGGTAGCATAGTTACTTGATGCTGAGAGCCACGGTAGCATAGTGACTTGATGTTGGGAGCCACGGTAGCATAGTGACTTGATGCTGAGAGCCACGGTAGCATAGTGACTTGATGCTGGGAGCCACGGTAGCATAGTGACTTGATGCTGGGAGCCACGGTAGCATAGTGACTTGATGCTGGGAGCCACGGGTAGCATAGTCACTTGATGCTGGGAGCCACGGTAGCATAGTGACTTGATGCTGGGAGCCACGGTAGCATAGTGACTTGATGCTGGGAGCCACGGTAGCATAGTGACTTGATGCTGGGAGCCACGGTAGCATAGTGACTTGATGCTGGGAGCCACGGTCCATAGTGACTGGATACTGGAAGCCATGGTCGCATAGTGGCTGGATACTGGGAGCCACGGTCGCATAGTGACTTGATGCTGAGAGCCATGGTAGCATAGTCACTTGATGCTGGGAGCCACGGTAGCATAGTGACTTGTTGCTGGGAGCCACGGTAGCATAGTGACTTGATGCTGGGAGCCACAGTAGCGTAGTTACTTGATGCTGGGAGCCACGGTAGCATAGTGACTTGATGCTGGGAGCCACAGTAGCGTAGTTACTTGATGCTGGGAGCCACGGTAGTATAGTGACTTGCGGGAGCCACAGGGAGCATATACTTGATCTGGGACCATGGTACATATGACTTGATGCTGGGAGCCACGGTAGCATAGTGACTTGATGCTGGGAGCCACGGTAGCATGTGCTTGTTGCTGGGCCACAGGTGCATAGTGACTTGATGCTGGGAGCCACGGTATAGTGACTTGATGCTGGGAGCCACGGTAAATAGTGATTGATGCTGGGAGCCACATAGTGGTGATGCTGGGAGCCACGGTAGCATAGGATTGATGCTGGGAGCCACGGTAGCATAGTGTTGATGCTGGGAGCCACGGTACATAGTCACTGATGCTGGGAGCCACGTAGCATAGGAACTTGATGCTGGGGCCACAGAGCATAGTGACTTGTGCTGGGAGCCACGGCATAGTGACTTGATGCGGGAGCCAGGTAGCATAGTGACTTGATGCGGGAGCCACGTAGCATAGTGACTTGATGCGGGAAGCCACGTAGCATAGTGACTTGATGCTGGGAGCCACGGTAGCATAGTGACTTGTTGCTGGGAGCCACTGGTAGCATAGTGACTTGATGCTGGGAGCCACAGGTAGCATAGTGACTTGATTGCTGGGAGCCACGGTAGCATAGTGACTTGATGCTGGGAGCCACGGTAGCATAGTGACTTGTTGCTGGGAGCCACGGTAGCATAGTGACTTGATGCTGGGAGCCACAGTAGCATAGTCACTTGATTGCTGGGAGCCACGGTAGCATAGTGACTTGATGCTGGGAGCCACAGTAGCATAGTGACTTGATGCTGGGAGCCACGGTAGCATAGTGACTTGATGCTGGGAGCCACGGTAGCATAGTGACTTGATTCTGGGAGCCACGGTAGCATAGTGACTTGTTGCTGGGAGCCACAGTAGCATAGTGACTTGATGCTGGGAGCCACAATAGCATAGTGACTTGATGCTGGGAGCCACGGTAGCATAGTGACTTGATGCTGGGAGCCACGGTAGTATAGTGACTTGCTGGGAGCCACGGTAGCATAGTGACTTGATGCTGGGAGCCACAGTAGCATAATGACTTGTTGCTGGGAGCCACAGTAGTATAGTGACTTGATGCTGGGAGCCACGGTAGCATAGTGACTTGATGCTGGGAGCCACGGTAGCATAGTGACTTGATGCTGGGAGCCACGGTAGCATAGTGACTTGATGCTTGGAGCCACGGTAGCATAGTGACTTGATGCTGGGAACCACGGTCACATAGTGACTTGATGCTGGGAGCCACGGTAGCATAGTGACGATGCTGGGAGCCATGGTCGCATAGTGACTTGATGCTGGGAGCCACGGTAGCATAGTGACTTGATGCTGGGAGCCACGGTTGCATAGTGACTTGATGCTGGGAGCCACAATAGCATAGTGACTTGATGCTGGGAGCCACGGTAGCATAGTGACTTGATGCTGGGAGCCACGGTAACATAGTGACTTGATGCTGGGAGCCACGGTAACATAGTGACTTGATGCTGGGAGCCACGGTACCATAGTGACTGGATACTGGGAAGCCTACTGGTCGACATAGTGGCTTGATACTGGGGCCACGGTAGCATAGTGACTTCATGCTGGAGCCATGGTAGCATAGTCACTTGATGCTGGGAGCCACGAAGCAAGTGACTTGATGCTGGGAGCCACAGTAGCATAGTCACTTGAGCTGGGGCCACGGCAATAGTGACTGGATACTGGAGCCACGGTCACATAGTGACTGGATGCTGGAGCCACGTAGGATGTACTTGTGCCACGGTAGCATAGTACTGATGCTGGGAGCCAGGTAGCATAGTACTTGATGCTGAGAGCCACGGTAGCATAGTGACTTGATGCTGGAGCCACGGTAGCATAGGACTTGATGCTGAGAGCCACGGTAGCATAGTGACTTGATGCTGGGAGCCACGGTAGCATAGTGACTTGATGCTGGGAGCCACGGTAGCATAGTGACTTGATGCTGGGAGCCAGGTAGCATAGTCTTGATGCTGGGAGCCACGGAGCATAGTACTTGATGCTGGGAGCCACGGTAGCATAGTGACTTGATGCTGGAGCCACGGTAGCATAGTGATTGATGCTGGGAGCCACGGTAGCATAGTGACTTGATGCGGGAGCCACGGTAGCATAGTGACTTGATGCTGGGAGCCACGGTCGCATAGTGACTTGATGCTGGGAGCCACGGTCCCATAGTGACTGGATACTGGAAGCCATGGTCGCATAGTGGCTGGATACTGGGAGCCACGGTCGCATAGTGACTTGATGCTGAGAGCCATGGTAGCATAGTCACTTGATGCTGGGAGCCACGATAGCATAGTGACTTGATGCTGGGAGCCACAGTAGCATAGTCACTTGATGCTGGGAGCCACGGTCACATAGTGACTGGATACTGGAAGCCACGGTCACATAGTGACTGGATACTGGAAGCCACGTCGCATAGTGACTGAATACTGTGAGCCACGGTCGCATAGTGACTTGATGCTGAGAGCCAGGGTAGCATAGTTACTTGATGCTGAGAGCCACGGTAGCATAGTGACTTGATGTTGGGAGCCACGGTAGCATAGTGACTTGATGCTGAGAGCCAACGGTAGCATAGTGACTTGATGCTGGGAGCCACGGTAGCATAGTGACTGATGCTGGGAGCCACGGTAGCGTAGTTACTTTGATGCTGGAGCCACGTAGCATAGTCACTTGATGCTGGGAGCCACGGTAGCATAGTGACTTGATTCTGGGAGCCCACGGTAGCATAGTCACTTGATGCTGGAGCCACGGTAGCATAGTGACTTGATGCTGGGAGCCACGGTAGCATAGTGACTTGATGCTGGGAGCCACGGTCGCATAGTGACTTGATGCTGGGAGCCACGGTAGCATAGTGACTTGATGCTTCCATTAACAACTAAGACAGGGACATTTAAAGTAAAACTATGACAGAAACATTTAAAGTAACAACTAAGACATGTCATATAGAGTGAGATACATAGAACAAGACAGAGAGATACAACAAGACAGAGAGAGAGAGAACAAGACAGAGAGAGATACATAGAACAAGACAGAGAGAGATAGAATAAGACAGAAAGAGATACATAGAACAAGACAGAGAGAGATAGAACAAGACAGAGAGAGATACATAGAACAAGACAGAGAGAGATAGAACATGACAGAAAGAGATACATAGAACAAGACAGAGAGAGATAGAACAAGACAGAAAGAGATACATAGAACAAGACAGAGAGAGATAGAACAAGACAGAAAGAGATACATAGAACAAGACAGAAAGAGATACATAGAACAAGACAGAGAGATAGAACAAGACAGAAAGAGATACATAGAACAAGACAGAGAGATAGAACAAGACAGAAAGAGATACATAGAACAAGACAGAGAGAGATAGAACAAGACAGAAAGAGATACATAGAACAAGACAGAGAGAGATAGAACAAGACAGAAAGAGCTACATAGAACAATACAGAGAGAGATAGAACAAGACAGAAGGAGATACATAGAACAAGACAGAGAGAGATAGAACAAGACAGAAGGAGATACATAGAACAATACAGAGTGAGATAGAACAAGGACAGAGAGAAATAAACAGAACAAGAGAGAGAAAGACCATGTGAGATAGAGTGAGAGATAGAACAAGACAGAGAGAAATACATAGAACAAGAGAGAGAAAGACCATGTCAGATATAGTGAAAGAAACTCACCTCAACGAAAATATAGCCTTCAAACTCAGAGGCTACCAGTGTTACGACTGACGATAGGACAGGTGAAAGGGTTGGAAAGACCCTTGTAAAAAATAACATCACTATTCCCAAATTGAAGTTTACATGGAAGGTGAGTATCAGAACTAAACTTAAGACAGGCAATACAGACCTACATCTGATCAATTACTACTGTCCAAGTGACCGCCCACAGCACTGGACACACTACCAATAACAACAAAATGATTGTGTGTGGCGATTTCAACAGCCACTCGCAGAGTTGGGGCTATGACCACATGGACAGAGAGGAGAGAGACTGGAAGGACTGCAGGATGAGAATAGATTATCTTTATTAACAAGCCGTCTGACCCACATACCTTCTATTCGAGGTCATGGCACACTACATCTACACTTAACCTGGCTTTTAATTCACCAAACCTGGAGTGAAACATTAAATGAATTGTTGGGAAACAACTTGGTGGCAGTGACCATCGGCCAGTCTTTCTAACTATAGAAAATGAAGTTGTCAGTGAAAGCAGCACCCTCTCGAGGTGGAACTACAAGAAAGCAGTCTGGGCAATGTACAAGCAACCCACCAGCATACTGGTTAGAAACCTGAACACTGAGAAACACATAAATAAAGAAGTTGAAGAGTGTGGGAAATGCATACTACAGGCAGCAAGAAAAACAGTACCAAGAGGAGCCCGTAAACATTATAAACCCTATTAGAGTAGTAAACTGGAACAGTTGCATAACGATGTGGGATGTGTAGAAAGCAAGCAGAGGCCAAACCCTGCCAAGAGCACCACAATAAATCCATTCATCCATCCATCATGTGCCATGCCGATAAGTATGGGCAGTCATGTTTTGCCATCTCACTCGATCACCAGAGTCGTGGATCAGCTCCGTGTTTCTGTCTCAATCATGCCATGTGGTCAAGCCATCCAGGTATTTACTTCTCGGTCTTCCCCTTGGTCTCTTCCCTTCGATCTTTCCAGTCATCACCAAGTTCTCCAATTCATTTCTTCTCATAACAGGCCCAAAACATGTTGACTGTCTACGTCTAATGACTCTAATCAGTTTACAATCTTCATTTGTTTCTTGAAGGACTTGTTCATTCACAATAAATACCTGCACGCAAAAGTCAAATTTCAAAGGGCTGCAGGCTAGACGGAAAAGCTGGCAGGAGAAAACAGAGTCACTGAACTTTGAAAGAGACACAAGGAAATTGTGGAAGCTAATAAAACAACGTAACGATGAGGACATAGGGAGAAACTCAAAAATTGCACTACATAGAGACGGAAACATCTTATCAGGAAAGCAAGTAGTTGACCATTTTGCTGACTCATTCTCACAAGTTAGCAATATCGAAATTAGTCCAGCTGGGAAGGTTAACCCAGTCAACAAATGCCCGCAGAAGTCGGATGTGTCGGCCTAACGGCGCAAGAACGCAGCTCTGCTGTAAACAGGCACAACGCAGTTACATCCGGAAAAAAAATCCGTATGAACGCAGAAGAAATTAGTCCAGAGAAACAACAAGAGATTCGAGAGAAATGGCAACATACAGGACAGAATGAAACAGTACACGAAGTTCTGGAGGCACCTATCACAATCAGCGAACTGGAGCTAGCTGTTTCAAAACTAAAAATGAGAAAGTCACCAGGAGCTGACGGTATCTCCAATGAAATTATCAGGAACCTAGGAACAGAGGCCAAAGCAAAGCTGTTGCAGATCTTCAATAACAGCTGGACATTAGGCATTGTTCCACAAGCCTGGAGAGAAGCAATCATGATACCCCTCCTAAAATCAGGGAAAGATGGTTCCATTGCCTCCAGCTACAGACCAATTAGCCTCACCAGCTGTCTCTGCAAAACACTGGAGCGCATCATCAATCACAGACTGCAGTGGTACATTGAAAGTTAAAACATCCTTGTGCCACAGCAGGCTGGCTTTAGGCAGTGCTACTCTACTGAAGATCAGACAACCTACCTCTCTCATGATATTGAGGATGCATTCCAAGAGAAGAAGCTGGTGCTTGCTGCATGGATAGATCTGAAGAAAGCATTTGACAGAGTCTGGAAAGGAGGTCTGATGAGAAACTGAGAAACTGTAAAGTCAATGGAAGAATGTACAAATGGGTGAAAGCATACTTGCACAACAGAAGAGCCCGAGTACAGATAGACGGACTCAAGAGCAAGAAATACTACTGCGTCACGGTGTTCCCCAGGGCGGAGTCTTGTCCCCCACACTTTTTCTAATCTTCATCAATGATCTCGTTGCTAATCTACCACATGGAATTAAAGTGGCAATGTACGCCGATGACCTGGTTCTATGGAGCACAAATGAACATGCACCAGTGGCCACCAGATCGCTACAAAGAGCTGTAGATACATTTTTTGCATGGGCAAATAGATGGTGTGTCAGCATAAACACTGAAAAGTGCAGCACCACTCTATTTACCCTCTCTCCAAAACAAAAGGCAGGGATCATCCAGATAAATGGAACACCCCTACGAGAAGATAAAGAACCAACATACCTTGGAGTAACATTTGATGGCAGGCTGACATGGAGAAAGCACATCAACAAAGCAGTAGCAAAAGCCAGAAGGAAAATAGCCATCCTGAGAAAATAAGTGGAACCACATGGGGAGCCATTGGAAAATACTTAACAAAGTTTATCAACAGAGCATACAACCACACCTGGAATACGGGTCAACTGCGTGGTGTTCAGCATCAAAAACCACACTACAAGAGCTGGACATAGTGCAAAATCAAGCACTTAGAGTCACCACAGGAGGGATGAGATCAACCCCTATAGTGGAAATGGAGAAGATGGGGAGGACACAAGCACTGAGTGAGCGCAGAGATACGAAAACTGCTAATACAAGCAGAAAAGTTCCTCGGCTTGCCAGGCCACCCTCTGAAGAACAGATATCAAGACTTAGCTATGGGGAGGTTGAAAAGAAGTAGTTTTATCCACCAGGCCAAACGACTCTGCAGAGAAACCATCGATCTGCCCACAGTTGGTATCCTCCTGACAACTATTCCAGAGCGAACTCCATGGAAAGATGAATATAGACTATCACAACAAATTCAGACAAAAGTGAGAGGAATATTTGACAAGGAAAAACAGAACAGTGTACAGCGCAGAACATCCACTCTCAGCTTCTCTCAGAAGAATACTCACAGGACCTCTGGATCCGAGTCTACACAGATGGGTCAGCACAAAATGCTGTTCGAAATGGAGGAGAGGGAGTGTACATAGAATACCCAAATAATACTAGGGACACAGCCAGAGTACCACCAGGAAAGTACTATGATGCTGAAATTGAGGCAATCAAGATAGCAACAGAGTTTAGTTTAGTTTTAGTTGTTGGATCAACATCACGGCACACGGTTTAACCCATAAGTGCTCCGTTTTCCTCCTAACTCAAACCTGAGTTTGGAGAAACTCAGCTCAATGCACGAACTCCGTTGCATCGGCGAGGATCCTGAAAATACTTTGGGTAGATTTTTTAACTCGAAATTTTTTGCCTGGGCAGCGCCGTTAGGCTACTCTTTTTCGATTTCCAACTGCCAAGGGATTTTTTACGTGCACAACAATACACACGAGCGTCCGATCACACTACCCAGAGACCAGGGGAAATTACTGGAAGTCCCGGTGGATTTTTAAAATAAATCCTGGTCCTCACCAGGGCCTGAACCCGGGACCTCCAGCACTCGAGGCGGACACCATAACCTCGAGACCACTCAGCCCCCTAGCAACAGAGAAATTACTAAACACCAGCAATGGTACACAACCTGTGGTGCTATTGACAGATGCAAAATCAGTACTCGAGATGCTCCTGTCTGGGAAATTGTCAGTACTAAGGACACTACTTTCTGAACTTGGCAGCGAGCGTAAGGTCACCATACAGTGGATACCATCCCACTGTGGAATACCTGGAAACAACAGAGCTGATCAATTGGCTAAGGAAGGAGCAATAGAAGAACAGCCTGATGTGCCTGTTACATACCAACAAAAAAAAAGAATGATCAAATCAGTCAGAAAGCCACCAAAACCTGCTCAGGATGACTACCACGTTATGGACAGACCAGAACAAGTCATTATTCTGCGCCTCAGAACAGGACACAATAGATTACGCAATCACATGTTTTACAGAATTCAAGATTGGTGAATCAGCCATGTGCACATGTGGACTGGCGTCGCAGACAGCAGAGCACATACTCCAAGACTGCCCAAAATATAACATATCTAGGCAAACCTTCTGGCCTAGAGAGGCAACAGAGGAAGATAAACTCTATGGACCACTGAGTTAACTAAAAAAAGACAGGTAAATTCATACAAGAGACAGCATTGCAGTTATAGACATATTTCAAGCGAACGAAAGAAGAAGAAGATATAGTGAGATACACAGAACAAGACAGAGAGAGATATAACAAGACAGAGATAGAATAAGACAGAGAGTGATAGAACAAGACAGAGATAGATACATAGAACAAGAGAGAGAAAGACCATGTCAGAGTGAAATACATAGAACAAGACACAGAGAGATAGAGAGAGATATAACAAGACAGAGAGAGATAGAACAAGACAGAGACATACATAGAACAAGAGAGATAAAGAACAAAACAGAGTGAGATACATAGAACAAGACAGAGAGAGATAGAACAAGACAGAGATAGATAGAACAAGACAGAGACATACATAGAACAAGAGAGATAAAGGACAAAACAGAGTGAGATAGATAGAACAAGACAGAGAGAGATATAACAAGACAGAGAGAGATAGAACAAGACAGAGAGAAGTACATAGAACAAGAGAGATAAAGAACAAAACAGAGTGACATAGATAGAACAAGACAGAGATACATAGAACAAGACAGAGAGAAATACATAGAACAAGAGAGATAAAGAACAAAACAGAGTGAGATACATAGAACAAGACAGAGAGAGATAGAACAAGACAGAGATACATAGAACAAGACAGAGATACATAGAACAAGACAGAAATACATAGAACAAGAGAGATAAAGAACAAAACAGAGTGAGATACATAGAACAAGACAGAGAGAGATAGAACAAGACAGAGAGAGATAGAACAAGACAGAGAGATAGAAAGAACAAGACAATGAATGAACGAAAATGTTTATTTTCAAAGGGTTAAGAATTGGGCTTGCAGGCCCGTCTGACATTCTGCCCTCCTTCTCTATTTCCTCTCATACATTCTTTCATTCAACATCACTTATGAAGCAATTCTTTGACAACAAAAGAACAATAAGCATTAAAACACATGAAAAGTAATCAATAACAAATGACTCGCTGAGGTAATGTTTAACATGGCCATTATAAATACCTAAGGAACATGTAACGTGCCATACATATGGGAATGTTTTTTGGCTAGTTTGAGATAATTTACCATTATTCTTGTCTTTTTTTTTTGTTTTCGTTTATGGGGGAATTTAGTCTGTACTGAGGTAGTGTTCAAACAGGTTGTGAATGTATATATAATGATTGGTGGTGTCTTTGATTTCTCTTGTGGAAGATTGTTCCACAACTGAGCGGCAGAGTATGCTAAGCTTGTTTTATATAAGTCTATCCTAGGTTTAGGGACATGAAGTATATTTAGTCGTTCGCTATGTCTTCCGTTATATTTAAACAATGGCCAAAGGTAGCTTGAAGCATTTTGAAATAGGATGTTGTGAATTAGTTTAGCCTTATTAAAAAGTAGGCGTTTGTGGAGTGGCAGTAATTTTTATCACTAGAAGTCCATGTCCCTGCAGTATGTCTCTAACACCTCTGATTGTCTCCCATGCCACTCTGTCAAACCCTCCAGCATGTTCTCCCTGTCTTGAACACCACTGATGGTCTCCCATGCCATGTTTATGTAGATTAGAATTGTTGGTAAGCTTTTCACCATTAATTTGTTATTGATTTGGAGCATCCATCCCAGATTGTGGAGCAATAATCAATATGTGTTTGTATATGGGAAGTATAGAATATCTTTCTTGTGTTTTCGTCAAGGAAATTTTTAATTTTGGCAAGTTGGTATACTTTTTTGGCTATTTGTTTAACGAGAGCATGAACATGGGAGTTAAAGGTTAGATTTTGATCTATGATAAGACCCAGTGCCTTGTGCTCGGTTACACTTTCTATAGGCATGCTACCAATGTGCAGCTGTAGAGTTCTCTGCGAGTTTAGAGTGTGAAGTCTTTGCCTGGTTCCTATTAACATAGACTTTGTTTTAGAAATGTTAATTTGCATGCAGTTTGCATGACTCCAGTTATCTGCACTATTTATTTCTTGTTGCAAGGATAATTCTAGCACATTACGATCAATAGCGTTTGTATATGCTGTGCAGTCGTCTGCAAATAGATCGCAGGACAACAACAGATATAAGGGAAGATCATTTATATAAATGGCAAATAACAGAGGGCCAAGAATAGACCCCTGAGGTAATCCAATATTAATAGTACTGGCTTGAGATAAAGATTTATTGTGTGATACTACTTGTTTTCTGTCTAATAAAAATGATTTTCAAAACAATGTTTTCCCGTAGTGAATTTGAATAACGAAGACACAAACAATAGATTGCACGATTTATTGCCTGGCATATTTCGCTGCATCTCGTCAGGTACATACTGCAGAAATCACACAACTTACTTGAAATTAACTAGATAAACTTCGTTGAAATAAAACCATAATCGACAGTAAGTAGTTTTCCCAGTAATTTTAATGACTAAATGTCTTTCCTTGCACATTCTGTTTTCTAACACTCTGATTGCTTCTGAAAAACTTTTCAAGCACCTATTTTGTGTTCTACCACTTGAACACCAGTGTCTCCCATGCCGTGTTTATGTGGGTAGAATTGGGTAACCCTTTTAAAAGTAATTGTGTCGCTCCTCGCGGTTAGCAGCATGTTGTATATGTTTTGACCCATTGGAGGTATGAATTCTTTCCTGTTTGTCGCTGATCTCTCTTCGACCAATGAAATACTTTTTGGCATTTACATGTAACTGGAAAAAATTGGGCGTACAAGGAACATTTTCTTTGAAAGTTGGTGTAGGTGCTCGGTTTTACTCTAATGACTGGAGTTGCACCCAGAATTTTCCCCTCTGCGAGTTAGCGGGTTTTGTAGACTTGCATTCCCGTTCCCTAAGGTTAGTTGGAAAATAATTTGATAGTTTGATGTCCGTTATCTGCATTGGTTTTGGCTGTTGGCAAGGGATTCTAAACATTGAACCATTCGTTTTAAGATGCAAGACGTCTGTGAAATAGATAGGACAATAGTAAGCTAAAAGATCACGTGGTATAAATGGACATACTGTGCAAAATTTGGGCCTATTTAATCAAGGATTTATCTATTTAACTGGCATAAGTTGTGTGATTGTGCAGATACTACTTGACTGCAGAGAAAAATGATTTTATTAATATCACTATATTAAAGCTTACTTTCATTGTTTCTAGTTTTTTAATTAGAATAGTATGATCTATCATATCGAATGCTTTTCTAAAGTCTATAAACACATATAGTATTGTTGTTAATATTTTGATGCTAGTTTTCTATCATGTTTGTTAGGGCCGTATGACAAGAGTATTTTGGCCGAAATCCTGACTGACTGTCAACTATTAGATTGTGGCGAACTAAGTGCGAAGACAGAGAAAGAGAGCATGACAGGAGCGATAGAGACAGAAAGAGAGCATGACACAGAGAGAGCATGACAGAGAGAACAAGACAGACATACATAGAACAAGACAGAGAGATAGATAGAACAAGACAGAGAAAGAGAGCATGACAGAGAGTGATAGAGACAGAAAGAGAGCATGACACAGAGAGAGCATGATACAGAGATAAATTTATAATAGATGGCCATTCTCCTTCTCCACTCTCTCATGCTGCCTGACAGACATAAGGAGCAAATACTTCAAGAGATGTGAGCGGCTGCCCAGACCCCACCTGGGACGAGACGAGAAGTGGATCCCCCCGAGGTCTCCCTTCTGTCTGGTGCAGGAGTCTCTGTTCCATGATCCTTGGAAGTTACTGGTTGCAACGATCTTCCTGAACAAAACCACAGGTAGGTGCTCTCTCAGTGACCTCTGTTCCATGATCCTTGGAAGTTACTGGTTGCAACAATCTTCCTGAACAAGACCACAGGTAGGTGCTCTCTCGGTGACCACTGTTCCATGATCCTTGGAAGTTACTGGTTGCAACAATCTTCCTGAACAAGACCACAGGTAGGTGCTCTCTCGGTGACCACTGTTCCATGATCCTTGGAAGTTACTGGTTGCAACAATCTTCCTGAACAAGACCACAGGTAGGTGCTCTCTCGGTGACCACTGTTCCATGATCCTTGGAAGTTACTGGTTGCAACAATCTTCCTGAACAAGACCCACAGGTAGGTGCTCTCTCGGTGACCACTGTTCCATGATCCTTGGAAGTTACTGGTTGCAACGATCTTCCTGAACAAGACCACAGGTAGGTGCTCTCTCGGTGACCACTGTTCCATGATCCTTGGAAGTTACTGGTTGCAACGATCTTCCTGAACAAGACCACAGGTAGGTGCTCTCTCGGTGACCACTGTTCCATGATCCTTGGAAGTTACTGGTTGCAACGATCTTCCTGAACAAGACCACAGGTAGGTGCTCTCTCTGTGACCCTCTGTTCCATGATTCCTTGGAAGTTACTGGTTGCAACGATCTTCCTGAACAAGACCACAGGTAGGTGCTCTCTCGGTGACCACTGTTCCATGATCCTTGGAAGTTACTGGTTGCAACGATCTTCCTGAACAAGACCACAGGTAGGTGCTCTCTCTGTGACCTCTGTTCATGATCCTTGGAAGTTACTGGTTGCAACGATCTTCCTGAACAAGACCACAGGTAGGTGCTCTCTCTGTGACCTCTGTTCATGATCCTTGGAAGTTACTGGTTGCAACGATCTTCCTGAACAAGACCACAGGTAGGTGCTCTCTCGGTGACCACTGTTTCCATGATCCTTGGAAGTTACTGGTGCAACGATCTTCCTGAACAAGACCACAGGTAGGTGCTCTCTCGGTGACCTCTGTTCCATGATCCTTGGAAGTTACTGGTTTGCAACGATCTTCCTGAACAAGACCACAGGTAGGTGCTCTCTCAGTGACCTCTGTTCCATGATCCTTGAAGTTACTGGTTGCAACGATCTTCCTGAACAAGACCACAGGTAGGTGCTCTCTCGGTGACCTCTGTTCCATGATCCTTGGAAGTTACTGGTTGCAACGATCTTCCTGAACAAGACCACAGGTAGGTGCTCTCTCGGTGACCACTGTTCCATGATCCTTGGAAGTTACTGGTTGCAACGATCTTCCTGAACAAGACCACAGGTAGGTGCTCTCTCGGTGACCACTGTTCCATGATCCTTGGAAGTTACTTGGTTGCAACGATCTTCCTGAACAAGACCACAGGTCGGTGCTCTCTCAGTGACACTCTGTTCCATGATCCTTGGAAGTTACTGGTTGCAACGATCTTCCTGAACAAGACCACAGGTAGGTGCTCTCTCGGTGACCACTGTTCCATGATCCTTGGAAGTTACTGGTTGCAACGATCTTCCTGAACAAGACCACAGGTAGGTGCTCTCTCGGTGACCACTGTTCCATGATCCTTGGAAGTTACTGGTTGCAACGATCTTCCTGAACAAGACCACAGGTAGGTGCTCTCTCAGTGACCACTGTTCCATGATCCTTGGAAGTTACTGGTTGCAACGATCTTCCTGAACAAGACCACAGGTAGGTGCTCTCTCGGTGACCACTGTTCCATGATCCTTGGAAGTTACTGGTTGCAACGATCTTCCTGAACAAGACCACAGGTAGGTGCTCTCTCGTGACCTCTGTTCCATGATCCTTGGAAGTTACTGGTTGCAACGATCTTCCTGAACAAGACCACAGGTAGGTGCTCTCTCTGTGACCTCTGTTCCATGATCCTTGGAAGTTACTGGTTGCAACGATCTTCCTGAACAAGACCACAGGTAGGTGCTCTCTCGGTGACCACTGTTCCATGATCCTTGGAAGTTACTGGTTGCAACGATCTTCCTGAACAAGACCACAGGTAGGTGCTCTCTCGGTGACCACTGTTCCATGATCCTTGGAAGTTACTGGTTGCAACGATCTTCCTGAACAAGACCACAGGTAGGTGCTCTCTCAGTGACCTCTGTTCCATGATCCTTGGAAGTTACTGGTTGCAACGATCTTCCTGAACAAGACCACAGGTAGGTGCTCTCTCGGTGACCACTGTTCCATGATCCTTGGAAGTTACTGGTTGCAACGATCTTCCTGAACAAGACCACAGGTAGGTGCTCTCTCAGTGACCTCTGTTCCATGATCCTTAGAAGTTACTGGTTGCAACGATCTTCCTGAACAAGACCACAGGTAGGTGCTCTCTCGGTGACCACTGTTCCATGATCCTTGGAAGTTACTGGTTGCAACGATCTTCCTGAACAAGACCACAGGTAGGTGCTCTCTCAGTGCCACTGTTTCCATGATCCTTGGAAGTTACTGGTTGCAACGATCTTCCTGAACAAGACCACAGGTCAGTGACCTCTGTTCCATGATCCTTGGAAGTTACTGGTTGCAACAATCTTCCTGAACAAGACCACAGGTAGGTGCTCTCTCAGTGACCTCTGTTCCATAATCCTTGGAAGTTACTGGTTGCAACGATCTTCCTGAACAAGACCACAGGTAGGTGCTCTCTCAGTGACCTTTCCATGATCTTGGAAGTTACTGGTTGCAACGATCTTCCTGAACAGACCACAGGTAGGTGCTCTCTCAGTGACCTCTGTTCTATGATCCTTGGAAGTTACTGGTTGCAACAATCTTCCTGAACAGACCACAGGTAGGTGCTCTCTCGTGACCAGTTCCATGATCCTTGGAAGTTACTGGTTGCCAACGATCTTCCTGAACAAGACACAGGTAGGTGCTCTCTCAGTGACCTCTGTTCCATGATCCTTGGAAGTTCTGGTTGCAAACGATCTTCCTGAACAAGACCACAGGTAGGTGCTCTCTCAGTGACCTCTGTTCCATGATCCTTGGAAGTTACTGGTTGCAACGATCTTCCTGAACAAGACCACAGGTAGGTGCTCTCTCGGTGACCTCTGTTCCATGATCCTGGAAGTACTGGTTGCAACGATCTTCCTGAACAAGACCACAGGTAGGTGCTCTCTCAGTGACCTCTGTTCCATGATCCTTGGAAGTACGGTTGCAACGATCTTCCTTGAACAAGACCACAGGTAGGTGCTCTCTCGGTGACCACTGTTCCATGATCCTTGGAAGTTACTGGTTGCAACGATCTTCCCGAACAAGACCACAGGTAGGTGCTCTCTCGGTGACCTCTGTTCCATGATCCTTGAAAGTTACTGGTTGCAACGATCTTCCTGAACAAGACCACAGGTAGGTGCTCTCTCAGTGACCTCTGTTCTATTCCCTTTGGGAAATTACTGGTTGCAACAATCTTCCTGAACAAGACCACAGGTAGGTGCTCTCTCTGTGACCACTGTTCCATGATCCTTGGAAGTTACTGGTTGCCACGATCTTCTGAACAAGACCACAGGTAGTGCTCTCTCTGTGACCACGGTTCCATGATCCTTGGAAGTTACTGGTTTGCAACGATCTTCCTGAACAAGACCACAGGTAGGTGCTCTCTCAGTGACCACTGTTCCATGATCCTTGGAAGTTACTGGTTGCAACGATCTTCCTGAACAAGACCACAGGTAGGTGCTCTCTCGGTGACATTGTTCCATGATCCTGGAATACTGGTTGCAACGATCTTCCTGAACAAGACCACAGGTAGGTGCTCTCTCGGTGACCACTGTTCAATGACCCTTGGAAGTTACTGGTTGCAACAATCTTCCTTAACAAGACCACAGGTAGGTGCTCTCTCAGTGACCTCTGTTCCATGATCCTTGGAAGTTACTGGTTGCAACCATCTTCCTGAACAAGACCACAGGTAGGTGCTCTCTCGGTGACCTCTGTCTCTGATCCTTGGAAGTTACTGGTTGCAACGATCTTCCTGAACAGACCACAGGTAGGTGCTCTCTCGGTGACCACTGTTCCATGATCCTTGGAAGTTACTGGTTGCAACAATCTTCCTGAACAAGACCACAGGTAGGTGCTCTCTCGGTGACCACTGTTCCATGATCCTTGGAAGTTACTGGTTGCAACGATCTTCCTGAACAAGACCACAGGTAGGTGCTCTCTCAGTGACCTCTGTTCCATGATCCTTGGAAGTTACTGATTGCAACAATCTTCCTGAACAAGACCACAGGTAGGTGCTCTCTCAGTGACCACTGTTCCATGATCCTTGGAAGTTACTGGTTGCAATGATCTTCCTGAACAAGACCACAGGTAGGTGCTCTCTCTGTGACCTCTGTTCATGATCCTTGGAAGTTACTGGTTGCAACGATCTTCCTGAACAAGACCACAGGTAGGTGCTCTCTCTGTGACCTCTGTTCCATGATCCTTGGAAGTTACTGGTTGCAACAATCTTCCTGAACAAGACCACAGGTAGGTGCTCTCTCGGTGACCACTGTTCCATGATCCTTGGAAGTTACTGGTTGCAACGATCTTCCTGAACAAGACCACAGGTAGGTGCTCTCTCAGTGACCTCTGTTCCATGATCCTTGGAAGTTACTGGTTGCAACGATCTTCCTGAACAAGACCACAGGTAGGTGCTCTCTCAGTGACCTCTGTTCCATGATCCTTGGAAGTTACTGTTGCAACGATCTTCCTGAACAAGACCACAGGTAGGTGCTCTCTCGGTGACCACTGTTCCATGATCCTTGGAAGTTACTGGTTGCAACGATCTTCCTGACAAGACCACAGGTAGGTGCTCCTCTCGGTGACCACTGTTCCATGATCCTTGGAAGTACTGGTTGCAACGATCTTCCTGAACAAGACCACAGGTAGGTGCTCTCTCGGCGACCTCTGTTCCATGATCCTTGGAAGTTACTGGTTGCAACGATCTTCCTGAACAAGACCACAGGTAGGTGCTCTCTCAGTGACCTCTGTTCCATGATCCTTGGAAGTTACTGGTTGCAACGATCTTCCTGAACAGACAAGGTAGGTGCTCTCTCGGTGACCTCTGTTCCATGATCCCTTTGGGAAATTACTGGTTGCAACGATCTTCCTGAACAAGACCACAGGTAGGTGCCTCTTCGGTGACCACTGTTCCATGATCCTTGGAAGTTACTGGTTTGCAACGATCTTCCTGAACAAGACACAGTAGGTGCTCTCTCGGCGACCTCTGTTCCTGATCCTTGGAAGTACTGGTTGCAACGATCTTTCCCGAACAAGACCACAGGTAGGTGCTCTCTCGGTGACCATGTTCCATGATCCTTGGAAGTTACTGGTTGCAACGATCTTCCTGAACAAGACCCCAGGTAGGTGCTCTCTCAGTGACCACTGTTCCATGATCCTTGGAAGTTACTGGTTGCAACGATCTTCCTGAACAAGACACAGGTAGGTGCTCTCTCGTGACCACTGTTCCATGATCCTTGGAAGTTACTGGTTGCAACGATCTTCTGAACAAAACCACAGGTAGGTGCTCTCTCGGTGACCACTGTTCCATGATCCTTGGAAGTACTGGTTGCAACGATCTTCCTGAACAAGACCACAGGGAGGTGCTCTCTCGGCGACCTCTGTTCCATGATCCTTGGAAGTTACTGGTTGCAACGAATCTTCCTGAACAAGACCACAGGTAGGTGCTCTCTCAGTGACCACTGTTCCATGATCCTTAGAAGTACTGGTTGCAACGATCTCCTGAACAAGACCACAGGTAGGTGCTTCTCTCGGTGACCACGTTCCATGATCCTTGGAAGTTACTGGTTGCAACGATCTTCCTGAACAAGACCACAGGTAGGTGCTCTCTCGTGACCTCTGTTCCATGATCCTTGGAAGTTACTGGTTGCAACAATCTTCCTGAACAAGACCACAGGTAGGTGCTCTCTCGGTGCACTGTTCATGATCCTTGGGAAGTTACTGGTTGCACGATCTTCCTGAACAGACCACGGGAGGTGCTCTCTCAGTGGCCTCTGTTCCATGATCCTTGGAAGTTACTGGTTGCAACGATCTTCCTGAAAAAGACCACAGGTAGGTGCTCTCTCGGTGACCACTGTTCCATGATCCTTGGAAGTTAGGGTTTCAACGATCTTCCTGACAAGACCACAGGTCAGTGACCTCTGTTCATGATCCTTGGAATTACTGGTTGCAACAATCTTCCTGAACAAGGACCCAGGTAGGTGCTCTCTCAGTGCCTCTGTTCCATAACCCTTTGGGAAATTACTGGTTGCAACGATCTTCCTGAACAAGACCACAGGTAGGTGCCCCTCAGTGACCTCTGTTCCATGATCCTGGAAGTAGGTTGCAAACGATCTTCCTGAACAAGACCAAGGTAGGTGCTCTCTCAGTGACCTCTGTTCTATGAACCTTGGGAAATTACTGGTTGCAACGATCTTCCTGAACAAGACCACAGGTAGGTGCTCTCTCGGTGACCAGTTCCATGATCCTTGGAAGTTATGGTTGCAAGATCTTCCTGAACAAGACCACAGGTAGGTGCTCTCTCAGTGACCTCTGTTCCATGATCCTTGGAAGTTACTGGTTTCAACGATCTTCCTGAACAAGACCACAGGTAGGTGCTCTCTCGGGGACCACTGTTCCATGATCCTTGGGAAATTACTGGTTGCAACGATCTTCCTGAACAAGGGCCACAGGTAGGTGCTCTCTCGTGACCACGGTTCCATGATCCTTGGAAGTTACTGGTTGCAACGATCTTCCTGAACAAGACCACAGGTAGGTGCTCTCTCAGTGACCACTGTTCCATGATCCTTGGAAGTTACTGGTTGCAACGATCTTCCTGAACAAGACCACAGGTAGGTGCTCTCTCGGTGACCATTGTTCCATGATCCTGGAAGTTACTGGTTGCAACGATCTTCCTGAACAAGACCACAGGTAGGTGCTCTCTCGGTGACCACTGTTCCATGACCCTTGGAAGTTACTGGTTGAACAATCTTCCTTAACAAGACAACAGGTAGGGCTCTCTCAGTGACCTCTGTTCCATGATCCTTGGAAGTTTCTGGTTGCAAACATCTTCCTGAACAAGACCACAGGTAGGTGCTCTCTCGGTGACCTCTGTTCTGATCCTTGGAAGTTATGGTTGCAACGATCTTCCCGAACAAGACCACAGGTAGGTGCTCTCTCGGTGACCACTGTTCCATGATCCTTGGAAGTTACTGGTTGCAACAATCTTCCTGAACAAGACCACAGGTAGGTGCTCTCTCGGTGACCACTGTTCCATGATCCTTGGAAGTTACTGGTTGCAACGATTCTTCCTGAACAAGACCACAGGTAGGTGCTCTCTCTGTGACCTCTGTTCCATGATCCTTGGAAGTTACTGGTTGCAACGATCTTCCTGAACAAGACCACATGTAGGCTCTCTCGGTTACCACTGTTACATTGGGGACTAGTTACACTGGGAATTCTTTTATTTTTGGTCCTGTTACGCTGTGAACTTTACCCTGGGAACTACGAAGGAGCTTCAAATTAAAACCTTAAATGTTTTTTTATTATTATTTGTGTGAATAATTTGTGAAAAAGTACAGAACAAATGTATAATTTTTCTACTATAGTCACCTTTGTGTTCACGCAAGTCTTCCAGCGCCGATAAAGATTCCTGTAGAAAATAATGCTGTTGGTCACATTTGTAACCACTCTTGCACCACCTGCTGTACCTCTTCATTGTACCGAAAAGTTTTGAAACTTCCTACTCCACTCAACACTTGTTGGACTGACAGGCATGCATCGCCATACTGGACCTTCATTCACCGATGAATTTCTGTAGGTTTCACCCTTTCACAGATCAAACAATCGATAACAGTACGCTGCTTCTCTTTGGTGCATGTCAAAAGTGGGGTGGCCATATTTAAACTGTCCTTATTACGTCACTATGTTCATCTGCACCATAATGTCACATGCTTACAACTCTTGACATCCTTAACAATGGCATGGTTATTGTAATTTCTATGCCACTTTTCGGGTTTTCATTTGAAGTTCCCTTGCAGCTACATTGAATAGTTACGCTGGGAGTGGTTTTACTTTTGGAATGTTTTGAACTGTTACGCTCTGAATTGTTTTTGTTTAAACTGTTAAATTGGGACTTGGAACTGTTACACTGGGAACTAGTTACACTGGGATCTAGTTACATTGTGAACTGTTACACTTGAAATTAGTTATATTGGGAAATAATTACACAAGGGACAGTTACTTTGCGAAGGAGGGGTTGAGTGGTCTCGAGGGACGGTGTCTGCCTGATGCTAGAGGTCCCGGGTTCAAGCCCCAGTGAGGGCCGGAATATTTTCACATGGACTTCTAGTGAAAACAATTTTGAGTTAAAAATCTACCCAAAGTATTTCAGGATCCTTGCCGGTGCTACAGAGTTCGTGCACTGAGCTGAGATTCTCCAGAGTCAGGCTTGAGTTAGGAGTAGAATGGAGCACTTATGGGTAGATTTTTAACTCAAAATTTTACCAGGGCAGCGCCTTTAGGCTACTCCTTCTCAATTTCCACCTGCCAAGGGATTTTTTACATGCACAGCAATACATACGGGCGTCTGATCTCACTACCCAAAGACCAGGGGACATTTTTTTACTAGAAATTCATAAAAAAAATCCCAGCCCTCACCGGGGCTTGAACCCGGGACCTCCAGCACTCGAGACGGGTACCGTCCCTCGAGACCACGCAGCCCCCCCCAGACAACATGAAATGTAAAGCTATAGTTACCACATTGGGATTCAAACCTGTCACCTCCAGGTGATGACAGCGACCGCTGCAGGAATACAGTGTACTTGAACCTGTCACCTCCAGTTGTAGAAAGAGTAGAAGAAAGAGCAATGAAGATATCTCAACAGAAGTTAACTGGCAAAGATAGTTGGTTACTGACATCTGAAGGCGACAGACCACGTCTTCAGGCATGTCATGAGAAGGGGAAAGCTGGGGTATGTCATCAAACGGAAAGGTTGGAGGAGTAGTCGAGGCAGGGGAAGACGAGAGAGAAGATCCAAGACAGTTGGATATCATGGCATGGAGGAACATCAGTAGTCAGAAATGATTGGCAGCAATAGAGGACAGAAGGCGGTTGACAGACATAATCACCAACGCCACATGGCATGGACTGTAAGAAGTGTGTTCTCTAATTCCCTACTTGTTTCTACTACTTCTCGAGTGCCAAGTCGGTCGTCATATTTTAGTTATCATATGAGACGAGAAAGTCTACGGAGGGTCGCTGCAACTGGGAGCATCAGGGGTGTTAGAGACAGAGGAAGAACATGCTGGAGAGTTTGACAGAGTGGCATGGGAGACAATTAAGGTTGGAACTTATAAGGAACAAAGGACACATGTTGTGGAGGAACATGATCACTTGTGTCACTCAGCATGGCACATGAGAATGAACAAAGTGTACAACAAAATAAATACAATTGAAAAAATGGTAAACGCATGGAAAATGTGCAAAAATCAATAACACAAGACTCACTGAAACTAGTTTTTGACATGGCAATTATAATTAGCTACGTTAGATTTAAGAAGAAGGAACTAGTTGGAGTCGAGCAAGGTACACAGTATTATTTAGAATTTCCACATCAAGATTGTCATAATTTCTTGCAGGTCATCAAGCCATTCCTACCTTGTGGAAGTTTTTGAACCGCTACCCAACACCAGAGCTAGCGCGACTTGCAGATGAGGAGACAGTTGCAAATATACTATTTCCAATCGGGTTGAATTATACTCGAGCCAAAACCATCATCAGATTTTCAGGTTAGTCATGGAAAATATTTCATATTAATAATTGGCTTTTCAGTTGTTGGTATGATGTAATCTGGTGACCATTTGTTGGTATAAGGTATCTGATATCTAGCTGTCCATGTACCAGTATTTGTTACATTTGTTGGTATAAGGTATCTGATATCTAGCTGTCCATGTACCAGTATTTGTTACATTTGTTGGTATAAGGTATCTGATATCTAGCTTTCCATGTACCAGTATTTGCTAAATTTGTATTGCTAGAACTATCATACTATTAGTGTTGATGCTGTATTGTTAGGGAGATCATGTTTCAACATCTCACACGATCACCAGAGTCGTGCATCAGCTCTGTGTTCTTGTTTCGACCATGCCTTATGGCCAAGCCATCCAGCTATTTACTTCTCTGCCTTCCTCTTGAACTTTTCCCCTCAATCTTGCCAGTTATCACCAAGTTATCCAGTTTATGTCGTCTCATAACAAGCGCAATAAATGTATTGTTAGATAGCATAGCTATTTTCTCAGGCAAGTGTGTATGCATCTGTTTGCATGTATTTATCAGTTTGTTTTGCCTGTAATTACAGATGAATACCTGAGCAAAAAATGGACATATCCGATAGAACTGCATGGGATCGGTAAATATGGGAACGACTCGTACCGAATATTTTGTGTCAATGAATGGAAGCAGGTAAGATATTCTTTCTGCTGGACAACTGTTTAATTGTTAGCTAACATTCTTCGAAAGATTGAAATAGAACATGTTTTATCAACTTAAGATAGAAGATAGTGATGAAAGCAACTGTGAGACTGGTCAAGCTACAGGTCAACTTAAGATAGAAGATAGTGATGAAAGCAACTGTGAGACTGGTCAAGCTACAGGTCAACTTAAGATAGTGATGAAAGCAACTGTGAGACTGGTCAAGCTACAGGTCAATTTAAGACTTGTTGGCCTGGAGGTCAGGGAGCAGGGTTGACTGGACACTCACTTGTTGGCCTGGAGGTCAGGGAGCAGGGGTAGCTGGACACTCACTTGTTGGTCAGGAGGTCAGGGAGCAGGGGTGGCTGGACACTCACTTGTTGACCTGGAGGTCAGGGAGCAGGGGTGGCTGGACCCTCACTTGTTGGCCAGGAGGTCAGGGAGCAGGGGTGGCTGGACCCTCACTTGTTGGCCAGGAGGTCAGGGAGCAGGGGTGGCTGGACCCCTCACTTGTTGGCCTGGAGGTCAGGGAGCAGGGGTGGCTGGACCCTCACTTGTTGGCCTGGAGGTCAGGGAGCAGGGGTGGCTGGACCCTCACTTGTTGGCCAGGAGGTCAGGGAGCAGGGGTGGCTGGACCCTCACTTGTTGGCCTGGAGGTCAGGGAGCAGGGGTAGCTGGACCCTCACTTGTTGGCCTGGAGGTCAGGGAGCAGGGGTGGCTGGACCCTCACTTGTTGGCCTGGAGGTCAGGGAGCAGTGGTGGCTGGACCCTCGCTTGTTGGCCTGGAGGTCAGGGAGCAGGGGTGGCTGGACCCTTGCTTGTTGGCCTGGAGGTCAGGGAGCAGGGGTGGCTGGACCCTCGCTTGTTGACCTAAGCTAAATTTGGAACCAGGAAGTCTTGGGAAATAAAGACGGTCGACCTGGCACTGACCACGTCACCCCTCCCCCGAGTGTTGTTTGATCTGTACAAATATAGGCCAAGACCTTACACCTAATGCGTGTAAATAGGCTCTTTACTTATTGTATTATTATATTTCTCAGACATATTTATTATTTACTGCCAGGTTGAACCGACGGACAATAAGCTCAACGACTACCACCAGTGGCTCCTGGCAAATGAAGATAAACTAGGATTGCGCTAGTCAACTTGCAGAAAACTGGCAAGCTGGCCAGGTTTTTTTAAATGAAATTCTCCAGGAAGGACTCACTCTTTGGCTCAAGCAAAGAGTTTTGTGAAGCCAGGCAGGCACATGTCTTCGTTCTGAGCTTCTTATTTTAAAATTGGTTGTAAAATTAATTTTAAAAACTGCTATAAATATGTACGTGCTAGGATTTTAATGCTTGGGTCATAGATCTTTTTGTTTTAATTTCTTTCTTGTGTGTTGGTGGTAAATCTCTCATTTTTCATCTCAGCACCAACTACTGTTGGTTACTAGTCCACCAGTGCAACCTCAGGGTTTCACTCGCTCTCTTTGGAAGGGCCGAATTTAAGACGGGCCTGCATGCCCAATTTGTGACCCTTTTAATATAAAATTGAATTGAATCTTTCTCACTCCCTCTCCCCCCTTCATTCACACACACTCTCTTCACACACACACTGAGAGAGTATAGAAGACAGCCAGAAATACTTTAACACTGGGAGAAAAGTGCACGAGGAGATGGTGCAGATAACCATCATATTAACAATCAGCGTGCGCAGTGTTTTCTTTCAACCTGAGCATAAACACTTCCTGATTGACTGGAGGGCAGGGATCTTGGATCTGTAATGGCAAACCTGAATATTCTTGCTGTGTTGATGTTAGTACTTTATGTAGTGTCTGTGATGACTGTATTCTCATGTCCTGTTGTGTTTGTGACATGCTTTTTTTTCATGAAAAATCCATACGATTGTCTTGTTGTTTGAGTCTCTACCACAACACCAAGTAATCAGTCTCTTTCCCCCTAAATCCTCTTCCCTCTCTGCATTATTTTTCAATATTGTGTAGTCCAGACAGTTCTCAGTGGTCAGTATCTGACCAGCCGGCCGCCTTGGCTTCCCCAGACATCCCTGGTTCCCATTTTAGGCCAGGTCAACCAGTGTCCCCAGGTCAGTTTTACATATCCGTCCTGATGTGGATTTGAAACTGTGACCACCAGGCCAGTGTCTGGCCACTAGCTACTGCAGTTTCCACGTGTGATTTTTTTAAATAACATTTTCACATCACGAATGACATGACCAGGAAAAGAGACTTATGAGAGGCCTTCAATTGAAAACCTTAAAAGTGTGATAGAAATTACAGTAACCATGTCAGTGTCTTACAGTAACCATGTCAGTGTCTTACAGTAACCATGTCAATGTCTTGTAACCTGTCAGTATTGTTGTTAAGGATGTCAAGAGAGTTAAGCACGTGACATCAAGGTGCAGATTAACACAGTGACGTCATAAGGACAGTTTAAATAGGGCCGCCCCAATTTTGTCATGCACCAAGGAGAAGCAGCGTTCTGTTATCTGTTTTTGGATCAGTGAAGGGGTGAAACCTATAGAAATTCATCAGCTAATGAAGGTCCAGTATGGTGATGTATGCTTGTCAGTCCAGCAAGTGTGTGAGTTAGTTAGTTAGTCGCAGTTCCAACTTCATGGCAATGGCTCTCTGCTGGATGGAGAATACGACACACACACACATCGTGATTGTAATTGACTCAGAAAGCATGCTGACGTGGGTGAGGACGGGCAGACTTCGTGCGGAGTGGCTTGCTTCGCTTTGGAGGTCACGGGTGACAAGCATTGCCTGGATCTTTTCTCCGGCGCATGCCGATGTGCTGGGAAATGAACAAGCGGACAGATTGGCTGGCTCTGCAGAACTTGGTGGAGTATTGATACATGACAAGGCAGACGTGGTTGCGGCCTTGTGGGAGCACGTGCACACCTCGGAGGAGCAAATGGATTACCATGGTCTGGCAAGAATGAGACAGCAAGGAGTGACGAGAGGATCTGGCCAACGCTCAGAGGAAAGGCGAGACGGACATATAATCAGATTGCTACTGGTACTATTAGTGTTGGAACTCTTCATTGGCTGCTGAAGATGGGGACGGAGCACTTATGGGAATGCCCTGAATGCTGTGATGTCGATTCCTAAATCAATCAATCAATCAGTTCCAACTTCATGGCAACGGGTCGTCCCCATATTGCTCCGTTCCTGTGGCAGTGAATAGCACACAAAACGCTCCTCACTGCCCCATGTGAACAATGGAATAGACAGGAGTGTCGGCAAGCCAACAGCCCGTACAGGTACTGTGCATAATGCCGCCGCCAGAATGCCAACGCAAAAGTCCTCCATGAAAAATACAGTTCATCGTCGATGGAAGCAGCAGTCACCAGAAAGACTTCATTGACCAGGGTTTTATCCCATATGGCTCAGTCTCTTTCCACAGGGTGACCCACCAAAAGCGCCGCACAAAGCACGAACTCCGTAGCTACAGCGACGACTCCCAGGAGTCTCCTGAAAAAAGCACTTGTGAACTGAAAAGACAAACCAGTCAATCCAGCAACAGCCGGCCGAACATGCAGTTCACACTAAATACGAACCGCGGACAGATGCAAAAGCATTCCACGTGAAATTCACAGCTCACAGTGTCGCTGCCACGCACTCACTCAGTAGCAGGGTGACGGAACCATAGCCTCCTTAGTCGCCTCTTACGACGTGCATGGTAGGCAACAGTGTTACTATTCTTTGCTCCCCCGTATGGGCCCCGGCAACACACTGGTGCAACTACATCTTCTCATGTCTTACATCTCAGTTATCTCATAATTAGGATGGGTTACTGAGTAGCAGACTGCCTGTAAGTTGCATGACAGCCTCCAAGCAGGATGAACACCCAGGGAACTTTATCGAAGGACAACATCTTGACTGAAGTATCTTTCACCATCGACCTCCATGTCTAGTTTGAAGTTGTCTGGGTTAATGAACACTGTCTGGACTTGCTTTAAAAATGAAGGCTCCACCACCAAAGCCAGGCAAACTAGACCATTGACCAGACCTTTCCATTTTGGGTGCCATTTCACTGCACAACCCAGTGGAGTGCCATAAGCAAAGCCCATTTCCAAACCAAATACTGCCGCCATAGCAAGTGTTTGAATGGAGTAGAAGTTTCAAAACGGAATTACTTCTGTGACAGACTGTTCACGACCGGGTCAGGCACACCAAGTCGTGACCCACAGAGTCGATATTTCTACAGGAATCCAAGCACTTCATCAGCGCTGGAGTACTTGCATTGAATGCAAGTGGTGATTACATCAAAAAATTATACATTTGTTCTTTACTTTTTGAGAATATATTCACCAAAAAAACAAAAAAATTAAGGTTTTCATTTGAAGGTTTTCACCATGTTATTGTCAACATGTGTTTCTCACATTGCATGTTACTGGGGTTACTGTTACATATTAATGAAGGAGTTACTGTCAGTACTGTATTGGCAGTGCTACTGTCATAGCTCTTGGTACAGCTATTCTTACTGTCAGAGCTGTTGCTGGAGTCACTGCCATTGTTGCTGTCATAATACTTGTTACAGCCACACTGTAAGAGCTGTTGTTGAAATCAATGTCAGTCATTACTGTCATAATACTTGTTACATGCATGCTGTCAGAGCTGCTGTTGAAGTCATTGTCAGTCAGTACTGTCAGTGTTACTGTCATAGTACTTGTTACATTCACACTTATTGTTAGAGAAGCTTGTCACTGAAGTCACTATCAGTTATTACTGTCACTATTACTGTCATACTACATACAGTAAGTGCCACACTTACTGTCAGAATTGCTGTCAATCATTACTGTGAATGTTTATTGAGGACCCTCGTATTTCAGCAACAGTGGACTTGTCCACTGATAGGACCTGGTCATAGATGCAAGTCATTTCCTGTACAGATTATAATTTTGATACTGACAAATTCTGTTTGCTATGTCCGTGAATGAAATATTTCTTACAGCGCCTATTTTAAACATTTTCTTCAGCCATCATATTTGCTAATATTCTACTCATTTTTATTAAAAGCCACTTGTGTATGAATCATTATGACAGATGTGTTGTTCATTGACTAAACTGTGAATAAACAAAATGTTTGGACTGCATTGTTTGAGATTTGTTTGTATGTTTGGACAGTCTGTGAACAGTCACACCACATACGTGAATGGCCAATCTGTGGAAAGTCTCAGTAATTACACAGGCCGACAATCTGTGAACAGTCTCACCACATACATGAATGGACAATCTGTGAATAGTCTCACCATATACATTAATGGACAGTCTGTGAACAGTCACACCACATACGTGAATGGCCAATCTGTGGACAGTCTCAGTAATTACACAGGCCGACAATCTGTGAACAGTCTCACCACATACATAAATGGACAATCTGTGAATAGTCTCACCACATACATGAATGGACAATCTGTGAAGTCTCACCACATACATGAGTGGACAGTCTGTGAATAGTCTCACCACATACATGAATGGCCAATCTGTGAATAGTCTCACCACATACATGAATGGACAATCTGTGAATAGTCTCACCACATACATGAATGGACAATCTGTGAATAGTGCCACCATATACATGAATGGACAATCTGTGAATAGTCTCACCATATACATGAATGGACAATCTGTGAATAGTCTCACCACATACATGAATGGACAGTCTGTAGTCTCACCACATACATGAATGGACAGTCTGTGAACAGTGCCACCATATACATGAATGGACAATCTGTGAATAGTCTCACCATATACATGAATGGACAGTCTGTGAATAGTCTCACCACATACATGAATGGACAGTCTGTGAATAGTCTCACCACATACATGAATGGACAATCTGTGAATAGTCTCACCACATACATGAATGGACAATCTGTGAATAGTCTCACCACATACATGAATGGACAATCTGTGAATAGTACTCACCACATACATGAATGGACAAGTCTGTGAATAGTCTCACCACATACATGAATGGACAATCTGTGAATAGTCTCACCACATACATGAATGGACAGTCTGTGAATAGTCTCACCACATACATGAATGGACAATCTGTGAATAGTCTCACCACATACATGAATGGACAATCTGTGAATAGTCTCACCACATACATGAATGGACAGTCTGTGAATAGTCTCACCACATACATGAATGGACAGTCTGTGAATAGTCTCACCACATACATGAATGGACAATCTGTGAATAGTCTCACCACATACATGAATGGACAATCTGTGAACAGTGCCACCATATACATGAATGGACAATCTGTGAATAGTCTCACCATATACATGAATGGACAAATCTGAATAGTCTCACCACATACATGAGTAAAATAAAAATAAACTGTCGTCGTCATGAATGGACAATCTGTGAACAGTCCCACCACATACATGAATGGACAATCTGTGAACAGTCCCACCACATACATGAATGGACAATCTGTGAACAGTCCCACCACATACATGAATGGACAATCTGTGAACAGTCCCACCACATACATGAATGGACAATCTGTGAACAGTCCCACCACATACATGAATGGACAATCTGTGAACAGTCCCACCACATACATGAATGGACAATCTGTGAATAGTCCCACCACATACATGAATTGACAATCTGTGAACAGTCCCACCACATACATGAATGGACAATCTGTGAACAGTCCCACCACATACATGAATGGCTGTGATGAGCCAGACATGGCATGGAGGTTTCTGCTGTTACACCGCTGACTTGACACAGCAAAAACAGAATGAAGTTCTTCAAGAAGCAAATGAAAACTGAAGAGAAATGAGATACAGACAGTCCAGATTTGTTGGGCATGTTATGAGAAAAAATAAACTAGAGGGGGGTGGGGGGGATATGAATGGTCTTGAGGTATGGTGTCCGCCTTGAGTGCTGGAGGCCCCGGGTTCAAGCCCCAGCGAGGGCCGGGATTTTTTCACGTGGCCTAGTAACAAAATTTCCCCTGGTCTCTGGCTAGCGATATCGGACACCCGGGTGTATTGTTGCGCACGTAAAAAATCCCTTGGCAGTTGGAAATCGTAAAAGAGGAGCCTAAAGGTGTAACCCAGGCAAAATTTTGAGTTAAAAATCTACCCAAAGTATTTCTGGAGCCTCGCTGGTGCTACGGAGTTCATGCACTGAGCTGAGAGTCTCCGGACTCGGGCGTGAGTTAGGAGTAGAAAGGAGCACATATGGGTTACACCCGTGTGCCATGATGTTGATCCATCGACTAAATTAAACTAAACTAGAAAACTTACTGCCACAGGCAAACTTGACAGGAAAAGGGCAAGAAATAAAATGAAGAGATAAGTCCTATCAGATTTGGCTAAATGGCATAACTTGGCAAATTGACATAATTGAAACAAGGACATAGATTTGATGGCACACCATCTCAGGCGAACCCACCCCGACTTCAGCAGTACTTGTAATTTACGTAAAGTTAAGGATGAGCAGTAGGACAAAAGAATAAGCAATTGACAATTAGGAAGCTACAAAATATAGCCAGTTCTGGCCACCTTAATAATAGTAACTTGTACCATGTGATGTATAATTGCCCTGGTGTTTAGATTGTGCCAGTGAAGATGTGTACTTGTAATCCCAGGAAATCACTACCATCACATATGCTTGCAATAAATGATCATGTGTCTACACAGCTGTTTTTTGTTAGTACTCTATACTTTTATTACTTTTAGCAGTACTAAGCATTTGCTGTCCTTTATTTCATTTGCTAATAGTTGTGTTTTTTTTTTTATTTGCTCACTTTGAATTCAAGTGTAGTCTATACATGTGCTAGTGCACTGGGCTGATTTGTGTGGATAGCTTTCCCATCAAGGACGAGAAGTCAACTTTTTAGTCCAACTGACCGGTGTAGGGGTTGAACACATTACCTCAGCATCAGCACACCGGATGTTTAAGAACGGGCGATCTGATCCATTCGGCCATGCTGACCTCACAATGAGGTTCACTTATCGGAGTCAGGACAAGAGGTTGCCTCTGTGGAAGTGAGGCTGATGTCGCAACTGTCCTCCCAGCCTGGCACCAACACAGGGAATGTACGAGGGCAAGTCAATAAGTAAGTCACACAGTTCTGTAGGATGGCACGTAAATGTAGTTGGTGTTTTCTACAGGTGTCATTAGGTGGCAGCAACATTGAGCTTTATACTCCTGTTTGTCAGGTGGTGCTAGGTGTCTCACGCGCATGCGCAGCGCATAAACAAAATGGCGATTGTACTTACGGCGTGTACAACCAAAGAGCAACGTGCTGTTGTGCATTATTTTTGTGGGCAAAAAAAACTGCCTGCAAAGGACATTCATAAGGAAATGCTTCCGGTTTATGCTGACAAATGTTTGTCCCGTAAAGCGGTGCATAGCTGCATAGGAAAATTTTCTCAAGGACACATATGACGCCGAAGTTGAATGTGAAGTGAAAACGTGATTTAGAAAATAGAGCACGCAGTTCTATGCAACCAGTTTGAGAAGACTGATAAAACGATGGGATAAGTGCATCAATGTTGGTGGAAATTATGTTGAGAAATAAAGGGACAATGTATGTATAAAAATAAACTGGTTTCAAGTTATCGTATTTAGTTATTTTTCTACAGCCATTTGTGACCTACTTATTGACTTCCCCTCATAGAACAACTCTGTCTACCAGCCTGGCACCAACACATGGACTGTAGCACAGCTCTGTCTCCCAGCCTGGCACTAACATACGGACTGTAGCACAGCTCTGTCTCCCAGAGTAGTATTACTGCTACACATGACACTTGTATTCTGTTTAATGTTAGTACTTAAATTACCAGTTCTAATTGTAAATAAATACAGGTCCGCTCTATAGTTTATTGTATCGGCGCCGCAATCGGAGTATCAGTATCATACTATCAGTGTATGACGGCCGGCCGTGGCCATGTCTGACACTAAATATTTTGTCCTGAACGTCTGCAAACACCTGGAATGCTGAAACTCTTCATATTTATGTAAAACTGAACGGGGAATTCAAATATGGAAGAACAAATGAGGGGAATGTTCAATTAACATGAGTTATAAAACAAATTACCTTACTAATCATGAAAAGAACCAAATATAATCCAAATAAATCGTTTTTTTGATATAATAACTTGGCGGTTATCTAGCAGAACCACTTCTAAATATATTAGAATAAGTTCCCCTTTCATCGTACCATACCGATTTCCTTTTTTTTCGTTCTTTTAGCAGTCCATGTCAAACCGGAAGTGATCGTTCGAGGACGCAGGAAAAAGTTCGCAAAATTACACCAAAAAAAGTGAAGAGCTAAAAAAAAGGGCGATAATTCTGAAATTGCTAGTACCAACACATGGCTGTAGCACAGCTTTGCCTCCCAACTGTGTGTACAAGACCTGTACTGCAACTTCACATCTACATGCAGGCAATGAAATCCTTGGAAAGTTAGCCTGGCTAGGGGCCCAGTTTGAGGAAACACCACCGCGAGGTCTTGGCCAGTGAAAGCAGGTCTCTGGCGACCACAACGGTCCACACGGCAGCGGTCCACAAATACCTTTATTTCTCTGGTACTGTTCAATGCCTACACAGTGAGAATCACCAGTGAGCAGATCACTGGACCTGGCAGGACATTGTCATATGCCGATGATGTTTTAGTGTATCGTCAGGGTAAGGATAGAGAGCAGGTTGCTGTAGGAACTACAAACCGAACTCAATCGCATAAGTACTTGGTGTGATGAAGCTGGGGCAATGGTCAACCCAACAAAGGCAACAGTGACTTGGTTCTCGTTGAATAATCATATTGTCAACACTCCAACACCAACTGTAATGCTGTGTTCAGAGACTGTGGAAAGAACGCAGGCAATGAATTACCTGGGGATACGGTTTGATCGAAGCCTTGCTTATAATGTGCACATAGACCAGGTGATAACAAAGGCCAAGCGGGGTTTGGCTACGATGCGGGTGATGGCGGCAGCAAACTGTGAGCAGCGCCATCTATGTCTTCTGTACGAGGGGCTGGTCATGTCTGTTTTGGAGTATGCAATGGCAATCCTGACTCTCAGCCGTAAGCAGATAGAAAAGATGGAAAGGATACAGAATGAAGCTATGCGCATTATTCTTGGATGTACAAGAGATGCAGCTTGCAGGGCGGTGCGCCACATTCTTGATTTTCCAACCATTGAAGAGAGAATACAAGTTTGCAGAGCACGCACCTACCTCAGAGGTAACGCAAACACACAACATCCACTGCATAGTGAAATTAGGAAGGTGAAGGGCAGCAGGTTAAAAAGAGGGTGGTCGTGGATAGGTCAAACCGAAGACATTCTTCAACAGGTGTGTTCACTTGAGGACTTAGAACCTGGCGAGGAGTGGGTTCGAGTGCCAACAGATTTCTGCACATCCTTTTCAGTTTGCATCCAACTAGATAGAAAATGCAGACAAGAAAATCCGACTGCTGTGGAGGCTGAAGTACAAGCGTTGATTTTCGAGAATTCGCTAGACGGTGATGCTGTCATCTACACAGATGGGTCGGTCGTCTGACATGTG
The DNA here is from genome assembly GCA_014155875.1 of Cepaea nemoralis. Taxonomy (NCBI): domain Eukaryota; kingdom Metazoa; phylum Mollusca; class Gastropoda; order Stylommatophora; family Helicidae; genus Cepaea; species Cepaea nemoralis. Next base: position 90,513 of record JACEFZ010025952.1, on the reverse strand, counting down.
AGAAGCTCATGGGCCTTTACGGCTCGGACCGGAGGGAGAATTGTGAAGGAGGACTCTGGTGCTTTCACTGAAACCACAAGTAGCCTGACTATGGAAGTCATGGCAGTAAGTAAAGCAATAACATGGCTCGAGACATAGACATTCACTAGGGCATGTTTCCTTAGCGACTCAATGAACATGATCAAGAGGATAGAGGAGGGGTCGATCCGAAGAGAATGGTTGCTGCCTCTGGAGCGGTCTCGGCTGGCAAAGATTAGTTTCATCTTCGTGCCAGGGCATGCGGGAGTACAAGGAAATGAGCGGGCTGACAAGCTCGCAGGTGAGGCTACGGTTGAGGGCGGACGCACTATGGACCAGGCTGACATTCTGAATGCTCTACGAGAAGTAAGACTTTTGCGTGAACCAAGTGATGACTGTGAATCTACAACAATGGCCAGACTGCGAGAACAACAAATTAAAAGAGGGGTTTCCAAACAAGAACACTACGCAGGTAGGCAAAGAAGATTGATAAACCAACACAGAACTGGTGTCGTTAGCCACTACACGCTGCAGGATTTGCTGAGGAGGGGATCCGAGCACTTATGGACTGAATGGTTCGATGTGCAATGAGGATGATCTGTCGACTAACTAACAAACAAATACCTGATGAGAGGCGGGTCATTGTGTGAGTGGCAGAACCATTATCACCCATGCTCATCGACCTGGTACATGATTATGACTTTGAATCTGCTATACAAAAAGGTTAGCTGCACATCCTTTACAGGACATCGCAGTCAATCCTAGCATTTTCTGGCTGCTTGTGATTTCTTGGCAAGCTTACGTTCAATAGTTTTCCACAGCTTTCTAAACAACTGATACTCATTCCACTGTATGAAGGTTCAAATCATCCACAGGTGTGTTTCGAAAGCAGTATGTGGGATTGCAGATTGCGTTTATAACCATTTGCCACAGCTATACAAACAGCAGACTAAAATACACATGCAAACAACAACTCTGAATAAGATCAATAATAACCCATTATATTTTTTTAACCAACATACAACAGCAATAAAACAAAATTATAGGAATCATTAAGGTGATATATATTCAATCAAAAGATAACATTGAAATGTCATTTATGAAAAAAACATCTAAAAATGTACTGGTTCTAAAACTGACATTGATCAAATCTAGCACAGATCAACAGGCTATGACTGAGCCAGCCAGGACCGGTTGTATATTAGAACTCACCGGCTGTCAACAAGGTACTAGCTCACAGTCACAGCAAATGTCATAATATATGTCACCAACTATCCACCAGATGCCATAGCAAATGTCACTAACTGCCACAGCAAATATCACCTACCATCACAACAGTTGTCACCAACTGCCACAGCAAATTTCACCTACCATCACAACAGTTGTCACCAACTGCCACAGCAAATGTCACAACAGTTGTCACTACTGTGACAGCAAATGTCACCCACCATCACAACAGTTGTCACCAACTGCCACAGCAAATATCATAACAGTTGTCACCAACTGCCACAACAGTTGTCACTACTGCAACAGCAAATGTCACCCACCATCACAACAGTTGTCACCAACTGCCACAACAGTTGTCACTACTGCAACAGCAAATGTCACCCACCATCACAACAGTTGTCACTACTGCGACAGCAAATGTCACCCACCATCACAACAGTTGTAACCAACTGCCACAGCAAATATCATAACAGTTGTCACCAACTGCCACAACAGTTGTCACTACTGTGACAGCAAATGTCACCCACCATCACAACAGTTGTCACTACTGTGACAGCAAATGTCACCCACCATCACAACAGTTGTCACCAACTGCCACAGCTAATGTCACAACAACTGTCACCAACTGCCACAGCAAATGTCACAAAGTTAGACATGTCAAATGTGATTAAACAACAATGAAGTTTCACAGCAGTTCTAACACAAATGTGAAACATTCACACAACTGAACATTCACACAACTGAACATTTACACAACTGAACATTCACACAACTGAACATTCACACACACAATGAACAACGTCTGCTTGGTGTTGAACCTGACATGGCTACTTGCTACAAGCAGGGCCAGTATTTATCCCTCCCCCTAACCCCTGTAATCATGACCCAGAATGACACAAGCAATGGCCGACTTGAAACAAGTTCACAGTGAGCTGGTGAATATGGCGTTGACTATTATTAGTTCCTACAATTCCACAAAGGCAAATAACTTGACATTGTCTAGTTTAGTAGGTCAAATAGCCAAACAACATGATGTGCTTGCTGTTCACGAGACTAAAAGGCAGTATCAAGCATGAACATGTTTTCCAAGTCTTTGTTTTCAGTTCTTGCATACCTACATTAACCATTGTTCTATTCACAGTTGATTCTAACTGGCAAAAGTGACTGATGAACATGCACATTAAAAGTGGCCAGGAATAAATGACACACACAAATTACATTTGTCCTGAAGCAAGTTTACTGCTATGAGTCTTGTCCTGAAGCAAGTTTACTGCTATGAGTCTTGACATCACATATTGTGGGCATTAATGCGCGGAAGAATAGGCGGCCTATCTCTTCTCACTTTGGCAAGTGACGAGCTGAGGCATAGAACACACATGACATTACCAGCAGAGTTTCTATCAACTTGGCTAGCGTGGCCACCAATAAATGACACGTTGACCGCAATTCTTGGCCTCACTGAAACATTGTAAAACCTATACACCACCAAACAGCCCACATGACAGCTGTCTGGGAGAAATGCTCCTTTCTGGTAATGGATTCATCGATTGATAGGCTATGACTGGCACTGATAGCCTGCTTCTAGAACAGCTGCAATAGTGTGGTGGGTCGTACACTTGCCTACCAACTTGCTGGTCCTGAGTTCACTTTTCCTTTGAGATGTTCTATAGGGGGCATGGTGGCCTAGAGGTCACACCCACCTCTAAATTGGGTAGCCTATACACCTCCAACCCGGGCTACATTTCACGATTAGAAAAACTACTGGGGCAGTGGCCTAATGGCCTGCACTTTTCGATTTCCAGCTTGCACAATGAGCGCAAGGATCCTCTGTCTTTCAACCCCATTTGAGAAAACTGGACATCTGAGCCACTATCCTATGATATGGGAAGAGTATATGATTGTTTCATATTTTGATAAAATCCATACCTTCCTTGTGAAAAATTGAACCAAGTCTGTTCGAGTTTGAGGTGGACATCATACCTAAGCCACTCACCATCTTGTCACTTTCTAAGAGGATCCACATTTACACACAGCTCGATCAATATAATCAAGCTAGCATTGTATATTAAGGTTGAACCAAACACAATCAGCACAGTACTATTTGACCAGGTTGAACCAAACACAATCAGCACAGTACTATTTGACCAGGTTGAACCAAACACAATCAGCACAGTACTATTTGACCAGGTTGAACCAAACACAATCAGCACAGTACTATTTGACCAGGTTGAACCAAACACAATCAGCACAGTACTATTTGACCAGGTTGAACCAAACACAATCAGCACAGTACTATTTGATCAGGTTGAACCAAACACAATCAGCACAGTACTATTTGACCAGGTTGAACCAAACACAATCAGCACAGTACTATTTGACCAGGTTGAACCAAACACAATCAGCACAGTACTATTTGATCAGGTTGAACCAAACACATCAGCACAGTACTATTTGATCAGGTTGAACCAAACACAATCAGCACAGTACTATTTGATCAGGTTTGAACCAAACACATCAGCACAGTACTATTTGACCAGGTTGAACCAAACACAATCAGCACAGTACTATTTGACCAGGTTGAACCAAACACAATCAGCACAGTACTATTTGACCAGGTTGAACCAAAACACAATCAGCACAGTACTATTTGACCAGGTTGAACCAAACACAATCAGCACAGTACTATTTGATCAGGTTGAACCAAACACAATCAGCACAGTACTATTTGATCAGGTTGAACCAAACACAATCAGCACAGTACTATTTGATCAGGTTGAACCAAACACAATCAGCACAGTACTATTTGATCAGGTTGAACCAAACACAATCAGCACAGTACTATTTGACCAGGTTGAACCAAACACAATCAGCACAGTACTATTTGATCAGGTTGAACCAAACACAATCAGCACAGTACTATTTGACCAGGTTGAACCAAACACAATCAGCACAGTACTATTTGACCAGGTTGAACCAAACACAATCAGCACAGTACTATTTGACCAGGTTGAACCAAACCAATCAGCACAGTACTATTTGATCAGGTTGAACCAAACACAATCAGCACAGTACTATTTGACCAGGTTGAACCAAACACAATCAGCACAGTACTATTTGACAGGTTGAACCAAACACAATCAGCCCAGTACTATTTGATCAGGTTGAAACCAAACACAATCAGCACAGTACTATTGACCAGGTTGAACCAACACAATCAGCACAGTACTATTTGACCAGGTTGAACCAAACACAATCAGCACAGTACTATTTGATCCAGGTTGAACCAAACACAATCAGCACAGTACTATTTGACCAGGTTGAACCAAACACAATCAGCACAGTACTATTTGATCCAGGTTGAACCAAACACAATCAGCACAGTACTATTTGATCAGGTTGAACCAAACACAATCAGCACAGTACTATTTGACCAGGTTGAACCAAACACAATCAGCACAGTACTATTTGATCAGGTTGAACCAAACACAATCAGCACAGTACTATTTGATCAGGTTGAACCAACACAATCAGCACAGTACTATTTGATCAGGTTGAACCAAACACAATCAGCACAGTACTATTTGATCAGGTTGAACCAAACACAATCAGCACAGTACTATTTGATCAGGTTGAACCAAACACAATCAGCACAGTACTATTTGATCAGTTGAACCAAACACAATCAGCACAGTACTATTTGACCAGTTGAACCAAACACAATCAGCACAGTACTATTTGATCAGGTTGAACCAAACACAATCAGCACAGTACTATTTGACCAGGTTGAACCAAACACATCAGCACAGTACTATTTGACCAGGTTGAACCAAACACAATCAGCACAGTACTATTTGATCAGGTTGAACCAAACACAATCAGCACAGTACTATTTGACCAGGTTGAACCAAACACAATCAGCACAGTACTATTTGACCAGGTTGAACCAAACACAATCAGCACAGTACTATTTGACCAGGTTGAACCAAACACAATCAGCACAGTACTATTTGATCAGGTTGAACCAAACACAATCAGCACAGTACTATTTGATCAGGTTGAACCAAACACAATCAGCACAGTACTATTTGATCAGGTTGAACCAAACACAATCAGCACAGTACTATTTGACCAGGTTGAACCAAACACAATCAGCACAGTACTATTTGACCAGGTTGAACCAAACACAATCAGCACAGTACTATTTGACCAGGTTGAACCAAACACAATCAGCACAGTACTATTTGACCAGGTTGAACCAAACACAATCAGCACAGTACTATTTGATCAGGTTGAACCAAACACAATCAGCACAGTACTATTTGACCAGGTTGAACCAACACAATCAGCACAGTACTATTTGACCAGGTTGAACCAACACAATCAGCACAGTACTATTTGACCAGGTTGAACCAAACACAATCAGCACAGTACTATTTGACCAGGTTGAACCAAACACAATCAGCACAGTACTATTTGATCCAGGTTGAACCAAACACAATCAGCACAGTACTATTTGACCAGGTTGAACCAAACACAATCAGCACAGTACTATTTGATCAGGTTGAACCAAACACAATCAGCACAGTACTATTTGATCAGGTTGAACCAAACACAATCAGCACAGTACTATTTGACCAGGTTGAACCAAACACAATCAGCACAGTACTATTTGATCAGGTTGAACCAAACACAATCAGCACAGTACTATTTGATCAGGTTGAACCAAACACAATCAGCACAGTACTATTTGATCAGGTTGAACCAAACACAATCAGCACAGTACTATTTGATCAGGTTGAACCAAACACAATCAGGCTAGTACTATTTGATCAGGTTGAACCAAACACATCAGCACAGTACTATTTGATCAGGTTGAACCAAACACAATCAGCACAGTACTATTTGACCAGTTGAACCAAACACAATCAGCACAGTACTATTTGATCAGGTTGAACCAAACACAATCAGCACAGTACTATTTGATCAGGTTGAACCAAACACAATCAGCACAGTACTATTTGATCAGGTTGAACCAAACACAATCAGCACAGTACTATATGACCAGGTTGAACCAAACACAATCAGCACAGTACTATTTGATCAGGTTGAACCAAACACAATCAGCACAGTACTATTTGACCAGGTTGAACCAAACACAATCAGCACAGTACTATTTGATCAGGTTGAACCAAACACAATCAGCACAGTACTATTTGATCAGGTTGAACCAAGATAATCAGGCTAGTACTGTTGTATGATCAGGTTGAACCAAACACAATCAGCACAGTACTATTTGACCAGGTTGAACCAAACACAATCAGCACAGTACTATTTGATCAGGTTGAACCAAACACAATCAGCACAGTACTATTTGATCAGGTTGAACCAAAACACAATCAGCACAGTACTATTTGATCAGGTTGAACCAAACACAATCAGCACAGTACTATTTGATCAGGTTGAACCAAACACAATCAGCACAGTACTATTTGATCAGGTTGAACCAAACACAAGCAGCACAGTACTATTTGACCAGGTTGAACCAAACACAATCAGCACAGTACTATTTGACCAGGTTGAACCAAACACAATCAGGCTAGTACTATTTGACCAGGTTGAACCAAACACAATCAGCACAGTACTATTTGATCAGGTTGAACCAAACACAATCAGCACAGTACTATTTGACCAGGTTGAACCAAACACAATCAGCACAGTACTATTTGATCAGGTTGAACCAAACACAATCAGCACAGTACTATTTGACCAGGTTGAACCAAGATAATCAGGCTAGTACTGTTGTATGATAAGGTTGAACCAAACACAATCAGCACAGTACTATTTGACCAGGTTGAACCAAACACAATCAGCACAGTACTATATGACCAGGTTGAACCAAACACAATCAGCACAGTACTATTTGATCAGGTTGAACCAAACACAATCAGCACAGTACTATTTGACCAGGTTGAACCAAACACAATCAGGCTAGTACTATTTGATCAGGTTGAACCAAACACAATCAGCACAGTACTATTTGACCAGGTTGAACCAAACACAATCAGCACAGTACTATTTGACCAGGTTGAACCAAACACAATCAGCACAGTACTATTTGATCAGGTTGAACCAAACACAATCAGCACAGTACTATTTGATCAGTTGAACCAACACAATCAGCACAGTACTATTTGATCAGGTTGAAACCAAACACAATCAGCACAGTACTATTTGATCAGGTTTGAACAAACACAATCAGCACAGTACTATTGATCAGGTTGAACCAACACAATCAGCACAGTACTATTTGATCAGGTTGAACCAAACACAATCAGCACAGTACTATTGATCAGGTTGAACCAAACACAATCAGCACAGTACTATTTGATCAGGTTGAACCAAACACAATCAGCACAGTACTATTTGACCAGGTTGAACCAAACACAATCAGCACAGTACTATTTGACCAGGTTGAACCAAACACAATCAGCACAGTACTATTTGATCAGGTTGAACCAAACACAATCAGGCTAGTACTGTTGTATGATAAGGTTGAACCAAACACAATCAGCACAGTACTATTTGACCAGGTTGAACCAACACAATCAGCACAGTACTATTTGATCAGGTTGAACCAAACACAATCAGGCTAGTACTGTTGTATGATAAGGTTGAACCAAACACAATCAGCACAGTACTATTTGATCAGGTTGAACCAAACACAATCAGGCTAGTACTGTTGTATGATAAGGTTGAACCAAACACAATCAGCACAGTACTATTTGACCAGGTTGAACCAAACACAATCAGGCTAGTACTGTTGTATGATCAGGTTGAACCAAACACAATCAGCACAGTACTATTTGATCAGGTTGAACCAAACACAATCAGCACAGTACTATTTGATCAGGTTGAACCAAACACAATCAGCACAGTACTATTTGATCAGGTTGAACCAAACACAATCAGCACAGTACTATTTGATCAGGTTGAACCAAACACAATCAGCACAGTACTATTTGATCAGGTTGAACCAAACACAATCAGCACAGTACTATTTGATCAGGTTGAACCAAACACAATCAGCACAGTACTATTTGATCAGGTTGAACCAAACACAATCAGCACAGTACTATTTGATCAGGTTGAACCAAACACAATCAGCACAGTACTATTTGATCAGGTTGAACCAAACACAATCAGCACAGTACTATTTGACCAGGTTGAACCAAACACAATCAGCACAGTACTATTTGACCAGGTTGAACCAAGATAATCAGGCTAGTACTGTTGTATGATAAGGTTGAACCAAGACAATCAGGTTGGTACTGTTGTATGATGAGGCTGAAGCAACACAATCAGACTAGTGTTGTATGTTGCAGTTGAACCAACATAATCAGCCTAGTGCTGTGTGTATATTGAGCTTGAACCAATGCATATTAAGGTCAAACCAATGTAATCATGCAAGTGTTGTTGTATATTATGGTTGAGTCAATACAATCATGCTCAAATTGTTCTTCTTCTTACAAAAACACGTGTGCAACACAGTCAATGATGGATTACAACAAAATGGTGAGTCACAAGCAACAAGAGACATAACACACAATAGCATGTATATACAGATATCTATAGACTGTCAAAAGAAATCAGAGAAAACCAATGCTGCCTTATTCCAGTGCCACCTGGTAGCAACAATATTTTACTGATACAAAACAAAAGACCATACCATTAATTACTACATCAACTATTCACTACTGCCACGTAGTAACTCCGCTGACCCTCCTCTAAGTACTCTATTTATTAGCACTACCCTTCTCACACAAGTATTGGGTCCTCTCTTCATTTGGCTCGGTTCTGAGTCGACTATCATGGCATCTTAAATAATACCAACAACACTTTGTTGAACAATAAGTACATAGCTGTTCATTGACGCTGTGCACAATAGATAACATGAACTCATGTGTGTTCCAGTCAAACCTAATGTTTATTACTGAATCGCCCTACACATTAGCTCTACACTAGGCCGGCTATCTGCCGTGTCCGCCTTCCCATGTACGTTGCTGATGTCTGGTATCGTTCAAACATTTCTCAGTTTTCCTACTGTCATCATATACAAGCATGTATCATTATAGGCAACAACTGTCAATAACTCTCGCACAAAATACTCACAGTATTTGGATAGTATAGCCACTAACTACTGGTCCCTGTCGAGATTTCTACTTCTGGCCTAGGGTGCGATTTAACTATCGTTTTCCATTACACATGATCACCCTGATACCTGTTTTCCTATCTGTAGTTTACTGGGACACATCCTAACGGTTATCCTTCAATGTCTTCTACATGGATGGTCTAACTTCTTGTCCTTTGTTGATCTCCTCCCGTCTCCATCCCTTCGTGTTGTGACGCTTTCCATCACCAAGTCAGTTATAGTGCGTTCAATGTGTTGTATTCTTAATTCCCGATTATTGCATTCTGCGACACATGGCAACTACTATACCATTAATTACTTTAACAACTGCTCATTTCTATACTATTAATACTAATTCCACTGTACACTATTATGCCTTTCATTACCAACTGTAATTAAATTAAAATTAATAATACTTGTAAATCAAGAGATGAGAACAAGCTGGTGCTAACTAAGACACAGACTGAGACAATCTGTTCACAGTACAACTAGGCAGTCCATCCTCCAGAACCTACAGGGCATGAGACATTGAGGCAGAGATGAAAGCACCAGGATAAGGGAATCAGAGACCAGAGATGAACCTTATGGGGAGGGCAGGCCTCGGTGGAGCTGCAGGGGACGGCACAGCATTGGAGGCCTTAACGTGTGCGATGGTTGAAGGTCTACGCTTCATATGACAATACTAGGCCATGTTGTTACTGTACCACTGGCTGATACTGTGTATTGAGATAACAATACCAGGCAGTTTTGTTACTATACCAGACAGTTTTGTTACTATACCACTAGCTGATACTGTGTATTGAGATAACAATACCAGGCAGTTTTGTTACTATACCACTGGCTGATACTGTGTATTGAGATAACAATACCAGGCAGTTTTGTTACTATACCACTGGCAGACACTGTATTGAGATAACAATACCAGGCAGTTTTGTTACTATACCACTGGCGGACACTGTATTGAGATAACAATACTGGGCAGTTTTGTTACTATACCACTGGCTGATACTGTGTATTGAGATAACAATACCAGGCAGTTTTGTTATTATACCACTGGCTGATACTGTGTATTGAGATAACAATACTAGGCCATGTAGTTACTATACCACTGACTGATACTGTGTATTGAGATAACAATACCAGGCCATGTTGTTACTATACCACTAGCTGAGACTGTGTATTGAGATAACAATACCAGGCAGTTTTGTTACTATACCACTGGCTGATAATGTGTATTGAGATAACAATACCAGGCCATGTTGTTACTATACCACTAGCTGAGACTGTGTATTGAGATAACAATACCAGGCAGTTTTGTTACTATACCACTGGCTGATACTGTGTATTGAGATAATACCAGGCAGTTTTGTTACTATACCACTGGCTGATACTGTGTATTGAGATAATACCAGGCAGTTTTGTTACTATACCACTGGCTGACACTGTGTATTGAGTTAACAATACCAGGCAGTTTTGTTACTATACCACTGGCTGACACTGTGTATTGAGTTAACAATACCAGGCAGTTTTATTACTATACCACTGGCTGATACTGTGTATTGAGATAACAATACCGGGCAGTTTTGTTACTATACCACTGGCTGACACTGTGTATTCTAGAGGCAGCTTATATGGATTGTGAAAAGTGCAGTGTAACAGCTGCCAGGTAATATATATGTGTGTGTATGTGACAGAGAAAGGGGAAGGGAGACACAGAGAGAAAAGGGGGTAAGGGAGACACACACACAGAGAGAGGGGGGGGGGGGGGGGGGGGTTGAGAAGAGAGAGAGAAAGGGAGATCCTTTAATAAACACACTATCTCACTAAGCACCTATTATAAAAATATTATCTTGCTAATAACCTTTATAAACATATGATCTTGTCTTGCTAACAATCTTTTACAAATATATTTGATCTCGCCATTATCTTTTATAAACATACATGATCTCGCTAATGACCTTTTAAGAACAACATATATAAAATGCCTATAACTGCCTCTGACAAACAATAAAATGTGCGATCGAACAAATCAACCACGACTTCCATCACAAAGATGACCAAGCTGAGACGAGGCACCATGGAACACAGATAAAACATAAACTACACGTATCAACGAGTGGTCATCAAAGGTCATCAAATGGCAAGGTTCTGGCCAGATTCAAGGCGTCTTTTAACATGAAATCTCGGAGGGCCCACAAGGCATTGGTCACGCTGCCATGACAACCTGCTCCTTGTGCCAACCACTGGGTGGGCAGGCTGGCCACAGGTTGGCTGGGGGTGTTCTCCTGTGTGGCATTGAGGGCTTTGTCCCAGTTGGAGATGGTGTGGCACTCTGAGTTCAAACCTTCAATGTATCTGGGTGCAAAAAGGTTGCATAGCAAAGTTAACAAATAATTAATCTGCACACCAAAGTTAACAAACAATTAAGTTTACATTAAGATATTGATAAACATCAATGTTTTTGCAGAGTTCACCCGTACAAGACTCCAGCAGACCTGCTTCTCCTTCACGACAATGCGCACCCTCACATCACCAAATTAGATTGGACTGTACTACCCCATCCACCCAATAGTCCCGATTAGGCACCCTCTGATTTTAATCTATTTAGTCAACTTAAAGATGCACTCTGTGGGACCAAGGTTTGAAGATGATGAGGAAGTGATTCATGCAGCGAAGAAATGGCTACATGATCAAGACAAAATCTGGTAGGGCAAGGAATACATGCACCTGTATCATGCTGGCATAAAGCCGTACAGGTTGATGGGGATTATGTTGAATAATACCGATGTTTACATGACATAACCATGTATATTGTGTATAAATTTCATGCTTTCTGAATAAACTCCTTAGAAAAGTGATGTGGTGTATGACTTTCTGAATAACCCTCTTGGATGCAATCCTAGGTGTAGAAGCAATCCTGTATGTAGATGCAACCCTTATTGTGGATCCACAGACAAATATTACAGCAATCCTGTATGTAGATGCATCCCTTGTTGTGGATCCACAGACAAATATTACAGCAACCCAGATACACCTCACAAGTCACACATATTAAAGTAACAGGTTGGAGATGGTGTGTGTGTGGGGGGGGGGGGAACTGCGTGGTCTCAAGGTATGGTGTCTGCCTCGAGTGCTGGAGGTCCCGGGTCAAGCCCCGGTGAGGACTGGGATTTTTTTCACATGGACTTCTAGTAATAAAATCTCCCCTGGTCTCTGGGTTGTGAGACCGGACGCCTGTGTGTATTGTTGCGCATGTAAAAAATCCCTTGGCAGTTGGAAATCGAAAAAGAGTAGCCTAATGGCGCTGCCCGGGCAAAATTTCGAGTTTAAAATCTACCCAAAATATTTCAGGATCCTCACCGGAACTACAGAGTTCGTGCACTGAGCTGAGCTTCTCCAGACTCATGTTTGAGTTAGGAGGAGAACGGAGCACTTATGGGTTACACCCATGTGCTGTGAAGTTGATCCATCGACTAAACTAAGAACTACCTCACATGAATATCACACACACACACATCTCATATTAAAACAACAAAGATAAATGCACAAGCCACAAACACATGCACATAGTAAGGTAACACAGAACTACCTAGCATCTCTCTCTCTCACACAATACCAACCTGAGATACGTCTCTGAGTGCATGAGCTTCTGGCTTCTGGGTGGGACTGTGACAAACATTGGCGAAGGAGGGCGCTGTTGTGGAGCAGTAGTCTGACCTGAGAACACCAGAAGTAGTAATGAATGTGGCCTGATCCAGACAAGCAACTAGCTGCAGTGTGAGTCCCCATATACACACTGAACTGGGCTGTGAGTCCCCATATACACATGAACTGGGCTGTGATTTCCCTAAGCTACACATCAATTAACTGGGCTGCAATTCCCCCATATACATATGAACAGGAATGTAATTACCCATCTATGCATGCTGGAATATGAAGTTCCTCACCTTTGCATGATTTAACAGGATGTGACTCCCCTGTATACATCTAGCTTGGGTTTAATTTCCCTATATATGAGCTAACAGGGAAGTCATTCCTATATAACATGATCTGACAGGGGTGTCATTCCCTATATAACATGATCTACTGGGGAGACATTCCCATACAACATGATCTGACATGGGAGTCTTCCCCATACAACATTATCTAACTGGGGAGACATCCCCATACAACAGTATCTAACTGGGGAGTCATCCCCATACAATATGATCTGACAAGGGAGTCATCCCCATACAACATGATCTGACAGGGGAGTCATCCCCATACAACATGATCTGACATGGGAGTCTTCCCCATACAACATTATCTAACTGGGGAGACATCCCCATAACATGATCTGACAGGGGAGACATCCCCATAACATGATCTGACAGGGGAGACATCCCCATACAACATGATCTGACAGGACTAGCATCACATAGCTGGACGTCTCAAAGGGTAGAAATGGGTTCTGTATTTATATTTTTACTTTACTTACACAAAGCATAAACTAGATAATAAACTGTCAATGTAAAAAGTAAACACTATAATAAATAACTGCCAAAATATAAAGTATCAAAATAACTGTTGTTATATAAATTATAAAAATTACTGTCATGACATAAAGTATAAAAATTACTGTCATTATATAAAGTATCAACAAGAACAATAAACTGTCATTATATAAAGTATCAACTAGAACAATAAACTGTCATTGTATAAAGTATCAACTAGAACAATAAACTGATATTATATAAAGTATCAACAAGAACAATAAACTGTCATTATATAAAGTATCAACTAGAACAATAAACTGTCATTGTATAAAGTATCAATTAGAACAATAAACTGTCATTGTATAAAGTATCAACTAGAACAATAAACTGTCATTATATAAAGTATCAACTAGAACAATAAACTGTCATTGTATAAAGTATCAACTAGAACAATAAACTGTCATTGTATAAAGTATCAATTAGAACAATAAACTGCCATTGTATAAAGTATCAACTAGAACAATAAACTGTCATTGTATAAAGTATCAACTAGACAATAAACTGTCATTGTATAAAAGTATCAACTAGAACAATAAACTGTCATTGTATAAAGTATCAACTAGAACAATAAACTTTCATTGTATAAAGTATCAACTAGAACAATAAACTGTCATTGTATAAAGTATCAATTAGAACAATAAACTGTCATTGTATAAAGTATCAATTAGAACAATAAACTGTCATTGTATAAAGTATCACTAGAACAATAAACTGTCATTGTATAAAGTATCAATTAGAACAATAAACTGTCATTGTATAAAGTATCAATTAGAACAATAAACTGTCATTGTATAAAGTATCAACTAGAACAATAAACTGTCATTGTATAAAGTATCAACTAGAACAATAAACTGTCATTGTATAAAGTATCAACTAGAACAATAAACTGTCATTGTATAAAGTATCAATTAGAACAATAAACTGTCATTGTATAAAGTATCAATTAGAACAATAAACTGTCATTGTATAAAGTATCAACTAGAACAATAAACTGTCATTGTATAAAGTATCAATTAGAACAATAAACTGTCATTGTATAAAGTATCAACTAGAACAATAAACTGACATTGTATAAAGTATCAACAAGAACAATAAACTGTCATTATATAAAGTATCAACTAGAACAATAAACTGTCATTGTATAAAGTATCAATTAGAACAATAAAGTGTCATTATATAAAGTATCAACTAGAACAATAAACTGTCATTGTATAAAGTATCAACTAGAACAATAAACTGTCATTGTATAAAGTATCAACTAGAACAATAAACTGTTATTGTATAAAGTATCAATTAGAACAATAAACTGTCATTATATAAAGTATCAATTAGAACAATAAACTGTCATTGTATAAATTATCAACTAGAACAATAAACTTTCATTGTATAAAGTATCAACTAGAACAATAAACTGTCATTATATAAAGTATCAACTAGAACAATAAACTGTCATTGTATAAAGTATCAACTAGAACAATAAACTGTTATTATATAAAGTATCAATTAGAACAATAAACTGTCATTATATAAAGTATCAATTAGAACAATAAACTGTCATTGTATAAAGTATCAACTAGAACAATAAACTGTTATTATATAAAGTATCAACTAGAACAATAAACTGTTATTATATAAAGTATCAACTAGAACAATAAACTTTCATTGTATAAAGTATCAACTAGAACAATAAACTGTCATTGTATAAAGTATCAACTAGAACAATAAACTGTTATTATATAAAGTATCAATTAGAACAATAAACTGTCATTATATAAAGTATCAATTAGAACAATAAACTGTCATTGTATAAAGTATCAACTAGAACAATAAACTATCATTGTATAAAGTATCAACTAGAACAATAAACTGTCATTATATAAAATATCAACTAGAACAATAAACTTTCAGTGTATAAAGCATAAATAAGAATAACCATTTATGTATAATTTAAAAACCAGAATAAATAACTGTCATTATATAAAGTATCAAAATAACTGTTATAATATAAAGTATACATAATAAACTGTCATTTTATAAATTAAAAACTGTGATAAATAACTATTATATAAAGCATAAGCTATAAAAATAAACTTACATATAAAGCATAAACTAGAACAACAAACTGTCATTATATAAAGCATAAACTAGGACAACAAAATGTCAATATATAAAGCATTCACTGACAATAAACTGTTAATCATATAAAGTATTAACTAGGACAATAAACTATCATTTTATAAAATATTCACCAGAATAATAAACTGTCATTATATAAAATACCTGCTCTATTTGAAGCATGTATGATGTTAGTGTAAATTGTTCTATCCAAAGACTGTATGATGTTAGTGTAAATTGTTCTATCCAAAGACTGTATGATGTTAGTGTAAATTGTTCTATTCAAAGACTGTATGATGTTGGTTAAATTGTGCCTCTCAGCTTCCTTGATGAAGAATACCCACAGGACCTCTGGATCCGAGTCTATATAGATGGGTCAGCACAAAATGCTGTTCAAAATGGAGTGTACATAGAATACCCAAATAATACTAGGAACATGGCCAGAGTACCAATAGGAAAGTACTGCCATAACTATGATGCTGAAATTGAGGCAATAAAGATAGCAACAGAGAAATTACTAAATACCAGCCATGGTACACAACCTGTGGTGCTACTGACAGAGGCAAAATCAGTACTCAAGGCACTCCTGTCTGGGAAATTGCCAGTACTAAGGACACTACTTTCTGAACTTGGCAGTCAGCATAAGGTCACCATACCGTAGATACCATTCCACTGTGGAGTTACCTGGAAATGACAGAGCTGATCAATTGGCTAAGGAGGGAGCCAAAAAAGAACAGCCTGATGTGCCCTTTGCATACCACAAAAAGAAAAGAATGATCAAATCAGTCAGAAAGCCACTAAAACCTGCTCAAGATGAATACCATGTTATGGACAGACCAGAACAAGTCATTATTCTGTGCCTCTGAACAGGACACAATAGATTACGCAACCACATGTATACAAAATTTAAGGTTGGCGAATCAGCCACGTGCACATGTGGATTGGCGTCGCAGACAGCAGATCACATTCTCCAAGAATGTCTAAAATTCAACATATCTAGGCATATTTTCTGGCCTGAACTACAAAAGACAGTTAAATTCATACAAGAGACAACACTGCAGTTACAGACATATTTCAAGCAAACGAAAGAAGAAGAAGAAGAAGAAGAAGAAGAAGAAGAAGAAGAAGAAGAAGAAGAAGAAGAAGAAGAAGAAGAAGAAGAAGAAGAAGAAGAAGAAGAAGAAGAAGAAGAAGAAGTGTAAATTGTTCTATCCAAAGACTGTATGATGTTAGTGTAAATGATTCTATCTGAAGCATGTATGATGTTAGTGTAAGTTGTTCTATTCAAAGACTATGATGTTAATGTAAACTGTTCTATGTGAAGCCTCTATGATGTTAGTGTAAATTGTTATATCCAAAGTCTGTTTGATGTTAGTATAATTGTTATATCCAAAGACCGTTTGCTATTAGTGTAAATTGTTATATCCAAAGACCATTTGATATTAGTGTAAACTGTTCTATCCAAAGCATGTTTGATGTTATTGTTAACTGTTCTATCTGAAGTATGTTTTTTTTTTGTAGTGTAAATTGTTCTATCTGAAGCCTGTATAATTTGTCTCTGCAAACTATTCCATCCAAAGCCTGTATTATGTTACTGTAAATTGTTCTATACGAAGCCTGTATGATGTTCTTCTTCTTCTTCTTCTTCTTCAGCATTCCGAGCCATTGAGGTTCTTTGCTGCAAATACAATCTGTCTCCATTCGTCTCTCTGGTGGACCTTCTCTTGCCAGTCGTTGATTCCAAGTGCTTGTAGGTCTGTGTGTATATTATCTCTCCACCGCCTTCTTGGTCTACCTCGGGGTCTACGGTCATTTATTTCCTGAGTGTAAGCGAGTTTTGTTTCCCTATTATCTTCCATTCTTTCTATATGCCCCAGCCATTGTAGTCTATTAGCCTTCATGATACCAGTGATTAGCGGGGACTTAAACAAATCATAAATGTCTTTGTTACTTCTTCTTTTCCACTCTCCACTTTGTGTATCCCTAATGGGTCCAAAGATGCGTCTTAAAATTTTGTTCTCAAAGGTTTGTAACAAGGCTTCGTCTCCTTTCGTTGTACTCCAGGTTTCAGAGCCATACAGCACAACTGGTCTGATCAGTGTTTTGTATATTGTGATTTTGGTGTTACGAGATAGCGCCTTTGATTTTAGTAGATGTTGTAGTGCATAGTATATCTTATTTCCAGAGTTGATTCTAGTTTGTATTTCTTCCCTTATGATGTTGGAGCAGTTGAAGATTGTACCCAGGTATTTGTATGTTTCCGTTCTTTTAATGGTCATATTATCTATCTGTATGTGGCCAGAGTTTTTAGCCATTCCGTCTCTTGAAATTACCATATATTCTGTCTTATCTTGGTTGATAACCAGCCCCATCTGTTGGGCTTTTTCCTTTAAGTGAGTCAATATTTCTAATGTCTTTTGTTCACTTTGCCCTATAATATCTATATCATCTGCATAACCAAGCAGCTTGGATGTTCCTCCAATATCACATTCCTCCTTTACCTTCCTTACAACTTTCTCTAGAGCCAGATTGAAGAGTAGCGGCGATAGTGCATCACCCTGTTTCAAGCCAGATGTTATTTGGAAGGGGTCTGATTTCCTGCCTTTATATGTTACTATATTATAAGTATCTTCCATGCATAGTTTGGTCATGTTAATTAACTTCCTTGGTATTCCAAATTCCTGCATAACATTCCATAGACTATTCCAATGGACACTATCATAAGCCTTTTTAAAATCCACAAAAATGTTATGGAGATCTCTTTTATATTCCCAATGTTTCTCGGCTATTTGTCGTAAGATAAATATCTGATCTATTGTTGATCTGTTTTGTCTAAAACCCGCCTGGTAGTCACCTAATATGTCTTCTGAATATGGTTTTAGTCTATTTAGTAATACTGCGGATAGTATCTTATAGCTTGTGGACAGTAGTGATATTCCTCTATAATTTCCACATTGGAACTTGTCTCCTTTCTTAAAGATAGGTATCAATAATGACTCTTTCCAGTCATGGGGTAATTCTTCTGTCCTCCAGATTTTTATTATTAGTTCGTATAGCTTTAGATGTAATGCATGGCCACCTGCCTTTATAAATTCAGCAGCAATTCCATCAGTCCCAGTTGCCTTATTGTTTTAAGTCGTGTGATTACATATAGGATTTCTTCAAATGTAGGTTCTTCAATTTGTGGTTCGCATGTTAGAACCTCTTCCTGTGGGAAAATGTTACTTGGAGCTTCACAATTTAGTAATTCAATAAAATATTCTTTCCATGTGTTGCACATTTCTTCATTGGTATTTATCATATTCCCATTTTTGTCTTTTAAACCATATGTGTTTTGTTGGTGCCCTCGTTTCATTGACTTCAGTACTTTAAAAAACTTTCTGGATTCATTTTTCTGGTGATTAGTTTCCATATCTTTGATTATATTACTCATATATTCTCGCTTCTGCTATGATGTTACTGTAAATTATTCTATCCAAGCCTGTATTGTTACTGTAAATTATTCTATCCAAGCCCGTGTTATGTTACTGTAAATTATTCTATCCAAGCCCGTGTTATGTTACTGTAAATTATTCTATCCAAGCCCATGTTATGTTACTGTAAATTATCCTATCCAAGCCTGTATGATGTTACTGTAAATTGTTCTATCTAAGCCTGTATGATGTTACTGTAAATTGTTCTATCCAAGCCCGTGTTATGTTACTGTAAATTGTTTTATCCAAGCCTGTGTTATGTTACTGTAAATTATTCTATCCAAGCCCATGTTATGTTACTGTAAATTATCCTATCCAAGCCTGTATGATGTTACTGTAAATTGTTCTATCCAAGCCTGTATGATGTTACTGTAAATTGTTCTATCTAAGCCTGTATGATGTTACTGTAAATTGTTCTATCTAAGCCTGTATGATGTTACTGTAAATTGTTCTATCCAAGCCTGTATGATGTAACTGTAAATTGTTCTATCTAAGCCTGTATGATGTTACTGTAAATTGTTCTATCTAAGCCTGTATGATGTTACTGTAAAGTGTTCTATCCAAGCCTGTATGATGTAACTGTAAATTGTCTATCTAAGCCTGTATGATGTTACTGTAAATTGTTCTATCTAAGCCTGTATGATGTAACTGTAAATTGTTCTATCCAAGCCTGTATGATGTAACTGTAAATTGTTCTATCTAAGCCTGTATGATGTAACTGTAAATTGTTCTATCTAAGCCTGTATGATGTTACTGTAAATTGTTCTATCTAAGCCTGTATGATGTTACTGTAAATTGTTCTATCTAAGCCTGTATGATGTAACTGTAAATTGTTCTATCCAAGCCTGTGTGATGTTACTGTAAATTGTTCTATCTAAGCCTGTATGATGTAACTGTAAATTGTTCTATCCAAGCCTGTAAGATGTAACTGTAAATTGTTCTATCTAAGCCTGTATGATGTTACTGTAAATTGTTCTATCTAAGCCTGTATGATGTAACTGTAAATTGTTCTATCCAAGCCTGTATGATGTTACTGTAAATTGTTCTATCTTCTTCTTCTTCGTTCATCCGGAGTTTTTTTTTCCGGATGTGATTGCGTTGTGCCTGTTTCACAGCAGAGCTGCATTCTTGCGCCGTTAGGCCGACACATCCGACTTCTGCGGGCATTTGTTGACCGGGTTAACCTTCCCGGAATTATTCTATCTAAGCCTGTATGATGTAACTGTAAATTGTTCTATCTAAGCCTGTGTGATGTTACTGTAAATTGTTCTATCTAAGCCTGTGTGATGTTACTGTAAATTGTTCTATCTAAGCCTGTGTGATGTTACTGTAAATTGTTCTATCCAAGCCTGTATGATGTTACTGTAAATTGTTCTATCCAAGCCTGTATTGCTACTGTAAATTATTCTATCCAAGCCCGTGTTATGTTACTGTAAATTATTCTATCCAAGCCCGTGTTATGTTACTGTAAATTGTTCTATCCAAGCCTGTATGATGTTACTGTAAATTGTTCTATCTAAGCCTGTATGATGTTACTGTAAATTGTTCTATCCAAGCCCGTGTTATGTTACTGTAAATTGTTTTATCCAAGCCTGTGTTATGTTACTGTAAATTATTCTATCCAAGCCCATGTTATGTTACTGTAAATTATCCTATCCAAGCCTGTATGATGTTACTGTAAATTGTTCTATCCAAGCCTGTATGATGTTACTGTAAATTGTTCTATCTAAGCCTGTATGATGTTACTGTAAATTGTTCTATCTAAGCCTGTATGATGTTACTGTAAATTGTTCTATCCAAGCCTGTATGATGTAACTATAAATTGTTCTATCTAAGCCTGTATGATGTTACTGTAAATTGTTCTATCTAAGCCTGTATGATGTTACTATAAAGTGTTCTATCCAAGCCTGTATGATGTAACTGTAAATTGTCTATCTAAGCCTGTATGATGTTACTGTAAATTGTTCTATCTAAGCCTGTATGATGTAACTGTAAATTGTTTTATCCAAGCCTGTATGATGTAACTGTAAATTGTTCTATCCAAGCCTGTATGATGTAACTGTAAATTGTTCTATCTAAGCCTGTATGATGTTACTGTAAATTGTTCTGTCTAAGCCTGTATGATGTTACTGTAAATTGTTCTATCTAAGCCTGTATGATGTAACTGTAAATTATTCTATCCAAGCCTGTGTGATGTTGCTGTAAATTGTTCTATCTAAGCCTGTATGATGTAACTGTAAATTGTTCTATCCAAGCATGTAAGATGTAACTGTAAATTGTTCTATCTAAGCCTGTATGATGTTACTGTAAATTGTTCTATCCAAGCCTGTATGATGTTACTGTAAATTGTTCTATCTTCTTCTTCTTCGTTCATCCGGAGTTTTTTTTTCCGGATGTGATTGCGTTCTGCCTGTTTACAGCAGAGCTGCGTTCTTGCGCCGTTAGGCCGACACATCCGACTTCTGCGGGCATTTGTTGACCGGGTTAACCTTCCCGGAATTGTTCTATCTAAGCCTGTATGATGTAACTGTAAATTGTTCTATCTAAGCCTGTGTGATGTTACTGTAAATTGTTTTATCTAAGCCTGTGTGATGTTACTGTAAATTGTTCTATCTAAGCCTGTGTGATGTTACTGTAAATTGTTCTATCTAAGCCTGTGTGATGTTACTGTAAATTGTTCTATCCAAGCCTGTATGTTACTGTAAATTGTTCTATCCAAGCCTGTGTGATGTTACTGTAAATTGTTCTATCCAAGCCTGTGTGATGTTACTGTAAATTGTTCTATCTAAGCATGTGTGATGTTACTGTAAATTGTTCTAAGCCTGTGTGATGTTACTGTAAATTGTTCTATCCAAGCCTGTGTGATGTTACTGTAAATTGTTCTATCTAAGCCTGTGTGATGTTACTGTAAATTGTTCTATCTAAGCCTGTGTGATGTTACTGTAAATTGTTCTATCTAAAGTAGCTGTTACTTCAAAATATTTGCAATTCTGTAACACCACCATCCAACTACCGGATAGCTGAAAGCTGTGGAAATTGCAGCTCTGCTGTAAACAGGCACAACACAACTTATCCAACAAAAGAAACAACAACAAACAAAAAATATTGAACAATGTCAAATTTAAGTGAAGGCAGCAGAGACTACAAGCATGAGTTGAACAAGTAGCATGCAGGTTAAACAATATCTAGGTTAAACCAAATATTCATTTCAAGACAAAAATGTAGGGAGAAACAACTACAAGCACAGATTTACATCAGTTCAACAAGAAAATATAATCTTAATAACACCTGTGTTAATCAAAATATTTAATTAATTACCAAGGTTGAGATACATACAAAGACTATCAAAAATGTATTAGTCAGATGTGAAACCATGCTTAAGCTAAGTAAAGTATTCATTTTGTGAGTAAAATAAAGATAGAAATGTCTAACAGTCATGCACATATGTGCAGTCAAGATGTAGCTCCCAGGGGGGCTTCAAATGAAAACCATACATTTTTATTTTGTGTGAATATATTCTGAAAAAGTAAAGAACACATGTATTATTTTGTGTGAATATATTCTGAAAAAGTAAAGAACACATGTATTATTTTGTGTGAATATATTCTGAAAAAGTAAAGAACACATGTATTATTTTGTGTGAATATATTCTGAAAAAGTAAAGAACACATGTATTATTTTGTGTGAATATATTCTGAAAAAGTAAAGAACACATGTATTATTTTGTGTGAATATATTCTGAAAAAGTAAAGAACACATGTATTATTTTGTGTGAATATATTCTGAAAAAGTAAAGAACACATGTATTATTTTGTGTGAATATATTCTGAAAAAGTAAAGAACACATGTATTATTTTGTGTGAATATATTCTGAAAAAGTAAAGAACACATGTATTATTTTTCGATGTAGCCACCACTGCGTTCAAGACACGTCCTCCAGTGCCTATAAAGTGCTTGAATCGCTGTAGAAAATAATTCTCTTGGTCGCGCGTGAAACCACTCTGGGGTCCCGAACAGTCTGTCACAGATGTCACGCCGTTTTGAAACTTTCTTCTCCACTCATACACTTGCTGGACTGACAGGTATGCATCACCATACTGGACCTTCATTTGCCAATGAATTTCTATAAGTTTCATCCCTTCAATGATAAAACAAAATGGATAACAGAACGCTACTCTTCTTTGGTGCATGTAAAAAATGGGACGGCCATATTTTAACTGTCCTTATGATGTCACAGTGTTCATCTGCATCATGATGTCACCTTTTGACATCCATAACAAAAATATCGACAGATTACAAGACAATGGCATTATTATTGTAATTTCTATCACACTTTTAAGGTTTTCATTTGAAGCTCCCTCGTATATTGCAATATTTAAATGCTACATCGCAATATTGAAATGGCTGCTAAAGACACACATATTTTTGGGCGTTTTTCTTTTTTTTCTTTTTCACGCTTTGCACTCAGTATATTACTACTTCTAGTGCACCGGACTGATTTTTGTGTGCGGATTAGCTTTCCCTATTAGCAGTGTCCCTCGCCATCGGGTAAACCTACTACGACTTCAGAGGTATTTGTAATTTACACCCCCTAGTCAAGGACGAGAAGTCAAAATTTTTGTTCCACTGACCAGTGTAGGGGTTGAACCTGCTACCTCGACATCAGCGAGCAAGCGCCATTTAAAACAAAACTTAATTGTGCGTCTTTGCTCACAGCTTGACTGCAGCCATCCTTTCCAAACATGAGTACATGTCAAGAGATGTGGCACAACAAAAACAGGCATGCACTCAGCAGTGTTAAAATCACAGATAATAATAATACAGGGAAAACAATACATGGAATTTGACAGCTGCCACACACAAGCACACATAAATATATTCATTAGCACATGTAAGGCAACATGACAGTAGCAAATAGTGGTGTTAAAATCATAAGGAAAGCAATGCAACATATGATAGCTGACAGCAAACTGCAAGCATGAGTTGAATGAGCAAAATGTAGGTCAAACAACATCTAGGTTAAGTCAATTATAGCCAATCACAGGTTAAATCAATTACAGCCAATCACAGGTTAAGTCAATAACAGCCAATCACAGGTTGAGTCAATTACAGCCAATCACAGGTTAAGTCAATTACAGTCAATCACAGGTTAAGTCAATTACAGCCAATCACAGGTTAAGTCAATCACATGCTGGCACACTTGATGGTAGGCTGTGTGAGACTTTGAGACAATCAACAACATGCAGACAGACTCAAACAAATGTTGGAGAAATATCTACTATTGGACTGTGCAAATGATGGTCAATATCTGCAGCATTGAAATCCCATAACAAGTGTCTAACACAATATCATGTCATGGCATGTCATATAACACAATATCATGTCATGGCATGTCACATAACACAATATCATGTCATGTCATATGACACAATGTCATGTCATGGCATGTCACATAACACAATATCATGTCATGGCATGTCACAGAACACAATATCATGTTGTGGTATGTCATGTCACACAATATCATGTCATGGTATGTCACGTAAGACAATATCATGTCATGATATGTCACATCACACAATATCATGTCATGTCACATAACACAATAGCATGTCATATAACACAATGTCATGTCATGTTATGTCACATAAGACAATATCATGCCATGTTATGTCACATAAGACAATATCATGACATAACCCAGTCAGTACAGGACCCTTGTACACATATGAGATGGTGCTAGACCCACATCTGTATAGACACACGGGCAATGTGTGGGTGAGGTGATGTGGCCGGCGTCATGTTGGCCGGCTTTATTTCCCAGACAATTTCCTGGTTCTCATTTTACGTTGGGCCAGTCTTGGAGCCCAAGCCAAGTTTACAAATCTACCCCAATGCAGTCTGAAATGGGTATCAGGAAGCATGGTGGGACCTGGAGGTGGCTGCCATGAAACTGCCCACATCCCCCAGTTTACAAATCTACCCCAATGCAGTCTGAAATGGGTATCAGGAAGCGTGGTGGGACCTGGAGGTGGCTGCCATGAAACTGCCCAGTCCCCAGTTTAAAAATCTACCCCAATGCAGTCTGAAATGGGTATCAGGAACCTTGGTGGGACCTGGAGGTGGCTGCCATGAAACCGCCCACAGCCCCCAGCAAGCGTGAATGCTTTATAAATATCATGCCTAGCACCATATACCCAGGGTGCCTGAAGGCTTGTAAAAGGGCCCTTGCCTTGACCTCTCCCCATGTGGATTTGAACAAACGACCCCCGGGCCGACAGGCAAGCACCTGGCCACTAAGCTACCATGCCCCCCCCCCCCCCCCCACTAGTATAACATAACGATGTAAAATAGCACGAGGCTGAGTCAGTCGGCATTTGATCTCGCATGTCACCCTTGGTCAAAGAAACATGTTTCTAGAACTATATCTCAGAGTGAATGACATGCAAACATTATGTTGCCTTTACTTAAACAATGTTGTCTGATATTCAGTGCTACCTGCTTTCTGTTAGCACTGAATGTTGGGCGGAGCTCACCAAACCTGACACCTCACATCGTGTCAAAGGCTTCAGGGGAAGGAGTGCAATTGGGAGGGTACAAGCCTTATCCTGGTGCGAGGAAACACAACCTGAAGACTAAATGGTAGACCAGGCTTTAAGCCTTGGTCGGCAACTGGTCTAGGATTAACTCACAAGCCAAATGGTCAGAAAAAGGAATCCTGTTGTTTTTGAGGATTGAACCCAGAATATGGCTTTCGCAAATGAACGCACTAACCAGTATACTAATGTAGCACCACTGTAAGGCAATGAATTATCATGAACAGTAATGTAATAAATAGTATGTAATGTTAAGTCATGTAATATGTGAGGTAATGTAATACAATGTAATGTAACACAATATAAAATCATGAAATATAATTTATAACAAGCAATATATTTAGTGGAAATGTTAGCAGCAGAAAGAATAGGTTGTTATTTCAAGCATGAAGAGGTGTTAGACATTGGCACTAATGTTATACTTGAAATGATTGGTTAACATGTGGGTCAGCAAGCAGACGTGAGTCGTCTAGGTTACGGGCAGGCCAGAGTGTTACTGAGCAAGATAAGCTACACCAGGGCATACCTTCATGCGGGCTACAAGGAGGCAGGTAGTTAGAGACATGGGGGTGGCTGGCCGCGGGGCCCGGCCCTAGTGCGGGGAGGTTACACACAGGAGACCTACGAGGGCTACATATGGTGCTGTTGGTGGCATGCTGACCGTGTGAGAAGGGGCCCTGACCATTGAGCAGGGGCACCGGAGACATCGAGGGGAACTCTGCAGGTGTGGCGAAGGCTACCCCACTGACCATTTGAGAATGATGTTGCATGGGGGTTCCCGTGAACATGCCTGAAAGGTTGAATATGGCATGCATGTGATTAATAGAACAGCAACACAGACCTGGAGAAACAAACCCTGACACAGCTGATTGTCAGCCAGACAAACCTGGGCTACCACTAGACTTCATATCACAACTCTACTGCTAGTCTGGGCGGCACTAACACGACAGTTTATAACAACTGGTTTGCTCATTCACTTTGACTCTTCAACCCTGGGGTTTTGGGGTATAGCATAAGCTTGTTTAGTTGTTTCTCCACTACACTGTTGCGTACATGTACCTAATGGTCATGTTTAGTTTGTTATCTTATACTCTCTAGTGTGCAAGTACCCAATGGTCATGTTTAGTTTGTCATCTTATAATCTCAAGTGTGCAAGTACCCAATGGTCATGTTTAGTTTGTCATCTTATAATCTCAAGTGTGCAAGCACCCAATGGTCATGTTTAGTTTGTCATCTTATACTCTCAATTGTGCAAGTACCCAATGGTCATGTTTAGTTTTTTTTATCTAGTTAGTGAGTGAGTTAGTCGACAGATCATCCTCATTGCACACTGAACCATTCAGTCATCCATAAGTGCTTGGATCCCCCCCCCTCAGTAAATCCCGCAGCGTGTAGCGGCTAACGACACCAGTTCTGTGTTGGTTTATCAATCTTCTTTGGCTTCCTGCGTAGTATTCTTGTTTGGCCACACCTCTTTTAATTTGCTGTTCTCGCAGTCTGACCATGGTTGTAGATTCGCAGTCATCACTTGGTTCTCACAAAAGTCTTACTTCTCGTAGAGCATTCAGAATGTCAGCCTGGTCCATGGCGCGTCCGCCCTCCGCCGTAGCCTCACCTGTGAGCTTGTCAGCCCGCTTTTTCCTTGTACTCCTGCATGCCCTGGCACTTTTAAGTGTGCAAGTGCCTAATTGTCAAGTTTAGTGTGTCCTCTTATATCCTGCAGTGTGCACTACCTAATGGTCACGTTTAGCATGTCTCTTATATTCTGCTGTGTGCACTACCTACATTTTCAAATTTAGTGTTTCTTTATTTTTATTTGGCACAATCTCTCTCTTCTCTCTCTCTCTCTCTCTCTCTCTCTCTCTCCCCCCCCCCCCCCCCCCCACACACACACAAATGACCAAGCCAAGATTAGTAAGGGGTGAAAGCCCAGACTACCTTATGTTACTGCATCAGGGATAGAGCCCTACTTATAATAAATAATCAAACAAAATAAAATAAACAAAACATATAAGAAAGCGGAAGTATAAATTATGTCTGCAAACCTCATAAAACACTGAAATATGTACAGATATTCACACTTCACTTGAAGTGTGTTTCTCAGCAAACAGGAGAACAAAGCCAAAGCAATGTAATTTAGCTGGAGATTCACATGGCAAAAATATTACCCCTATCATGTAGCCAGGCACTGGCAGACACTGCTGCAAAAATGTGAAGTCTGAAGGTGTTTGTATATTCTAGGTCTTGCACTTGTCTGGGTGGTTCCACTGACTCTTTGTCTTGAATATTTTACTTTCAAAACTCAAGAGCAAGGCTGGTCTATTAAGTTGGTAGATATTTATCTAAATTGTATTTTAATTATATTTGTAAGTGGATAGACCAAAGTTTTCTGTACCCTTACTTCTAATCAACGTTTTTTTGTCATATTCATTATTCATGACTCAGTTTGCTGGAGCAACTCCACAGATGACCTCTGTCACATTAGCCATGAGAAAAGCTCTATAGCAGTTAAACTAAATGCTCCTGTCTACTGTGACAAATTTTTAAAATAATGACAAATTACTGTGACAATTTGTGAAGCATAATAAGGCCACCATCTGAATATAATGAAATAATAACATGAGTCAAAACCAAACAAAAACAAATAAAATAAGAACAAGAAAACACTAAATCTGAAAACAAAACACCAATGCTCACAGGGCATACTGACAACAACGATAAAGCACAAAACAACAGCATTAAATTTTTAACTAAACACAAAGTAAATTATGAAAATGCTGAACACATACACAGTATTGTAGGAAGCATGCAAAACAACCACAAAGAAAAACATAATTCATAAACTTATAAAACAACACAAATTAATGCAGCTTTACAGAAAACAATTATGGAAAACACAGGATGTTTCATCAACTAGTCTTCATCAGCTTATGAAGTCCTTTGTTTTCAGTAATTGTGTCTGTAAAGCTGCATTACTTTGTGTTATTTTATATTTTTTACATTTCCACAGATTTACTGTAGATCCACTAATTTTATTCATACCTTAACTTATAACAGTATGTCTAATTATGTACAAACACATACACCCACATATAAGGAAGGTTGGGGAATAAAACTGAAACATGGCTAATTGCTCCCTCTCTTAGAAGTCTCAGCAACTGTTCCTCTAAAAGTAGATTCACTTGTGACATGATTATTGTCAGTAACACAGCTGTCACTGTTTAGTACACTTAACCACTATCTGAGTTTGAGGTTTTGACAATATAGTCTTGTCCCAGTATAACCATCCAGTGTTTGTATGTAGCGCCCCTTCTATCCTATTTTGATATCTACCATCTCCGCAGAAGTCGGATGTGTCGGCCTGACGGCGCAAGAACGCAGCTCTGCTGTAAACAGGCACAATGCAGTCACATCCGAAGAAAAAAAAATCCGGATGAACGCAGAAGAAGAAGATATCTACTATCTAGTCAGTGTTTGTATGCAGCGCCCCTTCTATCCTATTTTGATATCTACCATCTAGTCAGTGTTTGTATGCAGCCCCCTTCTATCCTATTGTGATATCTGCCATCCAGTCAGTGTTTGTATGTGGCGCCCCTTCTATCCTATTGTGACATCTATCATCCAGTGTTTGTATGTAGATCCCCTTCTATCCTATTGTGACATATACATCTAATCAGTGTTTGTATGTGGCTCCCCTTCTATCCTAGTGTGACAACTACATTCCAGTTAGTGTTTGTATGTAGCTACCCTTCTAACCTACTGTGGCATCTACCTTTCAGTCAGCATGGGTTCCTGGACTGCTGACCCCTGTACTATTATACTTGGGTTGCCACAGGGATTTGCCATGTCCCCAGTGCTCTTTAGTGTCTACACCAGCAAAGTTGCAGCTATTGAGACACCAGGTGCTGGTAGAATCTTGACATTTGCAGATGATGTGCTGGTGTACAGACAGGGCAGAGATAGGGCCAGTTTGTCGAAATACTTACAGATGGCGGTAAACAGGGTGGCGGAGTGGTGCAGGGACACAGGAGTCGTTACAAACCCAGACAAGGCATTGGTTGTGTGCTACTCCCTGAATAACCGGATTGTGAAGACAGATGTCCCACATATTATATTGAATGGATGTTCTCTTACTAGCGAGAGTAAATTGAAGTACTTAGGTATCACCTTTGATAGGTGTATGTCTTTTAAGGATCATGTGGAGGCCTTGGTGGTGAAGGCTGGTAGGGGACTTAATGCATTGAGGGCAATGGGGCAGCAACCAGGGTAGAGCAGAGGATGCTTTACAGGCTCTTTCAACAGTTAATAATTTCTGAGTATGGTTTGGAGCTGTTGAAGTATCAGAGAGCCAGCTTGAAAGGTTGGAGCGCATACAAAATGCGGCGATGCGGGTGATCCTGGGGTGCAAAAAGGACAGATCAATTATATGCAGGAGGCATATCCTGGCGCTACCAACAATGGCGGATAGGCATAGGGTCCTTCAAACCAAATGGTACCTGAGAGTTGCTGCAGATAGGGATCACCCCTTGCATAGTTTAGTCTAGTTAGTTTAGTTTAGTCGACGGATCAACATCACTGCACACAGGTGTAACTCATAAGTGCTCCATTCTACTCCTAACTCAAGCCTGAGTCCTGAGAATCTCAGCTCAGTGCATGAACTCTGTAGCACCAGTGAGGATCCTGAAATACTGTTGGATAGATTTTTAACTCGAAATTTTGAAAGGGCAGCGCTATTAGACTATTCTTTTTTTATTTCCAACTGCCAAGGGATTTTTTATGTGTGCAACAATACACACGGGCATCCGATCTCACTACCCAGAGACCAGGGGAAATTTTGTTACTAGAAGTCCATGTGAAAAAATCCCCGCCCTCACCGGGGCTTGAACTCGGGACCTCCAGCACTCGAGGCGGACACCATACCTTGAGACCACTTAGCCCAACTGGGACAGGGGGCAGGCCAGATGAATAGCATTACAGTATTTACACATTTTCTTCAAAGACCCCCTGCATGAAGCCATGGATATGGTCAAGGGTCATAGACTAAGACGCGGCAGGTCCTGGATGGCACAGGCAGAAATTTCTATAAGTCAGGTGTGCGATCTAGAAACAATCAATTGAGAAAAAGAGTGGGTTGAAATACCAGAAGACATGACGGACTGGCACAATGTAATAATAACACTGGGTCATGAGTGCAGAGAATGGGCAGAGGGCCGCACAAAGTTTGAGGTGCAACAACTGATCCAGTGTAACACACATAAAGGTGACATAGTGATCTATACTAATGAGTCAGTGGTGAGAAACAGACGGAGTGGTTGGGATTCATTGCGAAGGCTAATGAACGATTCTTAAAATAGGAGAGTCTGGCATATGAGGCTACGACCTCCAGCATGAGAATAGAGGTGGAAGCAGTCACAGTGGCATTCTGTTGGTTAGAGATCAATGCAACACACGCTGTATTTATTACAGACTCAAGGAGTATGCTTAGTAAGGCGGAGAAAGGAATTTTGTGTGTGGAATGGCTCACCTCGCTTCAGAGGTCACACATTGTGAGAACTGTATGGAATTTTTGCCCTGGCCATGCGGTAGTGCGGGGAAATGAACAGGCTGAAGGCTGATAGGTTGGCAGGGAATGCACCTCTTGATGGTAGATTACCTATGGACAAGGGGTAGGTGGTTGTGTGCCTGCAGGACCAGGTGGGGGAACAGATTGAGAACCTGTATGTGGAAAGGATGAGATTTCGGAGGATTGGAAGGGATTCTGGTAGAATCTCAAAAATGGGTGGGAAGACCAGGAAAACTTTCAATCAGATAGCGGTGGGAACAATTAGTAGTGTGACTCTTCGCTGGCTGTTGAACGAAGTGCATATGGTAATGTCCTGAGTGCAGTGATGTCAGTTCTTAGCGCATCTCAACTCAACAGTGTTTGTATGTAGCCCCTCTTCTATCCTATTGTGACATCTACCATCTAGTCAGTGTTTGTATGTAGCTCCCCCTCTATCCTATTGTGACATATACCATCTAGTCAGTGTTTGTATGTAGCTTCCCTTCTATCCTATTGTGACATCCACCATCTAGTCAGTGTTTGTATGTAGCTCCTCTTCAATCCTATTGTGACATCTACCATCTAGTCAGTGTTTGTCATATAGCCCCCCCCCCCTTCTATCCTATTGTGACATCTACCATCTAGTCAGTGTTTGTCATATAGCACCCCTTCTATCCTATTGTGACATCTACCATCTAGTCAGTGTTTGTCATATAGCTCCCCTTCTATCCTATTGTGACATCTACCATCTAGTCAGTGTTTGTATGTAGCTCCTCTTCTATCCTATTGTGACATCTACCATCTAGTCAGTGTTTGTATGTAGCTCCCCTTCTATCCTATTGTGACATCTACCATCTAGTCAGTGTTTGTATGTAGCTCCTCCTCTATCCTATTGTGATATCTACCATCTAGTCAGTGTTTGTATGGAGCTCCTCTTCTATCCTATTGTGACATCTACCATCTAGTCAGTGTTTGTCATATAGCTCCCCTTCTATCCTATTGTGACATCTACCATCAAGTCAGTGTTTGTCATATAGCTCCCCTTCTATCCTATTGTGACATCTACCATCTAGTCAGTGTTTGTATGTAGCTCCTCTTCTATCCTATTGTGACATCTACCATCTAGTCAGTGTTTGTATGTAGCTCCCTTCTATCCTTTTGTGACATATACCATCTAGTCAGTGTTTGTCATATAGCTCCCCTTCTATCCTATTGTGATATATACCATCTAGTCAGTGTTTGTCATATAGCTCCCCTTCTAACCTATTGTGACATCTACCATCTAGTCAGTGTTTGTCATATAGCTCCCCTTCTATCCTATTGTGACATATACCATCTAGTCAGCGTTTGTCATATAGCCCCCCTTCTATCCTATTGTGACATCTACCATCTAGTCAGTGTTTGTCATATAGCTCCCCTTCTATCCTATTGTGATATCTACCATCTAGTCAGTGTTTGTATGTAGCTCCCCTTCTATCCTATTGTGACATCTACCATCTAGTCAGTGTTTGTATGTAGCTCCTCCTCTATCCTATTGTGACATCTACCATCTAGTCAGTGTTTGTATGTAGCTCCTCTTCTATCCTATTGTGACTACCATCTAGTCAGTGTTTGTATGTAGCTCATCTTCTATCCTATTGTAACATATACCATCTAGTCAGTGTTTGTCATATAGCTCCCCTTCTATCCTATTATGACATCTACCATCTAGTCAGTGTTTGTATGTAGCTCCTCTTCTATCCCATTGTGACAGCTACCATCTAGTCAGTGTTTGTATGTAGCTGCCCTTCTATCCTTTTGTGACATATACCATCTAGTCAGTGTTTGTATGTAGCTCCTCTTCTATCCTATTGTGACATCTACCATCTAGTCAGTGTTTGTCATATAGCTCCCCTTCTATCCTATTGTGATATCTACCATCTAGTCAGTGTTTGTATGTAGCTCCCCTTCTATCCTATTGTGACATCTACCATCTAGTCAGTGTTTGTATGTAGCTCCTCTTCTATCCTATTGTGACATCTACCATCTAGTCAGTGTTTGTATGTAGCTCCTCCTCTATCCTATTGTGACATCTACCATCTAGTCAGTGTTTGTATGTAGCTCCTCTTCTATCCTATTGTGATATCTACCATCTAGTCAGTGTTTGTATGGAGCTCCTCTTCTATCCTATTGTGACATCTACCATCTAGTCAGTGTTTGTCATATAGCTCCCCTTCTATCCTATTGTGACATCTACCATCAAGTCAGTGTTTGTCATATAGCTCCCCTTCTATCCTATTGTGACATCTACCATCTAGTCAGTGTTTGTATGTAGCTCCTCTTCTATCCTATTGTGACATCTACCATCTAGTCAGTGTTTGTATGTAGCTCCCCTCTATCCTTTTGTGACATATACCATCTAGTCAGTGTTTGTCATATAGCCCCCCTTCTATCCTATTGTGACATCTACCATCTAGTCAGTGTTTGTCATATAGCTCCCCTTCTATCCTATTGTGATATATACCATCTAGTCAGTGTTTGTCATATAGCTCCCCTTCTAACCTATTGTGACATCTACCATCTAGTCAGTGTTTGTCATATAGCTCCCCTTCTATCCTATTGTGACATATACCATCTAGTCAGCGTTTGTCATATAGCTCCCCTTCTATCCTATTGTGATATCTACCATCTAGTCAGTGTTTGTATGTAGCTCCCCTTCTATCCTATTGTGACATCTACCATCTAGTCAGTGTTTGTATGTAGCTCCTCCTCTATCCTATTGTGACATCTACCATCTAGTCAGTGTTTGTATGTAGCTCCTCTTCTATCCTATTGTGACTACCATCTAGTCAGTGTTTGTATGTAGCTCATCTTCTATCCTATTGTAACATATACCATCTAGTCAGTGTTTGTCATATAGCTCCCCTTCTATCCTATTGTGACATCTACCATCTAGTCAGTGTTTGTATGTAGCTCCTCTTCTATCCCATTGTGACAGCTACCATCTAGTCAGTGTTTGTATGTAGCTGCCCTTCTATCCTTTTGTGACATATACCATCTAGTCAGTGTTTGTATGTAGCTCCTCTTCTATCCTATTGTGACATCTACCATCTAGTCAGTGTTTGTCATATAGCTCCCCTTCTATCCTATTGTGATATCTACCATCTAGTCAGTGTTTGTATGTAGCTCCCCTTCTATCCTATTGTGACATCTACCATCTAGTCAGTGTTTGTATGTAGCTCCTCTTCTATCCTATTGTGACATCTACCATCTAGTCAGTGTTTGTATGTAGCTCCTCCTCTATCCTATTGTGACATCTACCATCTAGTCAGTGTTTGTATGTAGCTCCTCTTCTATCCTATTGTGACATCTACCATCTAGTCAGTGTTTGTCATTTATCTCCTCTTCTATCCTATTGTAACATATACCATCTAGTCAGTGTTTGTCATATAGCTTCCCTTCTATCCTATTGTGACATCTACCATCTAGTCAGTGTTTGTATGGAGCTCCTCTTCTATCCTATTGTGACATCTACCATCAAGTCAGTGTTTGTATGTAGCTCCCCTTCTATCCTATTGTGACATATACCATATAGTCAGTGTTTGTCATATAGCCCCCCTTCTATCCTATTGTGACATCTACCATCTAGTCAGTGTTTGTCATATAGCTCCCCTTCTATCCTATTGTGATATATACCATCTAGTCAGTGTTTGTCATATAGCTCCCCTTCTATCCTATTGTGACATCTACCATCTAGTCAGTGTTTGTCATATAGCTCCCCTTCTATCCTATTGTGACATATACCATCTAGTCAGCGTTTGTCATATAGCCCCCCTTCTATCCTATTGTGACATCTACCATCTAGTCAGTGTTTGTCATATAGCTCCCCTTCTATCCTATTGTGATATCTACCATCTAGTCAGTGTTTGTATGTAGCTCCCCTTCTATCCTATTGTGACATCTACCATCTAGTCAGTGTTTGTATGTAGCTCCTCCTCTATCCTATTGTAACATCTACCATCTAGTCAGTGTTTGTATGTAGCTCCTCTTCTATCCTATTGTGACATCTACCATCTAGTCAGTGTTTGTATGTAGCTCCTCCTCTATCCTATTGTGACATCTACCATCTAGTCAGTGTTTGTATGTAGCTCCTCTTCTATCCTATTGTGACATCTACCATCTAGTCAGTGTTTGTCATTTATCTTATCTTCTATCCTATTGTAACATATACCATCTAGTCAGTGTTTGTCATATAGCTCCCCTTCTATCCTATTGTGATATATACCATCTAGTCAGTGTTTGTCATATAGCTCCCCTTCTATCCTATTGTGACATCTACCATCTAGTCAGTGTTTGTCATATAGCTCCCCTTCTATCCTATTGTGACATATACCATCTAGTCAGCGTTTGTCATATAGCCCCCCTTCTATCCTATTGTGACATCTACCATCTAGTCAGTGTTTGTCATATAGCTCCCCTTCTATCCTATTGTGACATCTACCATCTAGTCAGTGTTTGTATGGAGCTCCTCTTCTATCCTATTGTGACATCTACCATCTAGTCAGTGTTTGTATGTAGCTCCTCTTCTATCCTATTGTAACATATACCATCTAGTCAGTGTTTGTCATATAGCTCCCCTTCTATCCTATTGTGACATCTACCATCTAGTCAGTGTTTGTATGTAGCTCCTCTTCTATCCCATTGTGACAGCTACCATCTAGTCAGTGTTAGTATGTAGCTCCACTTCTATCCTATTGTGACATATACCATCTAGTCAGTGTTTGTATGTAGCTCCTCTTCTATCCTATTGTGACACATACCATCTAGTCAGTGTTTGTCATATAGCTCCCCTTCTATCCTATTGTGACATCTACCATCTAGTCAGTATTTGCATGTAGCTCCTCTTCTATCCTATTGTGACATCTACCATCTAGTCAGTGTTTGTATGTAGCTCCCCCTCTATCCTATTGTGACATATACCATCTAGTCAGTGTTTGTATGTAGCTTCCCCTCTATCCTATTGTGACATCTACCATCTAGTCAGTGTTTGTATGTAGCTCCTCTTCTATCCTATTGTGACATCTACCATCTAGTCAGTGTTTGTCATATAGCTCTCCTTCTATCCTATTGTGACATCTACCATCTAGTCAGTGTTTGTATGTAGCTCCCCTTCTATCCTATTGTGACATATACCATCTAGTCAGTGTTTGTCATATAGCTCCCCTTCTATCCTATTGTGACATCTACCATCTAGTCAGTGTTTGTATGGAGCTCCTCTTCTATCCCATTGTGACATCTACCATCTAGTCAGTGTTTGTATGTAGCTCCTCTTCTATCCTATTGTAACATATACCATCTAGTCAGTGTTTGTCATATAGCTCCCCTTCTACCCTATTGTGACATGTACCATCTAGTCAGTGTTTGTTTGTAGCTCCTCTTCTATCCTATTGTGACATCTACCATCTAGTCAGTGTTTGTATGTAGCTCCCCTTCTATCCTATTGTGACATATACCATCTAGTCAGTGTTTGTATGTAGCTCCTCTTCTATCCTATTGTGACATATACCATCTAGTCAGTGTTTGTCATATAGCTCCCCTTCTATCCTATTGTGACATCTACCATCTAGTCAGTGATTGTATGTAGCTCCCCTTCTATCCTGAAAATATATGGGCAAAAGAGGATAGACCATTCTGTCAACTAATTGTAAAGGGTGTATTATTCAACCTCTAACCTGGAAATAATAATACATATTTGACTCTCGATTCAACAGACTCCGGTTCAGATTGTTTAGCAATTAATAGACCATAAATTAGCATAACTCAAAACAGGCAGTCATGTTTTATGAAGATTACTTCCAGGAATGAACTGTTTGCTGAAAACTGTGAGGTCTCACATTTGTTATTCCTGACAAATGTTATTAGGCATTTCATTAAACTGTGCTTTAATTAAATTTGTAAGGGGACAAGCCAGATTTTTCTGTATAGCATTATAGCATTTACACATTTCTTTCTATGACTAAAGTTACAAACACAGCATTTTAACGTGTATTGTTGTGCTTTTCTATTTAAGTAAGACAAAGTATATGGACGTTGATTTATTATACTGACTTACTCAATTTGGATTAATGCAGCATGTGAAATTGATTTTATATATCGTTGTTTCCATGTGTACATGATAAATATTTGGCATTATCTGTAGGTTTTACATTAGCATACAAAGAGAAGTTTAATATTATTTTCTACATCAATGGTTACGCCATAAATTAATTAAATAGCCCACCACCAAAGTTTTAAAAGGTGTAACCAAAACACATTAAAAAATACCCCAGTAATCTGATAGTTAATACTGAGTGTCATAACATGAGTTGAGATGACCTACTCCCATTCCTACTTGCCTGTCACTACCCATCATAAATGTTATGATATATATTAATAGAGGTCATCATTTACGATCACCCGCATGCAGTAATTTTATCATTTGTATATTTTATTAAGTTAGTTATGATTTTTAAAAATTGATTACTACCTAGACATGACTGAAAGAAGGTGACTGAAAGACTTCAAACCCTACCTCTCAAATACGGAGACACAGGCTATAATTCCTGGTTTTAATACTCAGTTTCTTCTATGAGAGATACAATGACTGTTGGAGTAGACGTGCTTCTTAATCCAATCTTCAACAAAATCCCAACCCAGCAATGGGAAAACCAAAACAAAGTAATGGTAGCCCCTACACCAAGCTGTTGAATCGAGGGTCAGAGCTACAAACAGGGGTATAGACATGTATATCAAGTCTGACACTAAAATATCTAGTTGTTATGGCCTCACCTGCAGGAGTTATGGGGCCCTGGGCAAACACTGTGTGCCCTGTCTGACTAGGCTGGTTAGTCTGAGTGGGAGGGTGTGCAGGAGTGGTTGGAGTGGCTATAAACAAGGCAGAGATAATCGGTGAAATTTGACACATATCAATTCTCAGTCAGCACTCTTTAACAAAGACATAAATTGCTATGTGAGTCTTAAAATGGGCAGAGCTCATGCTGAAAGCTTGAAAGCCAGAAAACAAAACCATACTTGCTTAAAATAATTTAAAATGTGAAATAGAAAAACATATACATATACACTGACGCAGTCATATGTGTATATACAAAACACATAATTAAGTACAAATACTTAAAAAAGGAAAGCAAAGGGTCGCTAGATATAAAGAAGTGTCAAAAGGACAGCCATGAGTGTCAAACATGCATTCATTCATTAGGTCTCTCCTCTTCTACTCTAGAGTGCATGAGCCACTAAGACGCTCAACAGTTGATGGAAGCTAATAGCTGGTATATGTGCTGGCAATCTAGCATCAAGATGACTATCATCAACACTAGATCACTGTGTGACAATGAAAACTGGGACAATGATAAACTATGGATCTCAATATTCAGAGCTGAGGAAATTATAAACAATAAATCATTCTCTAAATAATAGTGACAGCTAGGAGAATGATAAACACAAGATATATAATATAAACAGCTGAGAGAATGATAAACATTGGACATACTTATAATTTTGATGACTGAGAAAATGATAAACATGAGACAGATATATATATATATATATATATATATAATACTGACAGCTCGGAGAATGACAAACACCTATAGTACTGCTAAATGGGAATAAAAAGACAGAAACTCAGAAACTATCATGCTTCATTACCGTAAATAGTGAATTTATATAGAATCAACTTTAATATCAATAACCATATATAATAATTATTATATGTATATAATATTATAATTTGATAATAAAATACAAGTTCCTACTCTACAAACAACCTAACAATTGAAATTAATCAAACAGCTAGCTGCAAACAACTTCAGAAGAAAGAAGCGCATATACATTCACTGTATAAATTGCTCATGGCTGACCCTTTGACTGGTAAAAACATTACAAAAGAAAAAGAGGGATAGAATAAATTGCCTCATGCATGTTCAACACCGTACACATATAGAGATGTAAACAAAGTACCGCAGCAAACAATACCACCAACAAAAAGGCTTGCATAAAGGATAGAAGATTAGTTGTAACCAGATATTTTTAAGCCCACATTTAATTAGTAGAGTGTGCACACAGCAACGTGGTTTACTGTTTTTACTTCACCTTTTTCTGAGACAAAAATCTGTCTACCTCACATAAACTGCTTAGTAATAGTTTTGTGCAGAAACAATTTTGTTATTTGACCTATCTGGTTTAATATAACATGTTGAGCCCTATGGTGCTATTTCATTGGTTAGATACAAATTTGGTCCATATTCCATAGTTGTGGGTTCATGTGGATGACAGACCTGGCTAATGAAGACACATTATTTTAGGGTGTCTAGTTGGTCAAGAGTCGAAGTACACTTGTTCCTGCAGCGAGGCACAGTCTTCATTTGGAGGTGACAGGTTTGAATCCTGATCAGTAACTAAAGCTTTCAATGTTTATGTTGTCTAGTACATCCTCTAGTTTCAACTTCCTTCTTATAATTCAATGAGTGCCAAACAATTTTTTTGTTGTTGCGTATCCCTTACAGGATGTTGCAGTCAACATCAGCATTTCAGCTGCTGTTGATGTACTAGGCAAGTGTTACGTTCAGTAGTTTGCCATTGCTTTCTGAACGACCGGCCCCTATACCTTTTTCGAAAAAAAACAACACCGCCGTGTTTCGAACCCGGATATGTGTGGTTTATTTATGAACTGTGCAGGAACAAATAAAGCATGATTTCAGTTGAACAAACATGAGCAGTAAGATATATGACTTCTTTGTGTTTCTGTGTCTGAGAGAAAGAGTATGTAGCTAAGACTGGGCTTGTTTCAATTTCACTGAACAGGTCAGAGTTTTTCCCATATATATATATATATGGTTTTATGTTAACATATTCTGGACCACAATTTAACACAATATTTGATTACAACCAGTGGTTCCTCTTTTGCTTCATTTGTCAGGTATTTGTTGTGATAGACAATTTTTGAGTTGTAATTCCACCACTTTCCACAACATAAATGTAAAGGGATTTCTCCATGCCTTAAAGCATACGCTAGCCCTATATTTTCACATATGCTAGCCCTATATTTTCACATATGCTAGCCCTATATTTTCACATATGCTAGCCCTATATTGTCACATATGCTAGCCCTATATTGTCACATATGCTAGCCCTATATTTTCACATATGCCAGCCCTATATTGTCACATATGCCAGCCCTATATTGTCACATATGCCAGCCCTATATTGTCACATATGCCAGCCCTATATTGTCACATATGCTAGCCCTATATTGTCACATATGCTAGCCCTATATTTTCACATATGCTAGCCCTATATTTTCACATATGCTAGCCCTATATTGTCACATATGCTAGCCCTATATTTTCACATATACTAGCCCCATATTGTCACATACGCTAGCACTATATTGTCACATATGCCAGCCCTATATTGTCACATATGCTAGCCCTATATTGTCACATATGCTAGCCCTATATTGTCACATACGCTAGCCCTATATTGTCACATATGCCAGCCCTATATTGTCACATATGCCAGCCCTATATTGTCACATATGCCAGCCCTATATTTTCACATATGCCAGCCCTATATTGTCACATATGCTAGCCCTATATTTTCACATATGCTAGCCCCATATGCCAGCCCTATATTTTCACATATGCTAGCCCTATATTTTCACATATGCTAGCCCTATATTGTCACATATGCTAGCCCTATATTTTCACATATGCTAGCCCTATATTGTCACATACGCTAGCCCTATATTGTCACATATGCCAGCCCTATATTTTCACATATGCTAGCCCTATATTGTCACATATGCTAGCCCTATATTTTCACATACGCTAGCCCTATATTGTCACATATGCTAGCCCTATATTTTCACATATGCTAGCCCTATATTGTGACATATGCTAGCCCTATATTTTCACATATGCTAGCCCTATATTGTCACATACGCTGGCCCTATATTTTCACAGACAAAGTGCCATTTGATGGGTGCTGTGGTCACTATCACACCTGCTACCTTGACTGCCAAGAATATTTCCTGGTACAGGTTTTAGGCTGGGGCAACCTGGTCAGTTGTACCAAATCTTTACCACGACGGGTGTTCAAACATAGCATTGCCAGGCCAGCAAGCTAGCCACTTCACTACCGCCGTCCCCACAGTGTCCACGTGGTGATGTTATTTGCGCCCATTTCATCAAAAGAAAGAGAGACCCCTCAACAAGCGCATTCAGAACAGCTGCATGCAAACTGCCCAGCCCTCAAGAGATGGTATTAGCATAATGTTTTTCTATATTCTATTAGCTAGCATTTTCTTTACTTCTTTTATGATATGTTTAGCAAAGAAGATAAAAAATAAGTGAATCAGTGTACTGGCTTACAAATATAATAGTCTGGGTTCAAATCCTCAGTTGTGGAAGAATCTGTTTTCCTGTCCACATCAGCTGTGGGACTGACCGGTGTCATAAAATATACACTAGATATTTCTCTACTAAGAAAATAAAAGTGAGGAAAAGAACCTGGCACCCCATCTCGAAATGTCATTAACTGGCATATATGAAATCCTAACACCCTAAAGCATGATCTCCCATGGACATGTACCTAGACGAGAGAAGAGAGCCTCACCTCCAATGTCCGACCAGGGACTCTGTGATCTGACAGAGTCGTTAAGCGTTTTGTCAGCTTCCTGTTGCTTGGCTGCCATCTCTTCGGCAATCTTGCGGGCCTTCTCTTCAAACACATCCTTCTCTGCTTTAGACAGGGCTCTCCACTGCAAGTAAACCAGGTCAAGTTAATTCAGATAAGAACCCTAGCAACCCTTCGACACCGCCTGGTGCACCAGTTGTCTGGGGTTTGATCTACATCGGGCAGGTTTCACACTTTCTTCTTCTTCTTCTGCATTCATCCAGAGACTTTTTTCGGACGTGATTGCGTTGTGCCTGTTTACAGCAGAGCTGCGTTCTTGCGCCGTTAGGCTGACACATCCGACTTCTGCAGGCATTTGTTGACTGGGTTAACCTTCCCGTGGGGTTTCACATTTTACAAATGGACCTGGCTCCCAGGTCAAACCAGCCTTAAATGTGTACCAGGAGATGTCTGGGGAAATCAAGGTCACTGATGTGATACCGGCCACATCAGCCACCAAGTGCTGTTTGGTCTATATAAACATGGGTCGAGCACCATATGGCCAATGCTCCTCAAGCGTGTACAAGAGGCCATTACTGACTGTGTGAAACTAACACCACTACAAGGTAGTGCCACAATGGGGGGCATTTAACCATGGCAAGTCCAGACACGAAGGGGCAGATGTGTTAGGTCAAGAAGGAGCACATGTGTTAGGTCAAGAAGGGGCAGATGTGTTAAGTCAAGAAGGGGCAGATGTGTTAGGTCAAGAAGGAGCACATGTGTTAGGTCAAGAAGGAACAGATGTGTTGGGTCAAGAAGGGGTAGATGTGTAAGGTCAAGAAGGAACAGATGTGTTAGGTCAAGAAGGGGCAGATGTGTTAGGTCAAGAAGGGGCAGATGTGTTAGGTCAAGAAAGAACAGATGTATTAGGTCAAGAAGGAGCATATGTGTTGGGTCAAGAAAAAGCATATATGTTAGGTCAAGACAGAACAGATGTGCTAGGTCAAGAAGGGGCAGATGTGTTAGGTCAAGAAGGGGCAGATGTGTTAGGTCAAGAAGGGGCAGATGTGTTAGGTCAAGAAGGAGCAGATGTTAGGTCAAAAAGGGGCAGATGTGTTAGGTAAAAAAGGGGCAGATGTGTTAGGTCAAAAAGGAGCACAAGTGTTAGGTCAAGAAGGAGCACAATTACTAAATAATAAACAAGGAAGAGGCGAGGAAGGAGATAAAGATAAGGAAGAGGAAGAAGACAAAGAAGGAGGAAGAAGAAGATGAAAAGGATGAGGAGGAGGAAGAAGAGGAGGAGAAAGATGGAGAAGAATGAATGAACAAACTTTATTTTCAAGGGCTCACAAATTGGGCATGCAGGCCTGTATTACATGTGGCCCTTCCTTCAATGATCTATTATGAATGTTACATTTACATTGAAAGAAGAAGAAACAAAAAAAAAGAAACAAACATTGTAAAATGAGCGCTCTAAACATAACCAAATATAAACAATTCATATTTCAATGTTATGATACAGGCAAGCAGACAGGTAGACAGACACACACACAAATATACATTTATGCACCCACTCAATAACACACAAATACACCCTATCTCACATACACATATACCCACTCACAAACACAAACTCACTAACAAAGGTATACTTATACATGCATACATACTCTCTCTCTTTCTCCATTCTCTCTCTCTATCTACCAGAAAACAGAATGAGGAGAAGAAAGACCTCTCACTGACCTTGGTGCCAACAATCTTGCTAATGTCTCCAAATGAACAGCTGGGGTTATCCTGTGAGATCTGCCTGCGGATCTCTCCGGCAAACACGATGTAGCCACTAGGTTGTCTGCGGTGGTTCACAGTCTTCTACACACCAAACAACATGTGTACACAATTAATGTATATTTTCATAATTCTGTTTGACATTGTCATTCACTTCTAGTATATTTTCATAATTCTATTTGACATTATCATTCATTTCTAGTATATTTTAAAAATTCTGTTTCTGTTTTGTTTTGCGCTCGGTCACTGTGAACTCAAGCTTAGTTCCTACAAGTGATTTCTAGTAGCACTGGACTGAATTATGAGTGTGGATTAGCTTTCCCTATTACCAGTGTCCCTCGCCATCAGGCGAACCCACTCCAACTTCAGAGGTACTCGTAATTTACGTTCCCAAGTCAAGGATGAGAAGTCCAATTGTCCGGTGTTGGGGTTGAACCCCTTACCTCGGCATCAGCACACCGGATGTTCAAGAATGCATGTTCTTATCCCTTCGGCCATGCTGACAACGATAAGTCTGTTTGACATTATCATTCATTTCTAGTATATGTTCATAATAATTCATTTCTAGTATGTTTTCATAAAGTTGCTAACTATGATCATTCATTTCTAGTATATTTTCA
Source organism: Cepaea nemoralis (assembly GCA_014155875.1). NCBI lineage: Eukaryota > Metazoa > Mollusca > Gastropoda > Stylommatophora > Helicidae > Cepaea > Cepaea nemoralis. The sequence goes on along the minus strand of JACEFZ010025952.1, from coordinate 45,764 downwards.
TAACACTGCAGACTATTATCAATCAATTCTGGCATTTTTTCATAAACCAGCTAACTATTGTCATTAATTTCTACAAATTTATGACAGTGATTTCATAAAACCATAATGGAGCTGAAATACTTTCTATAGCCCAGTAATGCTACAGTTGTCTCAGTATTTATTTCACTGTCACAGCTCTTAGTGTTTACATCATTAAGTCAACGGCAGTGTCCATTAATGTCCTGGACCTATACACTCACTCATCATGTCCTCACTTCAGTCCTGTAAGTTCCATCAATGTCATTGTTCTATACCCACGTACCATGTGTTATCTTGGATACCATCTAGGTTGAGCCAGCTAAAACATGGGCACCAGAGAATGTTCTGGCAACCAACCAGCTCATCCATCAAGTGTTGATAAGTTGATAAGTGTTGAACTACAAATAAAAGCTTAAATTCACCTCATGGTGTCAACAGGAGTTCTCTGCATTATTTTACATCTTGTCATAACACAGAACTATCAGGCAACAGGAATCTATCAAGAGAACATGTTTATGGAGATCACAACAAGCAAGTATGTATCTGAAACTAGATCTGAAGTTAAGGAAAGAATGCTAGAGAGTTACCCTCTTGTGTGATTTTGTTGGGGCAGGGCTGGGAACATCCAGACTGACAGACGTGCCATCGTTGCTGGCTTCAGGCTCTACCCCCAGTGAATCCTCGGTGTCCATAAAGAGAGTCTCCTCGGCATTCTGCTTCATCAACAGGGGAGATGGCTCCTAGAATGACATTGATTCATTAGCAATCCCTTCGTTCAGATATATACATACACTAGCATACATGCGCGGCAGGGTATTTGTTGTGGTTATCAGTAAGCATCTCTTTCCCTCCTCTAGCTTATGGGGCGGGACATCTTTGGACCAAGTGGAGAACTCAATTAGACGTCCAAATAAGTAACACAAAACCATGGGGGCGGGTGCTGGATTGAGCTTAAAAACAGCGAACAGGCAGTTGGTAATGTTCTACAATTTGTGATGATAGGCAGAAGATCCCATTACTCAGACGATGGCTACAGAGTTTGGTCACAGCAAAGACATCCTTGGACAAAGTGGAGTACTCATTTAGACTAAATAGGTAACAGAAAACCATGGAGCAAGTTGATGGATTGAGCAGTCAACAGGTAGTTGTTGGTTCTGTTCAAAAGTTTGCTGTGGTAGGGGAAAAGATCTCATTATACAGACAATGGCTACAGAATATGGTCACTGCCAAGAAGGAAGGAAATGGCAATGTCTTCTTTACAGATGCATAGAAAAACATAGATATCAGCGTGGCCGCCGTGTTAAATGCACTTGCACTTTACCTTCCATTGCACTGAAATGGGGTAGTAGGTTAATTCTACATACCAGTCAGCTGGAACTAAATGTTGACTTCTCATTTAGAAAGCAACATTATGTGCCATGTTGATAAGCATAGGTGGCCATGTTTTGCCATTTCAAGTGATCACCAGAGTTTTGGATGTGTTTTTGTTTCAATTATGCTACGTGGCCAAGTCATCCAGGTATTTACTTCTCTGCCTTCCCCTTGTACTTCACAAGTACACTTGTTCCTGCAACAAGGTGCTGTTGTAATTTGGAGGTGACAGATTCAAATCCGGGTCAGTAACTATAGTTTACAAGTTTTATGTTGTCTAGTGTGTCCTCTAGTCTCTACTTCTTTCTTTTATTTCCATGAGAGTCAAACAATACGTGTGTATTTGGTTATGGTCTCCAGTTTCAAACGGTAGGTAGAGAATATCCTTATTAGACAATTCTACAGCCATCGACCAGTATGGTCACTGCTAAGAGGAAAGAATTGGCAAACTACCTTCTTTACAGATGCCTAGAAATGTTTTATCAATTCATAAAGAAAGCAAATCACTGAACATAAAATTATACAGTAAATCAACCTTGCATTGGGGTTGATCACAACTTCCCGCAAAGAATATGCAACATTTGTTTGTAAAGAAAGCTATAGCAATAAAAACAATTATGCAGAAAGCCACTATGGGGTAAAGTTTTGCAAGGACAAGCCACTGGATGGTGACCGCAACAAGGGTTTGCAAGAATGAGGATTGTCTTCATGGCACCAGGTTTGAACCTACATGGGTCAGTCTCTTTCCACATGGCGGCCTACCAAAAGTGTCACACAAAGTATCAACTCCATAGCTCCAGCGGTGATCCCCAGGAGTCTCCGAGATATAGTTAATTGACCAGGATTCAAACCTGTCACCTCCAAATTATGACAGCTCCTTGCTGCAGGAACTCGTGCACTTCGACGCATGCCCAACTTTTGGGGTGTCTAGTTGGTCATGCATCATAGTACACTTGTTTCTACTACGAGGAGCTGTCGACATTTGGAGGTGACAGATTTAAATCTCAGTCGGTAACTATAGCTTTCAATGTTTATGTTGTCTAGTACGTCCTCTAGTCTCTACTTCTGTCTTCTACTTCTCTGAGAGCCAGACAATAGATGTCTCTTTATTTATGATGTGTTTGTTTATGAACAATTCGTTATTAGTTCTTCTGCCTCCTGCACTTTTATGCCCAACGTGTCTTCAATTTCCTCTGTCCATTTTTGTGTTGGTCAACAAGAACCTCTTCTGCCATGAACCAGGCCTTCTTTCCATGACACTGTGTATTTCAGCTTCCAGGCAGGATGCTGCTAGTGAGCCAGTTTTCTTTTATGCTCAGGCCTTGCGGGATGTCAGTATCCGTCTTCCTCTTGATCAACCATATTCTCAGAAATGTTCTGTAATATTTAAACTGAAAAGCCTAGATTTTATTCTTTAGCGTTTGTGAAATGTTCCATGAAACACATCCGAATGTTGCTGCAAGAAAAATGTACGTTCTCAACAATTTTACTTTGATTTATGTCTTGCTGTTGTGCCTTAGGTTCTTCCTACAGTTTAACCTCTATATTGCTATGGCCGGTCTACACTATTTAACCTCTACATTGCTGTGGCCGGTCTACACTATTTAACCTCTACATTGCTATGGCCGGTCTACACTATTTAACTTCTACATTGCTATGGCCGGTCTACACTATTTAACCCTTTACAGGTCACAGCGTCCGATTCCGGCCGATGCCATAAAACGATCGTAGCGTCCGATTCCGGCCGATACTATTATGCATTGTAAAATCGCGATCTCTCAGCTTTCCGACACTTCCGACGTCTACTTTCGCTTTCGCCGACAGCTTGACAACGTGGCCGCCATTTGTAAACGCGATAGTATGAATTTGAACGGACTTTTAAGGACAATTTTTGATAGTTTTCGGGATTTTTACGCTGTTTTTCAAAATGGATTTCGGCGATTCTTCAAGTGATAGCCGAGATTTCGCTAGGTTCATTTTAAATGACATTAAAGGGCACGAAGTTGACTATTAATCGGAGCTAGATATCAGTGCAAAGCGTTACTTTGCATTAGCAGTCTGAGTCGGACTTTAAAGAAAGTGATTATGATTCTGAAAATGTGTTTGTAAATTGCCGTATAGATGACGGAAAATCACAAGCAACATGCCGTATTTCATAAATATTTGTGTTCATATATGGATTACCGACAACAATCACGTGAGTAACATATTCTACATGCTTTTCCCTTCATTGTGTTGTTTATTTAACTAAAATCGGTTGACTAACACCTTATTTGTGATGTTTTTACTAACGCGACCCGAAATTTTACCGAACCTGAAAAAATCTTGCCCGTTCAGGGCTAGAAAACGGACAAGCGTCTGCCCTGTAAAGGGTTAACCTCTACATTGCTATGGCCGGTCTACACTATTTAACTTCTACATTGCTGTGGCCAGTCTACACTATTTAACCTCTACATTGCTATGGCCGGTCTACACTATTTAACTTCTACATTGCTGTGGAAGGTCTACACTATTTAACTTCTACATTGCTATGGCCGGTCTACACTATTTAACCTCTACATTGCTATGGAAGGTCTACACTATTTAACTTCTACATTGCTATGGAAGGTCTACACTATTTAACTTCTACATTGCTATGGAAGGTCTACACTATTTAACCTCTACATTGCTATGGAAGGTCTACACTATTTAACCTCTACATTGCTGTGGCCGGTCTCCACTATTTAACCCTTTACAAGGCGTAGCGTCCTTTACCGGCCGGTCTCTAAATACGAGCGTAACGGCCGAATCCGGCCGATACTATTATGCATTGTAAAAACGCGATCTCTCGGCTTTCCGACACTTCCGTCGGCTACTTTCACTTTCGCCCATAGCTTGACAACGTGGCCGCCATTTGTAAACGCGCTACAATGACTTTGAACGGACTTTTACGGACTTGTTTTGATAGTTTTCGGGAGTTTTACGCTGTTTTTCAAAATGGATTTCGGCGATTCTTCAAGTGATAGCCGAGATTTCGCTCTGTTCAATTTAAATGACATTAAAGGGCACGAAGTTGATTATTAATCGGAGCTAGATATCAGTGCAAAGCGTTACTTTGCATTAGTAGTCGTGAGTCGGACTTTAAAGTAAGTGATTATGATTCTGAAAATGTGTTTGTAAATTGCCGTATAGATGACGGAAAATCACAAACATGCCGTATTTCGTAAATATTTGTGTTCATATATGGATTACCGGCAACAATCACGTGAGTAACATATTCTGCATGCTTTTCCCTTCATTGTGTTGTTTATTTAACTAAAATCGGTTGACTAACACCTTGTTTGTGATGTTTTTACTAATGTGACCCGAAATTTTTACAGAACCTGAAAAAATCTTGCCCGTTCAGGGCTACAAAACGGACAAGCGTCTGCCCTGTAAAGGGTTAACTTCTACATTGCTGTGGCCGGTCTACACTATTTAAAATCTAGATTGCTGTGGCCAGTCTACACTATTTAAAATCTAGATTGCTGTGGCCAGTCTACACTATTTAAGATCTAGATTGCTGTGGCCAATCTACACTATTTAACCTCTACATTGCTGTGGCCAGTCTACACTATTTAACCTCTACTTTACTGTGGCCGGTCTACACTATTTAACCTCTACATTGCTATGGCCGGTCTACACTATTTAAAATCTAGATTGCTATGGCCAGTCTACATCTTCCCACTTCTGAACATCCACCATCGCTGTTGTTGATGGAATATTAAATATATACTTAATATTAAGACATTAAGTGTCACTTTCAATCTCGTCATTGTTGATTGTGATTTTAGGCTCGCATGTAATTTTGCCAATGGACATTTTTTTTTCTTCAAGTTTAGAGCAAGATTCGTTTTTAATAACTTAAAAATAAGAACCAGGCAACTTCAGGACAGGGTGGGATTTGAGTCAGACACACCCTTTCTCTCTCTTTCATCGTGGTGCGCACACACACACACCAATATGGCTTCCCAATGACACACATCTCAAAACTAAAGACAACTGTAATTATGAGAAACTCAAGAAGATCATAAAGTACCTTTTCCAGGGCAATTGGTTTTCTGAAGAAGTAGATTTCATCATCCATTACCTTTGGGGATAGGGTGTACTTCTGAAATTAAACACAATACAAGAACCACATCAGACTCAACCATAAAAGAATTCAAATATGTTGATTATCCTCCGTTCTCATATTTCTCCACAGTATGAATAAATTCAAAAGTATGCCATGGTATTTGTTATGATACAACATGGTTCTTGGTTTAGGAATCCATATCACAAGACTCCAGTCAATCCTCTAGCTACTCAGTCTTCCTCAGTAAATGTTGTCAGGTGTAGATGTTGATCGTTCCAGTCACACACTGGTTGGAGACATGCTATAGAAAATGGGGGTTTATAGAAAACCAACAAGGACACAGACAAGAGGCTCCACCCACTGCTGACTCACCTTGAGAAGCTTCAACAAGGACACAGACAAGAGACTCTGCCCACTGCTGACTCACCTTGAGAAGCTTCAACAAGGACACAGACAAGAGGCTCCGCCCACTGCTGACTCACCTTGAGAAGCTTCAACCTCTGCCCACTGCTGTCTCACCTTGAGAAGCTTCAACAAGGACACTGACAAGAGGCTCCACCCACTGCTGACTCACCTTGAGAAGCTTCAACAAGGACACAGACAAGAGGCTCCGCCCACTGCTGACTTACCTTGAGAAGCTTCAACCTCTGCCCACTGCTGTCTCACCTTGAGAAGCTTCAACAAGGACACTGACAAGAGACTCCACCCACTGCTGACTCACCTTGAGAAGCTTCAACAAGGACACAGACAAGAGGCTCCGCCCACTGCTGACTCACCTTGAGAAGCTTCAACAAGGACACAGACAAGAGGCTCCGCCCACTGCTGACTCACCTTGAGAAGCTTCAACGAGGACACAGACAAGAGGCTCCGCCCACTGCTGACTCACCTTGAGGAGCTTCAACGAGGTCACAGACAAGAGGCTCCGCCCACTGCTGACTCACCTTGAGGAGCTTCAACGAGGACACAGACAAGAGGCTCCGCCCACTGCTGACTCACCTTGAGAAGCTTCAACAAGGACACAGACAAGAGGCTCCGCCCACTGCTGACTCACCTTGAGAAGCTTCAACAAGGACACAGACAAGAGGCTCCGCCCACTGCTGACTTACCTTGAGAAGCTTCAACCTCTGCCCACTGCTGTCTCACCTTGAGAAGCTTCAACAAGGACACTGACAAGAGGCTCCACCCACTGCTGACTCACCTTGAGAAGCTTCAATGAGGACACAGACAAGAGGCTCCGCCCACTGCTGACTCACCTTGAGAAGCTTCAACAAGGACCCAGACAAGAGGCTCCACCCACTGCTGACTCACCTTGAGAAGCTTCAACAAGGACACAGACAAGAGGCTCCACCCACTGCTGACTCACCTTGAGAAGCTTAAACAAGGACACAGACAAGAGGCTTCACCCACTGCTGACTCACCTTGAGAAGCTTCAACAAGGACACTGGCAAGAGGCTCCGCCCACTGCTGACTTACCTTGAGAAGCTTCAACAAGGACACTGACAAGAGGCTCTGCCCACTGCTGACTTACCTTGAGAAACTTCAACCTCTGCCCACTGCTGACTTACCTTGAGAAGCTTCAACCTCTGCCCACTGCTGACTTACCTTGAGAAGCTTCAACCTCTGCCCACTGCTGTCTCACCTTGAGAAGCTTCAACAAGGACACTGACAAGAGGCTCCACCCACTGCTGACTCACCTTGAGAAGATTCAACAAGGACACAGACAAGAGGCTCCGCCCACTGCTGACTCACCTTGAGAAGCTTCAACAAGGACACAGACAAGAGGCTCCGCCCACTGCTGACTCACCTTGAGAAGCTTCAACAAGGACACAGACAAGAGGCTCCGCCCACTGCTGACTCACCTTGAGAAGCTTCAACAAGGACACAGACAAGAGGCTCCGCCCACTGCTGACTCACCTTGAGAAGCTTCAACAAGGACACAGACAAGAGGCTCCGCCCACTGCTGACTTACCTTGAGAAGCTTCAACCTCTGCCCACTGCTGTCTCACCTTGAGAAGCTTCAACAAGGACACTGACAAGAGGCTCCACCCACTGCTGACTCACCTTGAGAAGCTTCAACAAGGACACAGACAAGAGGCTCCGCCCACTGCTGACTCACCTTGAGAAACTTCAACAAGGACACAGACAAGAGGCTCCACCCACTGCTGACTCACCTTGAGAAGCTTCAACAAGGACACAGACAAGAGGCTCCACCCACTGCTGACTCACCTTGAGAAGCTTAAACAAGGACACAGACAAGAGGCTTCACCCACTGCTGACTCACCTTGAGAAGCTTCAACAAGGACACTGACAAGAGGCTCTGCCCACTGCTGACTTACCTTGAGAAACTTCAACCTCTGCCCACTGCTGACTTACCTTGAGAAGCTTCAACCTCTGCCCACTGCTGTCTCACCTTGAGAAGCTTCAACAAGGACACTGACAAGAGGCTCCGCCCACTGCTGACTCACCTTGAGAAGCTTCGAGGACACAGACAAGAGGCTCCGCCCACTGCTGACTCACCTTGAGAAGCTCCAACAAGGACACAGACAAGAGGCTCCGCCCACTGCTGACTCACCTTGAGAAGCTTTACCAAGGACACAGACAAGAGGCTCCGCCCACTGCTGACTCACCTTGAGAATCTTCAACAAGGACACTGACAAGAGGCTCCGCCCACTGCTGACTCACCTTGAGAAGCTTTAGCAAGGACACAGACAAGAGGCTCCGCCCACTGCTGACTCACCTTGAGAAGCTTTACCAAGGACACAGACAAGAGGCTCCGCCCACTGCTGACTCACCTTGAGAATCTTCAACAAGGACACTGACAAGAGGCTCCGCCCACTGCTGACTCACCTTGAGAAGCTTTAGCAAGGACACAGACAAGAGGCTCCGCCCACTGCTGACTCACCTTGAGAATCTTCAACAAGGACACTGGCAAGAGGCTCCGCCCACTGCTGACTCACCTTGAGAAGCTTCAACAAGGACACTGACAAGAGGCTCTGCCCACTGCTGACTTACCTTGAGACACTTCAACCTCTGCCCACTGCTGACTTACCTTGAGAAGCTTCAACCTCTGCCCACTGCTGTCTCACCTTGAGAAGCTTCAACAAGGACACTGACAAGAGGCTCCACCCACTGCTGACTCACCTTGAGAAGCTTCAACAAGGACACAGACAAGAGGCTCCGCCCACTGCTGACTCACCTTGAGAAGCTTCAACAAGGACACAGACAAGAGGCTCCGCCCACTGCTGACTCACCTTGAGAAGCTTCAACAAGGACACAGACAAGAGGCTCCGCCCACTGCTGACTCACCTTGAGAAGCTTCAACGAGGACACAGACAAGAGGCTTCGCCCACTGCTGACTCACCTTGAGAAGCTTCAACGAGGACACAGACAAGAGGCTCCGCCCACTGCTGACTCACCTTGAGAAGCTTCAACGAGGACACAGACAAGAGGCTCCACCCACTGCTGACTCACCTTGAGAAGCTTCAATGAGGACACAGACAAGAGGCTCCGCCCACTGCTGACTCACCTTGAGAAGCTTCAACGAGGACACAGACAAGAGGCTCCGCCCACTGCTGACTCACTTTGAGAAGCTTCAACGAGGACACAGACAAGAGGTTCCGCCCACTGCTGACTCACCTTGAGAAGCTTCAACAAGGACACAGACAAGAGGCTCCACCCACTGCTGACTCACCTTGAGAAGCTTCAACAAGGACACAGACAAGAGGCTCCGCCCACTGCTGACTCACCTTGAGAAGCTTCAACAAGGACACTGACAAGAGGCTCTGCCCACTGCTGACTTACCTTGAGAAACTTCAACCTCTGCCCACTGCTGACTTACCTTGAGAAGCTTCAACCTCTGCCCACTGCTGTCTCACCTTGAGAAGCTTCAACAAGGACACTGACAAGAGGCTCCGCCCACTGCTGACTCACCTTGAGAAGCTTCAACGAGGACACAGACAAGAGGCTCCGCCCACTGCAGACTCACCTTGAGAAGCTCCAACAAGGACACAGACAAGAGGCTCCGCCCACTGCTGACTCACCTTGAGAAGCTCCAACAAGGACACAGACAAGAGGCTCCGCCCACTGCTGACTCACCTTGAGAATCTTCAACAAGGACACTGACAAGAGGCTCCGCCCACTGCTGACTCACCTTGAGAAGCTTTAGCAAGGACACAGACAAGAGGCTCTGCCCACTGCTGACTCACCTTGAGAATCTTCAACCTCTGCCCACTGCTGACTTACCTTGAGAAGCTTCAACCTCTGCCCACTGCTGTCTCACCTTGAGAAGCTTCAACAAGGACACTGACAAGAGGCTCCACCCACTGCTGACTCACCTTGAGAAGCTTCAACAAGGACACAGACAAGAGGCTCCGCCCACTGCTGACTCACCTTGAGAAGCTTCAACAAGGACACAGACAAGAGGCTCCGCCCACTGCTGACTCACCTTGAGAAGCTTCAACAAGGACACAGACAAGAGGCTCCGCCCACTGCTGACTCACCTTGAGAAGCTTCAACGAGGACACAGACAAGAGGCTCCGCCAACTGCTGACTCACCTTGAGAAGCTTCAACGAGGACACAGACAAGAGGCTCCGCCCACTGCTGACTCACCTTGAGAAGCTTCAACGAGGACACAGACAAGAGGCTCTGCCCACTGCTGACTCACTTTGAGAAGCTTCAACGAGGACACAGACAAGAGGTTCCGCCCACTGCTGACTCACCTTGCGAAGTTTCAACGAGGACACAGACAAGAGGCTCCGCCCACTGCTGACTCACCTTGAGCTTCAAAAAGGACACAGACAAGAGGCTCCGCCCACTGCTGACTCACCTTGAGAAGCTTCAACGAGGACACATACAAGAGGCTCCGCCCACTGCTGACTCACCTTGAGAAGCTTCAACGAGGACACAGACAAGAGGCACCGCCCACTGCTGACTCACCTTGAGAAGCTTCAACAAGGACACATACAAGAGGCTCCGCCCACTGCTGACTCACCTTGAGAAGCTTCAATAAGGACACATACAAGAGGCTCCACCCACTGCTGACTCACCTTGCGAAGTTTCAACGAGGACACAGACAAGAGGCTCCACCCACCGCTGACTCACCTTAGTTAGTTAGTCGACAGATCATCCTCGTTGCACATCGGACCATTCAGTCCATAAGTGCTCGGATCCCCTCCTCAGCAAATCCCGCAGCGTGTAGCGGCTAACGACGCCAGTTCTGTGTTGGTTTATCAATCTTCTTTGGCTTCCTGCGTAGTGTTCTTGTTTGGCTGACTGCTGATCCTTCGGAAAACACACGTTGTTCCGCCATGTTGAAAAAACGTAAACACAGACTTTTGATTGAGAACCACACACGCTGCTGAAAATTCACTCAAGGATGGCTTCGCTCGATGCACGAACTCCGTAGCACCCGCGCAGATCTTGAGTAGAAACTCCTGGTTTTACATCCTGGCACACCAATTACACGCAAGAAATGAATAAATCCATCCCTTACGCGAAAAAGTTAACGAGCACAAAACAACACGACCGTCCGTCGCCATCTTGAAACCGGAAGCTTTAAAAAGGACACAGACAAGAGGCTCCGCCCACTGCTGACTCACCTTGAGAAGCTTCAACAAGGACACATACAAGAGGCTCCGCCCACTGCTGACTCACCTTGAGAAGCTTCAACGAGGACACAGACAAGAGGCACCGCCCACTGCTGACTCACCTTGAGAAGCTTCAACGAGGAAACAGACAAGACTCTGTGCCCACCGCTGACTCACCTTGAGAATCTTCAGCAAGGACACAGACAAGAGGCTCCGCCCACTGCTGACTCACCTTGAGAAGCTTCAACAAGGACACATACAAGAGGCTCCGCCCACTGCTGACTCACCTTGCGAAGCTTCAACAAGGATACATACAAGAGGCTCCGCCCACTGCTAACTCACCTTGAGAAGTTTCTGCCGTTTGATAGATTTATCTGCTTCCTGGTACTTAGACTCATTAATGTAGATATCTTGTTCAATTATTTCTGTTGGTCGGCCTAAGATGAGAACAGACAAGCCTCATTTATCTCAGACAGAAGAAACTTTACATCACATAAACACAAAACTGTAAGGATAGTGCCGTGTTATGTAAAAATAAATGTTAGCTGCATGTTCTTAACAGGATGTCCCAATCAACCTCAGCATTTATTGGCTACTGGTGATTTTCTATGGAATTTCATGTGCAGGAGTTTGCCATTGCTTTCTGAACTGCTGACACACATACCATCGTGAAAATCAATGCAAAGCGATCTGCTGCCAAATGGCCTGTGGCACTGCATTCATTTGCCCCAGGTCACAGATGCCAACAGATATTTGTTATAGCATGTCATCAATGTTCTGTGTTATGAAAGCTGACTTTAAAGACAGACAAATGGATGGTGGGTTGATTGGTGAATCCACTGAAGTACTGAGTTTTAAGTCTTAAGTTCATAGACTTGACATTCATGCTGGAGGGAAAGGCTGAGGGGAAGTGTGCAAGAGGAAGACAATGTTGGTTGACAGCGTCAAGATATGGACTGAAAGAAGATCGTATGAATACACCATGAAGGCGATGAACAAGGGGTGCTGGGAGATTAATTACAGCCAACCTTCAATATGGAAATGGCACTTAATGATGATGATAATGTTTGGCGTTCAGGTTTTGTGGTAATCCCTGAAAAGGGTTTGCATCTATTGGCTCTGACAAGAGCTTGCATCTTTAGGCCCTGACAAGGGCTTGCATCTTTAGGCCTTGACAAAGGCTTGCATCTTAAAAAGTTGCTTCGTTGCACCGGGTTTTTATCCTGTATGGTTCAGTCTCTTTCCATAGTGAACTGCTGAAAGCATCGCACAAAGCGCAAACTCCATAGCTCCAGCGATGACCTCCAGTAATCTCCGGAACAAAAATGCACTCGTGAACTGAAGGACACAATCAAACCCACAACCTTCTGAGCCTGAGTTAAATGGCTTGACCATTTTGCCAGGGAGACTATCATTGGGATATAGAAGATGGACATGATATGATAGCATTAAAAACACCTATCATTGGGATACAGAAGACGGACAGTAGGGATTTATAGACAGCAAATATGCTAGCTTTGAAAACACCTATTATTGGGACACAGAAGATGTACATGATATGTTAGCTTCAAAAACATGTATCATTGTGGCACCACAGATGATGGACAGTGGAGATATACAGACAGCAGATATGCTATATTCAAAAACATCTATTACTGAAACACAGATGATGGAAAATGGGGATATATAGACAGCAGATATGCTAGATTCAAAAACACTTATCATTGGAACACTGAAGATGGACAGTGGGGTATGCAACAAGCAATAAATGCCAGCTGGTGCATGGTGACACATCTGTTGATGAATCTTCTCAATTATGGCTGTTGGATTGCAGAACAGATCTGCTTGCAAACACAACAGAAGAGGATGGTTTCTAAATGTAGCCATCAGAAACAATCAGCCACCGCCCTCTTCAACTTCTGCTGGCAGAGACCATCTCAGCAAGTATGGGCCTGAGTCATTCCCACTATAATCACAGATGCCTAACTGAAAAATCAAAATTAATTTCTCTGTGAAAAGTAAATGACATCCAAGGAATAATGAAACACATTACTTGAGCAGTAGTCCTTCATGTGGAGGATGCAGCACTTGCCCACAATGTTTTTGATGAGGGCGCAATCCTCCAGTGCTGCCTGAAACACCTCCTTCTTGAAAAACAGGCGTGTGGGGGCATGCTCGACCTCTGAGGGTCGCAGGAAGCAAGCATAGTGAAAGAATGCCTCACCCCTGAAACAAACAGGTAGAATCAATACTCACAATTTATTCTGAATACAAGAAGCAGATCAAGAAATACAGCATCACACATTTTAACAAATTCAGAGCCAAACAACAAGCAGGTTTGAACCTAACAAACATGGATGGCGGAAAATGGGAAGTAGGGGCGTGTCACAGTGATGACTTAAAAGTTGTTAATATGGTAGCTGTAGCGTAGTAAATATAATAAATTAGAATAAGGACAAGTTTCGCTAGGGGTATTCAGTATGAATGGGGTCTAAAACCCAAACACGCCCTCTATAGGAATTAATATATTGGCTCGTAACCCCCAAGTATTGAACAAGGCAGAAAAGGGTGCAAGTTCAACACTAACATAGAAGAAATGTTTCCCATAGAAGGCTGGGAGATCCGGGAAGTTCTACCACAGACACCCGAGTACTAATCACTCTATCCAGAGGGTGTGTCTATGTGTAAGTGCCCCGCCCCACATTTAATCTCCCACATATATATAAACAATGACAAGTATCCACTGTCATGCACATCCACAGTATTATACAACAGAGGGACAACAACCAATGTTAGACGCAACAACTGGATTACATGACCGAGGAACAACAGCCACTGTTAGACAAAAACAGTACAATGACTCACTGTATCACATAACAGTAACCATAACTCACTGTATCACATAACAGTAACAATAACTGGACTATAAACATCAGTTTTGGAACAACAGGTTAACAATGAAGTAACTTCAAGGCTTTGTTAAACCAAACAAACAAACAATTGTATTGTGGAAACATTTGGGTTCTGGAAAACCCTGTTGGCTACAATATGGTGACATGGACATGAAACATTGTCATATTTCAGGCAATGCACACAAAGTCTACAACCAAACAGAAGTCCCCAAGAATATTTCCCCAAAAAAGGTTCACATCAAATACATGTGTCAAACACAAAACAAAGTAAATAATCCATACAAAGAAATAGATAAAGAAAATCTATCTAATCTGTCTCTAGAAATATCCTAGGGGTCTGATGATGACTCCCTCTCCTTCAATATCCACTAGAAAAAGTCTGGCCATAATCACACTCTCTATAATCCAGGAAAACAGCTGCTTTGCATATATCCACTATTTAGAAAATTGGGGATTGCACACACCCACACACAGAACTTTCACTTCTGGATCATATATCCATCGCGAAAAACATGTAGGAGTAATCCATATGAATCCAATGTGGATATACTGTAATCTCTCAAGTCACAGTTGCTAAGTCACTGGGCTAGGAGCGTTCCAGGGTGATATAACAGACAGGTATAAATAAGTCTGAAGCATTCTGGCGTGGCGTGACACACAGGAGTCCATGTGATTGATTCGATCAGGATCAGGCACAAACACTTTCAGTATCTCTTTGGATGAGGAGTGACATCACATAATCCATTAGAATTTCCTGACAGAACTAACTTGAATGGGGCATGAATATTCCAGCCCCTTTCTCTGGGTTAAGATGTAGGTTATTCTTTCTTCAGCTGAATATACTGACTTGATTGACGGGAGTTGGTAATGTGCTTGATTATCCATGTCTGGGATATGATGGATGAGAAGATTCAAAGGAAGCTGGGAGTTCACACAATCAGTTGGTAAATCCATACTGGTAAATGATGGTGAATTCCAGACTATCCATGAGCCTCTGGAATATGACAGTTGAACGTGGACTCAGGCGGTGACTTTTAGAAGAGGTTATACTCTGTATCCATCTAGGCCAGGCATGCCTCATGTCTTTGCAGACATTGCAACGTTTAACACCGTCTGTAAGTTCCCAGAGGTAGGGAATCCACTTCAGCATATTTAAAATCCGTTAAGTATCCAGGCATTGACATTCAGGTTCAGGGTGAGTAGCAGTAACCAGCACTCTTTGTAGAATATTAGAGGAGGCTGATATCCCAGTTTCCTGCCTCTAAATCCAAACAAGTTGACTATAAATCCAGTGCGAAGCATGGTGACTAGTGCCAATACTCCACCGCCATCTCTAGCGCTAAAACGCAGAGAATAAGTGGGCTTTTAATTAACCCATTAACAATGGGTCACCCGCTAACGTTGGAGAAACATGGCGATTGACCAGACCGCTTTGTCTACCAAGCCTTTGTCTAGATTAAGCCTGTGTTTCCGGGGCGCGGCCAATCAATTGCCTTCAAACAAAAAGAAATTTCGTTTCGTTAATTCTCCCGTCCTAAGTTTTCATAGCGCGTGAAGCTGTCTGCTGGAAAAGACTGAGGGATGATGACATACATGTCACAGTAGCCAACGTTTTATATTATATGTCAAATTAAAGGGGGTTGCTTAGGGAAAAATACTGTATATAAGCATATGGCTGATACAGGAAGTCACTTAAGATAATTAATGATTCCATGGCACTTAATCAGTCAAGTAGTGTATGGGATTATGAGAGATAAGAAAACAGTGGCTTGGACAGAGAAACAGGGAGCTGAGAGACAGAGTGAGACAGAATGACACAGACAGATAGACTGCTGGTGACTATGAACAAACAAATACATTACTATTCCTCATACTCATGAAGAACTTTGATGGAAAGAAAGTGTCATGGTAGCTAATGACAATTCTTCATCAATGTTCAGTAAAAGTTCAAAGTACAACACTTACATGCTGTCCTTCCAAATCTTGTCAATTCTGGCGATGATGTTCTGTCCACAAGGGTTGTTTATATACACACCATCACCTGGAGGATGAGTACGAAGGGTAATTACATCCTCCAATCTAAGACACATGCTAGTGAAAAACTGACTGTTGTTCAACATAACACAAAGACCAGTGAGCATTAACTCTCCTCTACTTAATACAAATTTAGCTGAGAACTAACTTTCCTCTGTCTAATCCAAATAAGAACCAGTTCTACTTTTTTCTAATTCAAATGTTACTTAGAACCAACTCTCCTTCATCTAATATAAAACTCCCATGTGTTGCCGGGGCCCATAAGGGAAGCAAAGAATAGCAACACTGTAGCCTACCACGCATGTCGTAAGAGGCGACTAAGGAGGCTTGATGGTTCCGTCGCCCTGCTACTGAGTGAGTGCGTGGTGCGCCACTGTGAGCTGTGAGTTTCGTGTGAAGTGCTTTTGAATCTGCCCAAGTTTTTTTTTGGCTGCATGTTCGGAGCGATGGCAGGTGGCTTTGTCCCAGAGTTGACCGGTTTTTGCCTTATGCAGAAATGCGTGGCTGCTGGGCTTCTGGTTGACTGCCACTGCCGTCGGTGATGAACTGTATTTTCGTGGACTGTGTGGGTGAACATCTAGGAAACATCCAGATAGGAAAATTACTGCCGATTCCATCAGAGATTAATTAGGTGTTACGTGGGGGACTGGTGTGTTGACATTCTGGCGGCGTCATTATGCACAGTGTATCTGTGCGGGCTGTTGTTTGTCAAGACTCCTGTCTTTTCCACTTTTCACATTGGGCAGTGGGGAGCGTTTTGTGTGATATTCACTGGCACAGGAACGGAGCATAATGGGGACGACCCGTTGCTGTGAAGTTGGAACTGCGACTAACTAACTAACTAACTAATATAAAAGGTTACAGAAAATTAACTTTAATTAATCTAATTCAAATGTTACTGAGAGCTAACTCTCTCCTTTCTAATCCAAATTTTACTGAGAACTAACTCTCATCCATCTAATTTAAATGTTACTGAGAACTTTTTTCTATCTAATCCAAATGCACTGAGAATGAACAAACAAGCGAGCAAGCGAAGTAACACTCTCTTTCTCTTTCACACACTCATGTACACAGAGCAAGATATTCATATAAGAACCTCTAACACAGCAACGTATTCATATGTCACATTTTAAGCTGCCAAAATAACATTATGGTTGACGTACATATACAAATTAAATGTGACTTTTGATGTACAAAAAAAAAAACCACAGGCTTTCTGGTCAAAATATATATCTCATACCTATAAAACATACCAAGTTTGAAGCAGTGAAAATTACATTACGGCTGAAGTACTGGCACCTTGCCGACTTGATATACGATTGTTAAATTTTGCTTTACAAAAGGCATAATAACTTCAACCCATGGACGGTAGCAAATGTTACTGACCAGACCAATATGTGCGGTATATGTTTGTCACACAATGGATGCATGTGAAAACAGTTATTTCCACCACCACGCACCATCTGACTCTCACAAGCTCAGTGTCTGACCTATCTGCAATCATGTTCTCCTTTGTCTTTATTTCATTTCTGATCTTTGCCTTCCATGTAACATGATCAGTGCGGATGAAGTATGCACGCATAAATCTATATAACACATGTGAAGTGTTATGTAGTGGCAATAACAAACATTCTGATCAAAGTATATATTCACATATCTACAAAACATACCAAGTTTGAAGCAGCCAATATCGCACACATACTGGTCAAAGTATGCATTTCCGTCATCACTCTCAGTCTCTGCAGGTACAGACTGGGGACAGCAATAACACCATTCAGTTATATTCCATCTATTACTTTAGTCATACATGATAGTTCCTAAAGATGGATTTCTACTTTTTAAATTCTACTTCAATTTTTATTGAACAACTGGAAAATCATGTATCATAATTGACTGACTGGCACCTTGCCATTTTGACATACAATAGTTTGTAAAATGGAGTTATACCTGAATTTAGAGACCATGTGTTGCCCATGCAGCATGATTCCTCTCTCGGCCTGCTTAGTTTACTCCAGAGGAAAGGTAACACCAATACGCCTGGAACAAGACAAGCTGCAGAAGCTGCCAGATCAGCAAAGCAATGCTCTAACCGTCTGCCTGTCGGAGCTTCCATCCTAGACCAGTTGTCGACCAAGGCTTAAGGCCTGGTCTGCCCTGCTATGACATTTAGTCTTTAGATTGCATTTCCTCGCACTAGGGTAAGGCTTGTACCCTCCCAATTGCACTCCTCCCCACGAAACTGTTGGCACATTGTGTGGTGTTGGTTTTGGTGAGCACCGCCCAACATTCGGCACTAACAGCAAAATATTTCAGCCACGTTAAAAGACATAACACTCTTATAAAAATCCTACTAGAGGGCAAGGTTGAGGGCAAGCCAGCAAGAGATAGACAAAGATACAAGTGGGAAGATAACATCAAGAGATGGACAAACAGCAGTCTGACAAAATGTACAGTCAAGGCAAGAGACTGACAGTGGTCGAGATCCATTGCAGCCAACCTTCATTGTGGAGACAGCACCTGATTGTCTGATTGATTTAAACTAGACAGGCCGAGAGAGGGATGAAGCTGCATTGGCAACACTTGGTCTTTAAATTCAGCCCAGGCTTTGTGTTTTGGAGAGCTATAACTCCATTTTACAAACATGCAAGGTGCCAGTCAGTCATATACATTGGGGCTCAGTCTTACACAGAGGTGCAGAGAATGACTGAGATAGAGGACACTGGGGTGACACGATCAGATGATTTCAACACCAGTCTTCAGAACTATGAACCTGATGAGAAGATATATTGTATCCAGTTATGTTTGATCTAGTTTAGAATTTTATTCTCAGATACTCTTTGTTGCAGACTCTGTGTGCCGGCTCTGGGGCGGAGGGGTTACAAATGCAATTCGTAATCTCACATATCAAGGTCAAAAAAGCTGTGAGCAATTTGGAAGCAATGGTTTCCATACAATCGTATGAGCGATATGAGTGCTAGTTGTTCAGAAAGTAATGAACGTAAACATGTCAAGGAATCACAAACAGCTAAAAAATGCTGGAGTTGAGTGCTATGTCCTGTAAAGGATATGCAACTTAACTCTTTGTTACTGGTGTTGTTGCTTCTCTTCTACCCCAAGGTGTAGAGTTCACCAAACAGTTCTGACAGGGTTTATTGTGCAATTTGATTGAAGTTCTTGGTTACACTTGGGCTGCTCCAACAAACTCTTAGATGTTGAAGAGACCTTGAACCTTGGGTTTTAATTCTCCGTATAGTCCATGCCGTGTGGCGTTGGTGATCATGACAGTTCACCTGCACCAACAGCTGCGAAATAGTGGGATTATTACTATCAGGGAAGCCTGCTTGAAGTGAGATTATATGGTTCAGATGTCCCCAAGAGTGTAAAGAAGATAAAGAGGGTGAAACATCCACTGAAGGGAGACATCTTCTGGTGATCAGAATCCCCCTGTTGTGGTTGCTCAATGGTGGAGTTTATAAAACTAATAAAATATCATGGTGACAAAGAAAACAAATAATACCTCTCTTTTCTTGTCTATGACAGTATCACTATCATCTAGAGCACTGTCGCTGCTGGCCTTGTCTGCAAACACAGATGCCACTCTGATGGCAGTCAATGGCACTTCTCGTGGAACAAAATTCAGATTTTTGCTTTGTGCAGTTTGCCATACCTTCAACACCAAGAAAATATCACTGAATGACATAAATTAGTCACTGCTGGAATAATAAAGCCAAGATTATTTGTTCAAGAATAAATCGAAGTGGAAAGATTACTAGTTCTTGATTAAACTAAAACATTGAGATTATTATTTCTCAAATGAATCCAAATGTACAGATATTTAGTTGCTGAATAAACCAAAAATGTAAATATTATTAGTTCTAGAATGAATCCATATGTATGTAAAGACTATTAGTTCTTGAATAAACTAAAATGTTGGGATTATTTCTTGTACAAACCCAAATGTAATGATCATTTCCTGAAATGAGCTAAAATGTAAAGATTATTATTTCTTGAAGGAATCCAAATGTGAGGATTATTAGTTCCTGAATAATTAACATGAAGAAATTATTTAGCACGTGAATAAACCAAATGCCCCTGTGTTTGCTTCTTTACTACATTACAGAATTTGCAGCCAAATGTTAAACTGGCTCAATGTAACATGCAAGAATTCTGTTTCTAACTTCCAACAAGAACTTGTTGCAGAAATGGGGCCATATTGAGGAAAATATCCCTCATAGTGATGGATGACCCTGGTTCTACCTAAAGAATCAGAGAAAGAACAACTTAGAAAGAACGATAATAGAAGATTCCCAGAAGATGAGACAGGGCAATAAAGACGGGGGAAAAGGACAGTAAAGACACTTTGACAATGAAAATGTATGAGGCAGTGGAACTGATGAAGGATCAATAGTCTCTTGGTGGCCTGTGAAGAGTGACACTCTGCAAAAGACCTGCTGCCTGACGAGTGTCCTAACTTGTAGTACCTAACTTTTAAGAAAACCTGATCTTCTTTCAAAAGTCACGAACATCCATGATGCAAAACAAAGTCAGCTTAATTTTCAATGCATCTGATTAATTCAGCTAAGGTGAATATTCATAATGTTAAGTGACCAGTTTTCTTCATTCATACATATTTTTTTTTCCTTTTCACACAGCAGGTGAATCAAAAGTTCAGCCACAGGAAGTCTGAGTCAGCTATACACTAAAGTGAGCACTAACTGGTCGACCTACCTTTATTTTCTTGAAGCACCTGTGTCGTACACTGTACCTTGACTCACACACATAGACATCTTTGTCTGGAATGCCCTGACGATAACAATATTTATAAACTGTATACTGGATACACGGTATACTGCAACACAAAATTATATCAGAACACAGCTACTTGCCTGTCAACACCAGCACACTCATTTGGAAATAACAACACACTAATAAACAGCACACTCATTTGGAAATAACAACACACTAATAAATAGCCGGCTTCGTGGCTTAGAGGTTATGACTTTTCTCTGTAATCTCGTATACTCTCGCCGGTAACGTGATGACAGTAAGAATCAGCAGTGGTTCGAATCGCATCGATAACTTACGGGGTATGTGAGCCAGCCGCTCAGAAAGCAATGGCAAACCACTGAGCGTAATCTTGCCAAGAAATCAACATACAGCTGAAAGATGCTGATGTTGACAGCGATGTCCTGTAACGGATATGCAAAAAAAAAAAATAATAATAAATAGCACACTCATTTGGAAATAACACACTAATAAATAGCACTCATTTGGAAATAACACACTAATAAATAGCACACTCAATTGGAAATAACACACTAATAAATAGCACACTCATTTGGAAATAACAACATACTGATATGGAAATAACAGTCCACTAATTTGGAAATAACAGCCCACTAACTTGGAAATAACAGCCCACTAATTTGGAAATAACAGCACACTGATATGGAAATAACAGCCCACTAATTTGGAAATAACAGCACACCAATTTGGAAATAACAGCACACTGATTTGGCAATACCACACTGATTTGGAACTAACAGCATACTGATTTAGAAATAAAAACACACTAATAAATAGCACACTAATTTGAAAATAGCACACTGATTTGGAAAGAGACCATGACATGCCCCCTTGATCTTTCACACAGGGAGATGAGAACCCTAGCCGTCTCAACTAAGAGTGACAAACAGAAGGTGTCATGTGCAGCATGTGAAAGACCCAACAACAGCAGACAGTCAGGCAACAATGGAACATGAACAAGTACAGGGCCTTTCTATACACTGTGAGGCACGTTGGATATGAGGTGCTAGAGCCGTGACCATACCACCAGTCGGCATTCATGGGTGCTGCTGTCAATATCACAAATGCTACTTTTAATTCCCAGAATATTTCCTAGCACCCATTTACACTGGGTTGACTCTGGAGCCCCAGTCAATTTTTTCTACACCCATCTTGTTAGAATTACACACATAAACATCGGGCCATGTGCTTGCAAAATTGTTAGGACAGAAACCCTACCCGTATATCTGTGTGGAAAGAACGAACAAACTTTATTTTCTATGGGTCACAAATTGGGCACAAAGCCTGTCTAACATTTGTCCCTTCCAATCACTCATCTTTCGTACATCAATTATTTATTGTGCATGTTACATTCATACAGAAAAAACATTGTCAAATGAAAGTTGTGAAAATAAACAACGCAAATTACCATGTTATGGGACAGCAGGCAGGCAGACAACATATACTCACACCTGCATAAGCATATACCTACACTCATACATACATCATTTACACAAACTTTCACAACTATACATCCCCTCAATAACACACAAATACACATTCCCTCGCATACACATACACACCCACTTACAATCATGCTAACAGATATTTACTCATATATAGATACTTTCTCTCTCACACACACACACTCACACACACACACATTTATAAGAAGCATAACCAGATTTGTCACAGGCAGAAAAATAATAGGCAAACAGTTAAGACAGCTGAAAGATAAAGATAGTCACGACACATAGACAGAAAAGTAGGCACACAAACTGAAGAGGCAAATTAATTAATAATACAACATGATTATGACACAAAAAGACAAACTGCCACCTACGGATGTTTGAAGCAAAACTTCCGCAAGCCGACATGCCGACCGGGTATATGGTTCTGGCTCCATGTTTGTAGACCAGCCAACACTGGATGGCTGATGGGTCTATAGCCTGCTGGCTGCCTTGAGTTCCCAGGACATGAACACCCACTTTAGGCCGACCCCCACCTGGCCCAGTTCTACAGGTCCCTGCTTTGATGATGATTTTTTGGGCCCTAGCTCGCGATGAACTCAAGCATAGCCCACACACGCTACTTTTAGTCGCACTGGTGTGAGTTTTACATGCAGATTAGCTTTCTCTATTACCAGTGTCCTTCGCCATCAGGCGAACACACTCTGATTTCTGAAGCACTTGTAATTTACGTCCCCAAGTCAAGGACAAGAAGTCAACATTTTTGTCCAACTGACCGGTGTAAGGGTTGAACCCGCTACCTCAGCATACCAGATGTGTAAGAACGTGCACCCTTATCCATTCAGCCATGCTGACCTCCTGATGGAGGTTTGAACACATAACCACTGAGCCAGCAGACAAGTGTGCTGGCCACTGTGCCACCACAACTCCCAGTACTGGTATTTGTATTTACCTCTGGTTTACTCTTGAAGTAATCCTTAACACACATCACGCAGCATCTGCCCACAATCTCAGACAAAGGTGTTCCGTAACTTGTGTCACTGCGAAATACTTCCTATTAATGAAAAAAATCCCTGGCTTATTATAAACAAATTGTAATACAAGCAAAATCTATCAAAGATGTGTGTAGCAGGATATGATTGATACAGACATTAATAATGCACCTTGGGAGCAGGTCATTTGTTAATTGCATTGCATGGAGAGAAAAGATCAGAAATCAAATAAAGACAAAGGAGAAAATTATTGCAGTGTGTGAGACATCAGATGGTGTGTGATGGTGGAAATGACCATATACTCACATGCATCCATTGTGGACGAACAATGGTTGAGCAAATTGGACTGATCAGTTACATTCGCTACAGCCATGTTTAATAGTTATTATGCCTTTTTATAAAGCACAAGTGCGAGAAACTGTAGTGGTTCTCGCCGCGTTGGTAACTTATGGGGATACGTGAGCCGGCCGCTCAGAAAGCAATGGCAAACTATTGAGCGTAATCTTGCCTAGTACATCACCAGCAGCTGAAAATGCTGATGTTGACTGCAACGTCCTGTAAGGAATATGCAAAAAAAAAAAAAAGCACAATGTAACAAACTATCGTCTGTCAAGATGGCAAGGTGCCAGTATCAGTGTAATAAAAGCAAACTAGATGAGCTAGTAGCAGAGTTAAGATCAATCATGTAGTTAACAATGTCCTGCAAGTCAAAGATTACATTACATAATCTATTTCATTTCTAAACATGTCATTTAATTAATAACCATAGTCTCAAACACAATCACACACACAAAGTGGCTAACTGGATATACAAGTACACATTTATATTCTGAAAAGTTGTAGTAACAAATCAGAAATACAACCAGAAGATACAGTAACAAACTAGATACACAACTACACAGTTAGAATTATAAATTAGATGCGTAGTTATAGTAAAACCTGGATGCACAATTAGAGTTATAGTAACAAATTAGACATCACAAGTACACAGTTATAGTTCATTGGCACCTTTCTGTCTTGACAGACGATAGTTTGGTACATTGTGCTTCAAAAAGGCTTAATAACTACGATCCATGGCGGTGGCGAGTGTGGCTGGTAAGGCCAATTCTTGCTGCAAATGTTTACCCACAGTAGGTGCATGTGAAAACATGGTCATTTCCACCATTTTGCACCATCTTACGTCTCTCACGCTCTGTGTGTGCTTTATCTGCAATCATTTTCTCCTTTGTCTTTATTCCATTTCTGATAGTTGCCCTCCATGCAACACGTTCAGCGGCGACGTGCTCCCAATGTGCATTATCAATGTCTGTATCAATCATGTCCCGCTTACATACATCTTTGTATCGTAGTAGAGGCCGACCCTGAGATCTCCTACCCGTCTGTAATTCACCAAAAAAGATGTCCTTTGGTATTCTACCATCATTCATCCTCCTAACGTGTCCTATCCATCTAAGTCTACGAAGACTGAGCATGGAATACACCGTCACACAACCTGATCTTTCCAATACTGTCAGTATTTGTGATTTTGTCTTGCCACTTAATACCAAGTATTCTTCGCAGACACCGCATATGAAAGCTGTTTAAACGTTTCTCTTGGCGTGAGTAAGTTGTCCAGGTTTCACTGCCATAAAGAAGAGTACTAAGGACACAGGCTTGGTAGACGAGGACTTTTGTTTTGGCAGTAAGCTTCCTGTTCTTCCAGACTCTTTTTGCTAGCATGTTCATTGTTGTTGCTGCCTTACCAATCCGGATGTTGATTTCCTGATCTAGGGATAATTTGCTATTTACCACTGATCCTAGATATGTAAAATGGTCTACTATCTCTAGTTCAGCGTCGTCAATAAAGATTGATGGTACCCCATGTGCACCTTGTGACATAATCTGTGTCTTCTTTTTGCTAATTGTTAAACCAAATTCAGAACAAGCATTGGAGAATGCAGATAGTAGACATTGCAATTCTTCCTCAGAGTGGGTCGTAACTGCAGCATCATCTGCAAAAAGCAACTCTCTGATCAGTACCCTCCTAATTTTGGTCTTAGCCTTCAATCTCTGAGCATTGTAGAGGCCGCCATCTGAGCGTGAGTGAATGTATATACCGCCATCCTGATCACGAAAGGCATATTTCAGTAGAAGTGAAAAGTATATTCCAAAGAGGGTGGGAGCTAGTACACAACCTTGCTTAACTCCACTCTTGATTTCAAACTCTTCTGAAGTTGAGCCATCAAACTTGATTATACCCTTCATGCCTGTGTGGAACGATTCCACAATGGACAGAAGAGTTGGTGGGCAGCCAATCTTCTTTAGTGCTTTGAATAGACCCTCACGACTGACCAAATCGAATGCCTTTGTGAGGTCGATGAAGGCAATAAACAGTGGCTGATTTTGTTCCCGGCATTTTTCTGGCATCTGTCGCAATGAGAATATCATATCAATGGTAGACCTGTTCTGACGGAAGCCGCACTGTGATTCGGGGTAGACTTGATCTCCCAGGACTTGAAGTCTGCGCAGGACAATTCTGGCAAATACTTTCCCAACAATACACAGAAGTGAGATACCCCTATAGTTGTTACAGTCGCTCCGATCTCCCTTGTTCTTGTACAGTGTTATGATGTTTGAATCTTTGAAATCCTGTGGGACTTGTCCTTCTCGCCAGCATAGCTCTATTAGCTGGTGGATCTGTAGAGCGAGTGTGTCTTGCCCACTCCTGATTACCTCTATTGGAATCCCATCCTTACCTGGAGCCTTGCCAGATGCAAGCTCATTTATAGCACACTTAACTTCTGTTATAGTGGGAAGTGTGTCCAGGTGGTCAAGAGTTGGCAGGGCCTCTATGGCGTTGAGGGCATCATCCGCTAGCTTGGTCTCACTTGAGTAAAGCTCTAAATAGTGCTCGACCCATCTTTCCATCTGCTGTTTCTTATCAGTGATGATTTCTCCAGTCAAGGTTTTCAGCGATGCACTTCTTTTGATCATTGGACCACAGGCTTTCTTTATCCCTTCATACATGCTTCTGATGTTTCCCTTATCACTTGCGATTTGAATGGACTCACATAACTTGATCCAATAGTCATTCGCACACTGCCTGACAGCCTTTTGTACATCCTTCCTCGCTTGCTTCAGCTCACTCAGAGTGTTACGTGTTGGTCTTTCCTTGTTTCTTAAGAGAGCTATCTTCTTTTTATCAATCAAGGGCTGCAGTATCTGGCTGTTTGCCGCAAACCAGTCCTGCCTCTTATTATCCACAGTGCCGTAATCCCCTACCGCTGTTTTATAAATAGTTTCCTTAAGTTTACTCCATTTATCATTTACTATACAATTTTCTGATGTATCATTGAAAGCGTCCTCAAGTTGCTGTTGAAATTCAAAGCACTTTCCAGGATTGTGAGTGTTAGTAATATTAATCCTGGGGCTAGACTTGTGTTTAGCTGTGTAGATTCTCTTTGGTCTCAGTCTAACCCTTGCAACAACCAAAGAATGATCTGTATCACAGTCAGCACTGTGGTAACTTCGAGTTAATGATGTATGGTTCAGATGTTGTCTCCGTGTGATAATGAAGTCCAGCTGATGCCAATGGCTGGATCTTGGATGTTTCCATGTGACCTTATGACATTAACATTCATGCGACCGATGTTGTATTTTCCAAGGCACACTGGCCATGAACTCGAGTCCTTGCCCACACGAGCATTGAAATCACCGAGCATATAAATGTAGTCGGATTTTGGAACTGCCTTGATCGCAGAGTCTAGCTGCTCATAGAACGTATCCTTCACATCATCAGAGGAAGCGAGTGTCGGTGCATATGCAGTGAGAATGGTGGCAAATCCACAAGAGGTTGCCAAGCGCAGTGATAATAATCTTTCATTACCTCCTGCTGGGATATCAATCATTCCCAGTAGCGAATTCTTCACTGCAAAGCCCACACAATGTTGCCTTTTTTCTGCCTGCCCTCTTCCCTTCCAAAAAAAGGTGTAATTGTTTTCCCTGAGTGACCCTTCCTCAGCGAGGCGAGTCTCCTGCAGGCCAGCAATATCAATGTTAAGACGATTGAGTTCAGCATCAATCACAGCCGTTTTTCTCACATCGTCAATATTTGTCAAGTCAGTGGAAAATCCTGGACACATGGTTCTCACGTTCCAGGTTGCAAGCCGTAGCTTGAGGTTTGTATTCTGTTTATTATTACCTGGTGCATTGGTTTTACAGCCTGCGATTCAGATTTTGTCCTAGCCCTAAGCACCCATTGAAGCAGGCAGGCTGTGGCGGATCAGCACCCAATTGGCTGGGGGATGCCCAGCTTGAGGCGGGCGGTAGCTGATCAGTGACACCTGTGGGTGTCTCCCACCGTCAGAGGCAACGCGTGGCGCCCCATGTCTACGCCAACTGACAAGGACTTATAACCCGTAACAGTTGCCCCTCGCTTTGATTCCGAAACCGGTTAAGACCAGGGATGGAGTTATTGCCTCTCCATAGCACAAAGCCTGGGCTAAAATAAAGAAACCATGTGTTGCCCATGCAGCATGATCCCTCTCTCGGCCTGCCTAGTTCACTCCAGAGGAAAGTTAACACCTATACATCTGGAACAAGACAAGCTGCAGAAGCTGCCGCATCAGCAAAGCAATGCTCTAACTGTCCGCCTGTCTGAGCTTCGATCCTAGACCAGCTGCCAACCAAGGCTTAGGGCCTGGTCTGCCCTGCCATGACTTATTTTGTCTTTGGGTTGCATTTCCTCGCACCAGGATAAGGCTAGTACCCTCCCAATTGCGCTCTTCCGCCCGAAGCCGTTGGCACAATGTGAGGTGTCGGGTTTGGTAAGCGCCGCCCAACATTCGGCGCTGACAGAAAGCAGGTAGTACCATCTACTGTCACAGTTATAGTAACAAATTGGATTTACAACTAGAGTTATAGTGACAAATTACATATACAACTAGAGTTATACTACAGTTATTACCAGAAATTAGACACACAACTAAGTTATAGTGACTAATTAGATATACAACTAGAGGTATAGTCACAAATTAGGTATACAACTAGTTATTTTCAAAAATTAGATATACAACCACACAGTTAATTAATGTACGGAAGGGAGTCTCTGTGGTGAAGTGGTCAAGCCGTTTGACTCGTGCTCCAAAGGTTGTGGGTTCGATTCCGGGCCACACCCTTCGGTTTACGAGTTAAATGTTTCGGACTCCTGTGGGTCGTCGCTAAAAGCTACGGAGTTCGTGCTTTGTGCGACGCTTTCCGTGCTGCGGAAAGAGACCGAGCCATATGGTATAAAACCCGGTGCAATGAAGTCGACCCTGTCGACTTTTAAGCGACTTTTAAGTTAATTAATGGTAAAATGACACATCCAACAAAGAAGGCCAAAGGAGAATAATAGATAACATTCTATGCCTTGTAATGACTCTACCCTCGTTACAGTGAACACACACACACACACACACAAAATCAGCGGACCTTTTCAAGAAACTTGCGGGTTGCCAGGTGATATGTTTCTTCTGGTCGATAAAACCAGTTTCCCTTGATGACCTTCTGACCAGCTGTGTCCACCCCAAAGCTTTCAATGACCATGATGTGAGGCTCTGGTGTATCCCTGTAATGATAATGTGCCTTGTTGGGTAGTAGTCAGCAGGTATAAATCTATGACAGGATGGTACAGTTAATGTCATGTGTGGTTGGTACAGTTAACGTCAGGTGTGGTTGGTACAGTTAATGTCAGGTGTGGCTGGTACAGTTAATGTCATGTGTGGTTGGTACAGTTAATGTCATGTGTGGCTGGTACAGTTAATGTCATATATGGCTGGTACAGTTAACGTCAGGTGTGGCTGGTACAGTTAATGTCATGTGTGGTTGGTACAGTTAATGTCAGGTGTGGCTGATACAGTTAATGTCATGTGTGGTTGGTACAGTTAATGTCAGGTGTGGCTGGTACAGTTAATGTCATGTGTGGTTGGTACAGTTAATGTCAGGTGTGGCTGGTACAGTTAATGTCATGTGTGGCTGGTACAGTTAATGTCATGTGTGGTTGGTACAGTTAATGTCATGTGTGGCTGGTACAGTTAATGTCATATATGGCTGGTACAGTTAACGTCAGGTGTGGCTGGTACAGTTAATGTCATGTGTGGTTGGTACAGTTAATGTCAGGTGTGGTTGGTACAGTTAATGTCATATAAGGTTGGTACAGTTAATGTCAGGTGTTGCTGGTACAGTTAATGTCATGTGTGGCTGGTACAGTTAATGTCAGGTGTGGTTGGTACAGTTAATGTCAGGTGTAGTTGGTACAGTTAATGTCATATATGGTTGGTACAGTTAATGTCAGGTGTTGCTGGTACAGTTAATGTCATGTGTGGCTGGTACAGTTAATATCATGTGTGGTTGGTACAGTTAATATCATATATGGCTGGTACAGTTAATGTCATGTGTGGCTGGTACAGTTAATGTCATGTGTGATTGGTAGTTAATGTTAGGTGTGGTTGGTACAGTTAATGTCAGGTGTGGTTGGTACAGTTAATATCATGTGTGGTTGGTACAGTTAATATCATGTGTGGTTGGTAGTTAATGTTAGGTGTGGTTGGTACAGTTAATGTCAGGTGTGGTTGGTACAGTTAATACCACATGTCAAGTTGTGCAGCCTCTCACAGCTAACCTGTGGCCAGTCACCAGCTAACTAACAACATAACAGACATGTTGTTACCTGGAGTGTATGTAGACAAAGTCCCCCTTGGCATAGACCTGCCCTTTGTATTCAAACTCTTCATCTGTGTTAGGAGTTTCTTGGTCTCCACACTGTGGTAGAGGAGTAGTAAATGAACAGGTCATGATTGACATCTACACAATGAGAAGAAATTATGACATATGATGTTATTACAGGACATATAATGCAACTGAAATATCAGAAAGCCATAGACATACCAGAGCTATCAATTCAAACAATGCCACCACACTGCTAAAGAAAACATGTAGTTCATCAATGCAGTAATAAACTAATAAATAATTATAACACGCATGTTTAAAATAGGAAACAAAGCAGTGGAAAACAAGTAAGTTAGAATTGGCTGGTTAATCATCAGATTATCCTCATTGCACTTCAAACTATTCAGTCTATAAGTGCTCAGATCCCCTCTACAGTATCTCCCTCAGTCGATAATGTGGTTAGTTGACAATTCTTCATTGACTCCATGCATAACGCTGCTGTCTGGCCTCGACCCTTTTCACTTGATGTTCTTGCAGTCTGGGCAGTGTTGCAGATTTGCAGTCATCTTTTTATTCATTTGATCACACTACCTCTCTGACGGCATTCAACATATCTGCCCAGTCAATTGTTAGTCCGCTTTCTATAGTAGCCCAACCCACAAGCCTATCAGCTTTCTCATTTCCTCTTACACAAGTGTATCCTATCATAAAAATAAACCTGATTTTCATCAGGTTTGACCTCCTCTGAGATTCTACCCACTGTCGTTGAGTCCAGCCCATCTCTATCTTCCTGAGCATTCTCATTGAGTGGCTGATAAAACATGCCAGGATGAAAGTCTGTCTCTGGCCAGGCTATAGCTTCATTTACTGCCATGGCCTACAGTTCTCCCTCTGATCTGAACCATAAAAGCCCATAAGCTGTGATGTTATCATCTCTCTAATAGTTAATTGTCTAAATTAATTTAGTTGTTTGCATAACTATGCCAGCAACAACTATATTCCTGCACAAACGTTTAGTTTTTACATTCCTCTAATATACTTAACTATCTCATCTCATCTTGTCCCTCTTGCACCTTGCGGTGTTGAGGTGAAGCATAAACAGCAGGAGAGTCCCCATTTATGAGCTTTATATATCGAGATTCCCATGGACTCTGTTATTCCCTCTGTCCATCGTTTACATAGTCTGCCTCTTCTTCTAATTCCATTTGGTCTTCACATCATTGCTTGTTGTGGTATACTGTCAGATGGTACCCTATTTATGTGGCCGAACTATTTCACTTTTACATAGTCTGCCTCTTCTTCTAATTCCATTTGGTCTTCACATCATTGCTTGTTGTGGTATACTGTCAGATGGTACCCTATTTATGTGGCCGAACCATTTCACTTGCTGTTTTCTAATGAATATTTAACTATGTCAGAATTAATTTCCCTATTCTAAACCACCTACAAACACACACACTATTTTAAAAATAATTAAAATAACCATGCCATTGTCTTTAACTTGTCAATAATGTTGTTAAGAATGTCAAGAGTGCTTAGCATGTGACATCACAGTGCAGACAAACATGGCAATGTTATAAAGACAGTTTAAAGATGGCCGCCCCATTTTTGACATGCACCAAAGAGAAGCAATTTTCTTTTATCCATTTTTAAAAATCAGTCAAGGGGTCAAACCTATAGAAATTCATGGGCAAATGAAGATCCAGTACTGTGATGCATGCCTGTCAGTCCAGCAAGTGTATAAGTGGAGTAGAAAGTTTAAAAACGGCATGACTTCTGTGACAGACTGTTCACGACTGGGTCAGGCACACAGAGCAGTGATCAAGAAACAATGTTTCAACAGGAATCCAAGCAGTTTATCGGCGCTGGGGAACTTGCATTGAACTCAGTGGTGACTACATCGAAAATGATACATTTGTTTTGTTCTTTACTTTTTTCAGAAGATATTCACCCCAAAAAAACAAAACCCTTTTAAGGTTTTTATTTGAAGCCCCCTTTAACCTTTATCCATTTGACTTGCCTATTTCCCATAAGTACACATTTCAACATTAAAACACTGAACTATCACAGCACTAATTCTATTCCTGTAAAATTCTGAACATGGGTGTTCCTTTACTGAACACTACAAAAGTTAAAGGGTTAAAAGAAGTTAAATTTATGATTATCGACTTCATTGCACCAGGTTCTATCCATACAAACATCATAAAAGCAACTGTGACCCTTACAACAAAGCAAGAGTCGTTATTTGACATTAAATTGAAATCTGAAAACAAACTTACAGATTTGTCCCCAGAACCTTTCTCTTCACCAGCAGCTTTCTTCTTCTCTTCTTCCTCTTGTTTTTCTAATTCCTGTTTTTCCTTCTGCTCCATTTCCAGAGCCTGAGATAGGTGGCGCTCTGTGTAGCTGAGGGCGGGGGTCAACAACAACTCCCCATTCTTGCACAGCTCATCTCGGGTTTTGATGAAAAAGGTCTGCATTTCTACAGCGTCTTCATACAGCTGGGGGAGACAGAATAGAACAAACTACTTCTTTACCTTCACCTCATACAGCTGGAGGAGACAGAATAGAACAAACTACTTCTTTACCTTCACCTCATACAGCTGGAGGAGACAGAATAGAATAAACTACTTCTTTACCTTCACCTCATACAGCTGGAGGAGACAGAATAGAATAAACTACTTCTTTACCTTCACCTCATACAGCTGGAGGAGACAGAATAGAATAAACTACTTCTTAGTGCACACTTCACCTTCTCCTCATACAGCTGGAGGAGACAGAAGATTAAAATAAACTACTTCTTAGTGCACTCTTCACCTTCTCCTCATACAGCTGGAGGAGACAGAAGATTAAAATAAACTACTTCTTAGTGCACTCTTCACCTTCTCCTCATACAGCTGGAGGAGACAGAAGATTAAAATAAACTACTTCTTAGTGCACTCTTCACCTTCTCCTCATACAGCTGGAGGAGACAGAAGATTAAAATAAACTACTTCTTAGTGCACTCTTCACCTTCTCCTCATACAGCTGGAGGAGACAGAAGATTAAAATAAACTACTTCTTAGTGCACACTTCACCTTCTCCTCATACAGCTGGAGGAGACAGAAGATTAAAATAAACTACTTCTTAGTACACTCTTCACCTTCTCCTCATACAGCTGGAGGAGACAGAAGATTAAAATAAACTACTTCTTAGTGCACTCTTCACCTTCATCTCATACAGCTTGAGGAGACAGAAGAGAACAAACTATTTCTTAATGCCCTCATCACCTTCTCCTCATACAGCTGGAGGAGACAGAAGAGAAAAAAATATTTCTTAATGCCCTCATCTAAATGGAAAGTGTCATGATAATATATTGTTCAAAAAGTGGTACTCATACTAACCATGAACCTTTAATACATCATGAATAAGTTGTGAATACATTTGTGAGTTTAGTTTGTTACTACTATCATTAATATTACATGTTAGGACAGCACTCTACAATTTTGCTGTCATCCAAGTTGCTACAAGCCGGACTCTCCTTCGGGAGACCCGGGTTTGAACCCTCGGTAAGGTGTGGGATTTTTTTCTGTTGGGGGAAAAATGAACATCCTAACCTGCACAGTTTGCAGCGACTGTACTAGCCAGGCAGCCTTAATTCCTCAGGCTCAAAGACCCCTCTGCCATACACCACAAGGTACTATATTGGCAGTAAATAACAGTTTGACAGTTTATTGTCCCTTTTCAGACAGCTGCTGCTGCTCTCTGGAATTGAAAGTGTTACCAGGTGTATCCCAAAGTCAGCACACAATTATCTGTTTCTTCAATGCCTTTGATTGTCCTATCCATTTTTGCTTCCATGTTTCATTTTAAATACATTTGCCACCATGTAGTACTCTTCATTACTAGAAGTAAGTAGAGTCAGATTTCTGTTTGTGTGGGGTTTAACCTCGAGGGCAATGAGTGCAAACTCTATCTGTAGTTCTCACCTGAGAATCTGTGCGGCTCAACTTCCTGGCTCTCTCAAACACCTTAAACATGTCTTCTTGGAATCTGTCCACCCGTCGGTAACGACCCTGAAATACACATGATGTAAGTTTCTTCCAAAACACGAAATGACATGAAAGTTTCACAAACACTTTATTCTACAATCAATGCATATATAAGTTCTTCTTCTTCTGCTGAATTCATCTGGAGTGTTTTTTTTAGATGTAATTGCACTGTGCCTGTTTAATTGCGCCTTAAGGCCGACACATTCAACTTCTCCGGGCATTTGTTGACCGGGTTATATTTAAGTTCTTTATGAAAACTAATTTATTTTGATTAAATCGTGAATTTTAATGATAAGGAATAATAGATTGCAAAATTTATTGCCTGGCATATTTCACTGCATCTCGTCAAATGTATGCTGCAAAAATCATGCAACATAAAGCAAAGACTGTTTACCACATAAAATGGATGAAGGTTAAGATATGCTGGACTGATTTGTGCATGTGGATTAGCTTTCCCTATTACCAGTGTCCCTCACCATCAGGCAAACCCACTCCAACGTCTGATGTACTTGTAATTTACATCCCCAAGTCAAGGACGAAACGTAGACATTTTAATTCAACTGACCAGACAGAATAGGGGTTTAAACCAACTACCTCAGCATCAGCAAACCTGGAAGTTTAAGAGCGTGCCACACAGGGCAGCATAAGTAATCTTGCTCCCCGCTAAATTCTGTCCTGTGTTTTTTGACACATTCAACTGTTGATCATCTTCCATGAGAACTCATTCAACCTATCCAGCATGTTTCCCCTGTCTCTAACATTTTCAATCTTCCCATTTGTCCAACATTATCCAGACTCTCATTTCATAATTTGACCATAAAATGACATCCGCCTTGTCATGGTGTGGAAACTTCAAATATTCACATGTTCGCAACATATCATCATCATCATGCCATGCAGATAATCAGTCAGTCATGTTTCACCATCTCACACAATCATCAGAGTCTTAAGATCAGTTCTTGTCTTGATTATGCCATGGGCGTGGGCCATCCAAATATTTCTCTGCCTTTCCCTTGCTCTTTTGCCATCAATCTTGCCAGTTGTAACTAAGTTTTCCAGTTTATCTCCTCATAATGTGCCCAAAACATCTTGACTGTCTACGTCTAATTTCCTGAATCAATTTACGGTTTTCAGTTGTTTCTTGTCAGACTTCTCATTGGTTTTTCTTTCCTTCCCTGGTATTCTTTGCATTTTCCTCAAAAACCACATTCCCACTGTCATTAGATGTTTCTCAGCTTGTCTGCTTATTGTCCACATTTCACATCCAAATAATAAATAGCATAGGCACTATGTATATCTACAACACTCTTTTTCTCATTGCAACTGACAACCTTTTATTGGTCAGTATGTTTTCCATCTTACAAAAGGCTACCTTTGCCATTGCGATTCTTGTTCTAATCTCCGCAAGGCACCTTTCATCATACTAATCCGTAAATTATCTGGCAATCCTCAACAGTTTCATGGCAACCATTCTGGCAATACAAATGTAACAGAACCAGCACCAAACATTGGCAATCTGATTACAACAATAATTAGGAAGAGCTTGGAGGAAGAGAGATGTGTTTCTGAGACGAATATAGCAAATACTTTGGACTGACAGAGCAATTGCCTGGAAAATGCTAACAACAAAATATTATAATATTCATAATTGTAAGAATGAAACAAACAATGTTCCTTGGTCATGCAATGAGAACAGAAGCAGTGTAAAATACTGTGATGCCTGGAAATATCAGTGGTAGAAGATTCAGAGGCAGATAAAGAGAAACTATGTTGGGTGGCCTAAGACAGTGGCATGGAGGAATATCATCAACTGAAATGATACATAAGAACAAACACCAAGATCTGAGGAGGTGCATGACCACCTGTTGTTTGTCCATCAAGAATGATGATGACCATTCATTTCATCCAGTGGGGTTGAAGGTGTGGAGCCGTGGGTTCTAAGATGGCTGATAAGGCCTATTTTGGCTCGAAATGTTCTTTGACAATGTGGGCAAAGAATGCTTGACGTCTCTGGAGGAGGATTTCCTGCAGTGGTTTTTCTGTCCTGCCTTCTCTTCACAGCTCTTGCAGTCCTGGTTGCCTCACATATGACTGCACCTTTGCGCAATGATGCACGCCACGAATTTCGGTCTCTGGCTGCAGCCTCCCTGGTGTCATGATGAATTCCAAAAGCATTCAGTGAAATTTTCAGAGTGTCTTTAAAACGTTTCCTCTGGCCACCTTGGGAGCGTTTACCACAACGCAGTTCACTGTAGAAAATTCGTTTAGGGAGCCTGTGATCTGGCATGCGAGTCAAGTGACCAGCCCAGCGAATCTGATTCTTCATCAGTAGAGTGTGGATACTGGGCATGGATGCTCTTTCTAGGACTTCAGTGTCTGGAATCTTGTCTTGCCATTTAATCTTCAGTAGCTTCCTTAGGCAGACTGTGTGGAAGTGGTTTAGTTTCCTAGCGTGTCGCTGATAAACAGTCCAGGTTTCACAAGTATATAGCAGTGTGGATAATACAACTGCTTTGTAGACTTTTAGCTTTGTTTTCAGGCTTATTCCAGTTCTGTCCCATACATTCTTGTACAGTCTGCCAAAGGCTGCACTGGCCTTGGAGATTCTTGCATTCACTTCGTCATCGATTGTGGCAGCTTGTGACACGGTGCTGCCAAGATAGGTGAATTTGTCCACAACACTTAGTCTATGATCATTCACTGTGATATTCGGCACAGTGTGATTATTCCCTGGAGCTGGCTGGTACATAACTACAGTCTTCTCCAAGTTGATATTGAGCCCAAAGTTGGCACAGGCATGTGAGAAAGCTGAAACATTATGTTGCATGTCCGCCTCTGAGTTGGCGTATAGAGCGCAATCATCAGCAAACAGGAGCTCTCTGACGGTGCCGCTGCTTACAGCAGACCACACCCGAGTCACTTTTCAGGAAAGTTTACCAACTTACCTTATCTAGGTTTCTCTTGATCTGGTCAAAAGTGATTGGTCGTCTGCAGATAAAAATGTATGAAACAAAATATTAATGCGTTTATACTGATAGTTTTGTAATCTATCCATTTCTGTAACGTTTTCTCAATGATTCAGGCTTTTATACAAATAATATCACATACAACAACTAAAATGTAATACACTCAATATCCTGTAAAACTAATATATACACATTAACAAATATCATATACACAATAATATTTAAAAGTTAGGTGGAAAAAAAAAAGGGGGGGGGGGGGGGTATTTAAATATGGGGAAATGGTTGAGGGGGGGGGGGGGGGAAGAAGGTCAAAGACAGGAGCAACAGGTTACAGACAGGGAAAAAAGGGTTAAAGAAAGGGAGGGGGTGGGGTTAATGATAGGGGGATCACTTCATTGTACTGTTTGGGGTTATAACCCCTCCTGCTCGACCTGTCTCCAAAGAACAGTAAGCAACCTGCCAAAAGCATCACATAACTCTGAAAAATTGCACCCATGGTCTGAATGATGTAGACCAACAACGAATCACAGTGCGAGGCAGATGGCTTGGTCCTTCATCATGGAGAGAAATCAACACACGTGAGATGGGATGACTTGGAGAACTTGGTGACAACCAGGCAAGATCGAAGGGAAGAGACCAAGGGGAAGACCGAGAAGTAAATACCTGGATGGCTTGGCCACGTGGCATGGTCAAGACAGGAACATGCAGCTGATCCACGACTCTGGTGATCGTGTGAGATGGCAAAAAAAGACCGCCCACGCTTATCGGCATGGCACATGATGGATGGATGGATGGAGATGGGATGCTTGAGTAGTACTGCCAACTTAACTATCCGAGACCAAGTAAAAAATGATGTTATCAGACGCCTTGGCCACTTAATCATGGTTGGTGAACTGGATAGCAGCCGTCCTGCATTCTCGTCAAGTTGCTCTCCGTCTAGGCGCATGGACCTCAGAGCCACATATTTTAACCCCGGGACTGCCACAGGGATCTGCTATCTCACCGGTGCTCTTTAATGTGTATACGAGCAAGATTGCATACCTAGAAGCACCAGGGGTTGGAAGGATTCTAACATTTGCAGATGATATTCTTGCATACAGGCAGGGGAGAAATAGGGATCAAACAGCCCAGGAGCTACAGGTGACAGTGGACAAAGTGATTGACTGGTGCACTGAAATGAGTGCTGTCATCAACCCGGAAAAGGCGGCGGTGTTGTGGTGCTCTCTGGACAATAGGATTGTGAGAGATGATACCCCAAGCCTCACGATAGATGGTAAAAGTGTCAACAGAGAGAACAAACTGAAGTATCTGGGAATCACATTTGACAGGAGTCTGTCCTTCAAGGACCATGTGGAGACGGTTGTGACAAGATCGCAAAAGGGACTCAATGCACTTAAAACTATGGCTGCAATGGACATAGAGCAGAGAATGCTCTTCACACTATACCAGCACTTGATCCTCTCAGTGATTGATTATGGACTAGGAATGCTTACTGTCTCAAAGAGTCAGCTGGTGAAATTAGAGCGCATACAGAATGAAGCGATGCGGGTCATTCTGGGATGCACTAGAGACACTCCAGTAGTGTGTATGCGTTACATCCTTGGTCTTCCTACTGTTGCTAGTAGGCACAAGGTGATGCAAGCGAAGGCATACCTCAGAGTAGCTGCAGACACAGATCACCCGTTGCATGAGGCGCTGGACGTAGTTAAGGGTCAGAGACTGATAAGAGGGAAATCATGGATGGCTCAGGCGGAGGATACGATCAGACAGGTGTGCCCCTTGGAGAACATCAGGCGAGGAGAGGAGTGGGTCAGAGTGCCAGCCGTGCAGTCAGACTTGTGCAGAGTTGTAATAACATTGAACCGGGAGTGCAGGGAGTGGCCAGCAGGGGCCACGGAAGTGGAAATTCAGCAACTAATTCATGAAAATTCTCGCCCGGGTGATGTGATTATCTACACGGATGGGTCAGTGTTGAGAGGTAGGAGAAGTGCCTGGGGGTTCTTGGCAAAAACTAATGGTCGGCGTTTGGTGCAGGAGAGCCTGGCGTATGATAACACTACATCTAGCTTAAGAATGGAGGTGGAGGCGGTCAGTGCAGCTTTCCGCTGGATAGAAAACACGATACATACACACATTGTGATTGTAACTGACTCAGAAAGCATGCTGAGAAGGGTGAGAACAGGTAGGCTTCGTGCAGAGTGGCTTGCTTCGCTTCGGAGGTCACGGGTAGTAAGCATCACCTGGATCTTTTCTCCTGGGCATGCCGGTGTGCTGGGGAATGAACAGGCGGACAGATTGGCTGGCTCGGCAAAATTTGGTGGAGTATTGATGCAGGACAAGGCAGACGTGGTTGCGGCCTTGTGGGAGCACGTGTACACCTCGGAGGAGCAGATGGAGCACCATGGTCTGGTAAGAATGAGACAACGTGGTGTGACGAGGGGTTCTGGCCGACGCTCGGCGCTCGGAGGAAAGGCGAGACGGACATATAATCAGATTGCTACTGGAACTATTAGTGTTGGAACTCTTCGCTGGCTGCTGAGGATGGAGACGGAGCGCTTATGGGAATGTCCCGAATGCTGTGATGTCGGTTCCTAGATCAATCAATCAATCAATCATGGAGAGAAATAAACACACGTGAGATGGGATGCTTGAGAAGTACTGCCAACTTAACTATCCGCGACCAAGTAAGAAATGATGTTATCAGACAGTGAGATCAACATCTTGTGTCACATATACTGAATGGCAGGAGATCAAATGGTTCAGCCATCTTGTTAGAATGCAACTACCACTACATCAAAAAAGATCTCCTACGAGAGCAAAATTATGCTTGAGAAGAAAATGGATTGACGACCTCAAAGACACTGTACAATCACATAGAATGACTCTATCCAGTGCCACCCATCGGGCGCCGGAACATAAACATTTCCTCCCACGAGACTTTACGGCAAAGTGGAAGATGATGATGATGATTGTCAACAGGCTTCAACCCAATGTCTAGAGGACAAAGAAGA
Organism: Cepaea nemoralis; assembly: GCA_014155875.1. NCBI lineage: Eukaryota > Metazoa > Mollusca > Gastropoda > Stylommatophora > Helicidae > Cepaea > Cepaea nemoralis. The sequence goes on along the minus strand of JACEFZ010025952.1, from coordinate 5,809 downwards.
CAATAAAACAGGCATGAGTGTAATAATTTCTAAGAAACAAAATATATTGTGCTGCATGTTAAAATATGCAGCCAGTTCAGATCAAATGTAAAAGATACAATGCATTGCTTGATCACATGGACAATACTGCAAGAATATCAAGTAACGCTGGGTTAACATAAGAATAGTCAACCAACACAGAATTGGCGTCATCAGTTGCTTATACACAAGGGAAATCCTGAGGAGAGCATCTGAGCACATATGGAATAATAGTTCGATGTACAATGAGGAAGATATGTTGACTAAATAACTAACAGCTGATCATGCATCGTGTGTTTCTTAGGACAGAAAGAGTTCACGAAGGTGATCTGCAGTTGCTTTTGCTGATGATGATGATGATGATGTATTTCAGATTCTACTTACTCAGTCACTTCTCCACTGAGAAGCAAACCTTTGTCCTTCTCTGCCAGTTCAGCAAATGAGTCGCTGTAGCACCCGCCCTTCATCATCCTAGTTAGAAGAGAACTCACCAGGATCAGATGTGTAGGACCACAACAACTACTGATCCACTGACTACCAAACTGTTTCACACTTCAACATAACTACATTGAACACAGGCTGAAACACATGGCGATTCATTTCTACAGTAAAACTAACATAAAAACTAAGGACCCTTTTTACACACCTTGGGCTGTGTTGGGTATATGGTGCTAACTACAAATCTGTATAGACCCACTGACATTTGGAGGGTGACATGATTATAATCACGCCGGCATTACCTGGTACTCATTTTAGGCTGAGTTGGCTGGAGACCAGATCAATTGTATATATATATATAATAGAGAAGTGCAGAGAATTTAATGTAAACCTATTCTCATGTTTTGTTGATTATTCAAAGGCATTTGACTGTGTACAACATCAGAAACTTTGGGAAATCATGAGGAATATAGGCTTTCCATCACATGTAATACAACTCATAAGAATGCTCTATCTAGACAAATAAGCAGCGGTTAGAATAGATGGCAAGACATCAGATTGGTTTGACATCAAGCAAGGAGTCCATCAGGGATGTGTACTCTCCCCCTATTTGTTTAACCTGTATGCCGAAAATATAATGAGAAATGTAAGAGCTATACCAACCCCTGACACGACATACCAGAGTGGTCATGGCATACTAGAGATTCGGTATGCTGATGATACAATATTGCTATCCACAACACAGACTGGTATAGAAAACCTAATAGCCTCAACCCAATTGAATAGTGAAAATCACAACTTATATCTTAACATAGCAAACACAAAGATACTGCATACAGATAAAACTATTATGGAGAAAGAAATATATGTTAATGAGGAAAAATTGGAGGCGGCGGAAAATTTTGAATATCTTGGGTCACTGATTACCAACAACGGTGACACAATGAAAGAAATTAAACGACAGCTATCAATTGCTCTTCAAAGACTAAAACAACTGAATAAATTATGGAGTGGGAGAGATAGAACTACAGAAATTAGATTTTTAAGAGCATGCATCTTTCCCATTGCAACATACGCCTGTGAGACCTGGACACTTACTAAATAAGCTGAACAGCGCATACATGCCTTTGAATATAAATGTCCCCTCTGCTGTGTGTCCACCGTGACGAGGTAGAGGGGCTTGTGCGTCCCAATGACCCCAAGAGCTATGCCGACGGTAGCACAGCTACTGGTAGGGCCACCCATGTCGGACAGGTCAAGGGAGAGGGACCAGACGAAGAGACACACAAACCTGCTGCCTTGTAGGTAGACTGGGGACAGTCAAAGGCTAGGGAAAGCACCCCAAATACATGCTTGTCGAAATCGGATGTACTGAGCCACAGGCTTGACAAAGCAGTGCAACGTGAAACCTGCTGCCTTGTAGGTAGACTGGGGACAGTCAAAGGCTAGGGAAAGCATCCCGAATAAATGCTTGTCGAAATCGGATGTACTGAGCCACAGGCTTGACAAAGCAGTGCAACGTAACTTAATTCATGATGTCACAAATCAAAATTAATCGATATGGTGCTAATCCCGTGAAGTCCCATCAGGCGGTGATAGTGCCGGGCCCCCTGCCTCGAGGGGGTCCACCCATGACTACTGGTGGTCACCTTCCCCTGTGCTGTGGAGTCAAGGCACAGAGGAGTAGGTTAAGAGCTATTGACCAAATACCCCGGACACTCAACATACTACAGTGGAATGCCGAAGGAGTTTACAAGAAGAAAGACTCCCTAACACAGCGTCTTCATAAAGATAGAATAGATGTGGCATGCATTCAAGAGACACACCTCAACGCCAATCACAAATTCTCAGTCAGAGGATATCAGGCCACACGTTTCGACCGCGAAGGACACAAAGGAGGAGTTCTAATACTTACACGAAATACAATACCTTGCAGCGAAGTATCTGTGATCTCTGACAACCAAACGGAAATTATAGGTGTTGATATAATGATAAAGGACGTGAAAATAAGAATCTACAATCTGTATAGCCCAGCAGATAAGGACCTTACACTCTCAAACATGAAAATAACTGACACAAACTGCATTATTGTCGGAGACTTTAATAGCCGTTCAGAAAGATGGGGATACCCAGATACTGACAAAAGAGGAGATGAATTGGAGGACTGGGAAATAGACTCAAATCTCCATCTACTCAACAAAGCGGATGACACACCGAGCTTCTACTCCAGAAGATGGCTTACCACTTCTACTCCAGACTTAGCTTTCTGCACAGGAGACATCCTCCACAAAATCGATCGCCATGTGCTGGACCAATTAGCAGGTAGTGACCACAGACCAATCAAGCTTGAAATGAATATGGAGTATGTTCCACAGGAGCAAAAGCCCTTGCCCCGCTGGAATTACAAACGAGCAGATTGGGACAGATTTGCCATACTAACAGACAAATATTGTGAAAACATAAATACACGATATGGCAACATAAAGCAAATGGTGGAAAGTCTAAACAGAGCGATAATACAGGCAGCCACTGAGTCCATTCCAAGAGGAGCGAGGAAAAATTACAAACCATACTGGACTGAAGAACTACAAAGTTTGGAGGACAAAGTTGAAGATGCCAGGAAGACAGCAGAGAGAGAACAAACAATTGAAGCAAACATCTCTCTCAAAGCCATCTCAGCAAAATATAAAAGAACAGTAAATCAAACAACAAGAGATTGTTGGAGGGAAAAAACAGAAAACCTGAATTTTGACAGGGATGGAAACAAACTATGGAAACTAGTGAAAGCCATGAACAATGAAGGACCTAGAAACAAACAAATAACAATTAAACAAGGAAATGCCTTGCTTACAGGCAAAAAGGCTGCAAATGCACTAATGGAACACTATGCAAATGCAAACCACATTGATATTACAACCGAACAGAAGAAAGCAATCAAAGACAAACAGATACATCATAGAAATACAGAGACAGCAGCAGAATATATGATGGCAAATCTAACAATGGAAGAAATGGAACAGGCAATGAATACCCTAAAAAAGAAGAAATCACCAGGAAAGGATGGAATCACAAATGAAATGCTAATAGGACTAGGCACCAAGGCAAAGAAGAAACTACTAGCAGTCCTAAATAACAGCTGGAAGAGAGGAATAGTCCCACAGGCATGGAAGGAAGCTATACTAATACCAGTCCCAAAGAAAGGAAAAGACCTGGAAGAACCAAATGGCTATCGACCTATCAGTCTACTTAGCTGTGTAGGAAAATTAATGGAACGCATTATCAATGGCAGGCTAACATGGCATCTGGAAGAAAACAAACTCTTAACACCACACCAAGCAGGATTCAGAAAATACAGATCCACTGAAGATCAAATAACCTATATAGCTCAGGAAATAGAGGATGCCTTCCAAGAGAAAAAGCACACACTAGCAGTCTGGATAGATTTAGAAAAAGCATTTGATAAAGTATGGAAGGAAGGACTGAAAGTAAAACTGCAAAACATGCATGTTTGTGGAAAAATGTATAAATGGATCAGCCACTACCTTGAGAACAGAACTGCCAGGACAAAAGTACAAGGACAAACAAGCAAAATGATGCTGCTGGAGCAAGGTGTCCCCCAAGGAGGAGTTCTTTCACCAACATTATTCCTAGCATATATAAATGACATCACAGAAAATTTTCCAGCCAGAGTACACACATCCTCCTTTGCAGATGACCTAGCCATATGGACATCTGAAGAATATATTAGTACAGCTAACAGCAGAATACAGCAAGCCTTATTAGCGCTAGAGGACTGGTCAAAATCATGGCTAGTGAAGATAAGTGAGGAGAAAACAACATGCACAGTGTTCTCCCTCTCAAATAAAACTCAGCAACCTAAGCTGGTATTGAATGGAAAAATATTGCGCCATGAAGAAAATCCAAACTATCTAGGAGTCACCTTTGATCGTCGCCTGACATGGAAGACACAGGTTGAGAAAAATCGAACAAGAGCAAGGCAGAGAATGGCAATCATGAAAAAGCTTGCTGGTACAACGTGGGGAGCAGATGAGAAAGTTCTCAAGAAGTTATATACTGGACGGGTGAGGCCAGTACTGGAATATGGCATTGCAGCTTGGGCAACAGCAGCTAAGTCAAACTTTAACAAAATAAGTAGAGTCCAAAACCAAGGAATGCGAATCATAACTGGAAGCCTGAAGACAACGCCTATTAATGAACTAGAAAAGATCACTTGTTTACAACCAATGCAGGATAGAAGAGATAGCAGAGCCCAGCAACAAGCAGAAAAATTTAGAAGATCGCAGACCACCCTATGTACAACAGATTTAATGGTTTTGGAAAGGGAAGACTGAAGCGTAGCAACTTTGTAGAAACTGCAAAACGAAGGATTAGGGCAGATCCTATACTTAACATATCAACAGTCAAGCCCATACACAATGCACACAACTTCCCAGCTTGGAGACAGCAGCAACTGCCTGAGATGATAGAAAACATTCCTGGTATTGAGAAAAAGAACACTCAGCATGAAACCGAAAGAAGAGAAATAACCCTAAACTACATAAAAGAACATTACCCAAGCAGGAATTGGACCCATGCATATACAGATGGATCAGCCAAAAATTCAATAGAGAATGGAGGAGGAGGAATTCTCCTAAATTTAAAAAATGGAGTGAAAAAAACACATTCAATGGCAACTGGAAAATTTTCAAGTAACTTCAAAGCGGAGGTAGAGGCTTTGAAAACTGCAGCAGAAATGCTCCTGATGGAGGAAAATAAAGAGAAGCAAATAGCTATCTTCACAGATGCAAAGTCAGCTGTCTCAATACTCAAGAGCAATAACAGCACAGAACTAACTGACCTAAGAGCAGCACTCCATGGTCTATGCCAGAAATCCAAAAAAGTTGTAATACAGTGGATCCCATCACATTGCAGTATACCTGGAAACGAAGAGGCTGACAGACTGGCAAAAGAGGGCGGACGACTACCACAGCCTGACATAGACATAACCTATAATGAGGCAAAGAGGTTGATAAAAGCACTTATAGAACCAAATGGGAATCTGAGCATCCAGGCCATCAGAAGGATGATGCATATTACAAACTCGACCGAAGAGAACAAGTAGCAATCTTCAGACTCCGCACAGGACATAACAGGCTGAAATACCACTTGTTCAATAAACTAAAGATAGGAGATACTGATGAATGTAATTGTAGAACTGGAAAAATGACAGCAAAACATTTGCTGCAGGATTGCCCAAACCGTATGTCCGAGACCCGATACATTATTTTGTGACACAAAGTGTGTGTTTCTCTCTAGGACCAACAATTGTCTTCGGGGGGGGAGGTCAAGGGGG